>JAQGAK010000035.1:0-221069 GCA_034696945.1 Lipothrix lubbocki | reverse complement strand
ATTTGCCAAAGTTACTTTAATTAAAATAATATTTAATTTCTTTGGTACTCTCGGCCAAGTTTATTCCATATTGATTTACCATACAAAAGTTACATCCTGAGACTCTTACAGTCCCGCTCATTCCATCTGCGGCTACAAGGTAACAGAAACAAAACGAAATTGTGAAGATGCTTTAATTGGAAAATCCCAATTTTATTGTAAATACAATAAACTGAAAAGTTATAATAAAGTGTCAAGCGAAACCGAAAGGAAAAGGAGTTCAGCAATAATTCAGCACAGCAGCTTCACCTACTAATTTACCTTGCCTCCCCCCCCTCCCGATTCCCGAAACCCGAGCACAAATGAATGCATTCTCCGAATTTCTCATTCTCACGTCTTATTCACGTTCTCATATTTTCTATTTCTATCTATATAGTATAGAAATAGAATAGAAGATATAGAAGACTTATCTTCACTTAACCAATAATGGAGGGCATTTTCTGGAATTTAATGTAACTTTACGTTTACTTATTTTAATACATTATTTACACTTGATGTATGGGTAGTAAAATAAATAGCATATGTATACCGGGTAGATGTATACTTTTTTATTTGTGATATTATGTATTTACGAAGAAATTTTAGTTTTCATTTAATCCTATACTTACATGATCCTCTGCAAATATAATAACAATATAATAACAACTACAACACCAACCACATACCACACTCTCATTCGCGTATTTGACAATAAGGTAAAAGACAGTGCTAATGCTAACGACAAAGATAAGTTTTAATTTTTAATTGAAGTGAGTTATTTATTATATTGTGGAAACAGTGTGCAATACTGAATATTCATTAATTATTACAGATACTGAAATGCGAAGATTAAATTGCAAGTTAACCCCCTTGGCCCTGCGCTGTCCATGAACATGAGTGACGTGGTGACTTTTCCATATATTATTCGTTATTGGCTTTTGGAGAACAGAAGATTTGGTACAAAAATGAAAAACGGCAACTTTACTTGTTGTGTACTAGCGTTTGTGACAGTTTTGATATCCGCCGTCGTATTTTTCGTAATTGTTGTCACTCCTACCAGAAGTAGTTAACCAACAGGAGCTACTTCAACATTATATTTGCTTGTATTTACCCATTTTATTTTATCTACCGCGACTCATCTTCCTCGTCGGACAGTAGTGGTAAATTGAAGAAAACTATATTATATATGTACACTAGCTTCAAGTAACTATTTATAAATAATAATAGTTAATAAATTAATCTTAAGGTTCAATATACAGTAATCGACAGAATCATCAGTGCAAATGTTTTCGATTATTTGTATAATAATAATTTATCACTTCAACTTTTTCTTGATTGTTGTCGCACTGGCGGTCTTCTTTGAAATTTTGCATATTTTCAGAATAACAGCTACTAGTAATAATGGCACAAGGCTGGCTATCAGGAAGACTGTAAGCCACACGTCCAGTAAACGTCGCTGAAACCAATTTTGGTGGATACCAAGAGGCTTGAGGGCTTGGACGTGACCGTGTCGTAGAATGAACTCAGTCCACCACAACGCTGTATCCACTGGTTTTTGTGGCCGGTCCAAAAATAATCTGGAAGCATCTTCCATATTTCTCTTGTAACTATATAGGATATATAACATTAAATTAGAAAATGTCTCAAAATAAATATTTTGTAAAATGAATGTATACTTATAACTTAAATAGCATATAAATTACATTTAATATAAGAAATGCATCACAAATCTCACCTGGGATCAGTCAGTAAACTTGTTATAGCATTGTCCAGCTCCTCTTGAGTCAAAGTTGTCAATTCAATCTTGATACCGCGTCTCCGATTATGAATTCTATTACCATTGTACTCCTGCTCGGCGAAAATCGGTGCGACAATTAACGGGACTGCGGAACAAATTGCTTCTTGAATCCCGAGCAATCCGCCGTGGGTTATGAATCCTTTTATGTTCGGATGCGCTACAGCATTAACAGAGTATTTTATTCAGAATTCTATAAAATTTTAACAAGTGTTTTTTGAGCTTATTTAAATTAAATTAAAAATTAAATTATAACTCTAGTTTATAATTCAGTTCTCTTACCAAGAATATTCTGTTGCGGCAGCCAAGCAGCAGTGTGAACATTTTTGGGCATGTCATCGGGGATTTCGCCATCCCATTTGAGCAAAAACTTTGTCTTGGACTTTTTCATAGATGTAAAGAATATTTCCCTCAGTTGATCCGGCAATTTAGCAAGATGAGCCGCACTCCCAAAACTTACTAACATAAATCCTTCAGGTCCAGTATTGTTCATGAAGTCTTCTAAATCCTGAAACCAATTAAAATGCGAAAGATAAGATTAAATTTTGTTTCTTGCTCTAAACTAATAATAACTAAATTAATGTTCAAGAACTTTTTTAAACTTTATTTTTGTGAAACGCAAGTAAAATAAAAAAAAACGGAATGTATTTACTCAATACCTTCGGTGTCTTGTCTTTGCCCCGAAAGCAATGCATACCGCCCACAGGAACCACAAGCGGCGGTAGTGACCTGGCGTATTCTTCTGCATAATGGTTATTCGCCAGAACCAAGCTCACGCCCTTCTCAAATTCTTCTAAATCCGGCATGTCCTTTATCCCCAAACCATCCCGAATGAACTTCTCCATTTGTGGATAATAAGAGTATCTTCGATAGAATAGCCATTCCAGTGTCCGGTAAGTGTTGAGGATCCGGTAGTAAAGGGACATCTCCTCGGGATAGTGCCACTGCATGTCTGGAAGCCAGGAGTGCTCCATCGGCATCCCCAGAGTATCCGCCTGCCACGAATAAGGAGCGGTGGTGCAGAAAATAATAAAATCCGCTTTATTCTTGTATGCTATTCCTAAAGCTAATTCACTGAAGAATGAATCCACGAAAACCAAGTCAAATTCCGCTGAATTGTACCATTGCAAAAATTCTTGATCCTCAATCAGTGCCGAGTACGCGCCTATACTAATATCTACAAGTGTAAACCAAAGCTTTTCGGAGCCCAATGTGAATCTGAATTCTAGAAGATCGCCACCCACAAATTGTTGCACATACTTCTCTAAAGATTTTGGAACCACTTCGTGAACTTTAGGATTAAATTCCGATTTCACCGGGTAGGCTGACAAAAATGTTACATTATGTCCAGCATCCGCAAGTGCTTCCACTAGGGGCCAAATGCTAATCCTATGGCTGTATGTTGCGAAACCATCGAAAAATAAAATATTTTTAGAGATGACGACTGGAGAAGTGACTAGAAGCGAAAATACTAGTATGTTAATTAAGTTCGTCTTCATTTTTTAATACTCGGCATGGAAGAATATTGACTGGAACAAATAAAAAACGAACTACTAGATATAGAACACTAGATAGATGAAAACACTATTATTATGTGTAATAATAGTACAAATTTAAAACTCGTGGAACTTATCCAAGTCCAAGCTGTATAAATCCTTTGCCATCAGCTCAGCTGCACTATAACTGTTGTGCTATTATGCCTGCCAAAAACTTTTTACGAAAATAGCTATAGTGTGAACTATGAAACTATTATGACGATGGAGCCAAGCTCAATTTTATTAACGCATACATAATCTTGCACGTTTATCTTTATCCCGAACAAATGCTTGCGTTAAAGCCAGTAGGCTGATTATATACATTTTGTGTTTGTGCATGGAATAACTATAGAGATAGAAGATAGAATAATCTTAAACACTCAGTTAGAAACGATCTATACATTCCAGAGTCCACAGATGTAAGTATAGTATAGATACACAAGCATTATGTAATCCCAAAGTAATAAGGCGCCATATAGGACTATCTAAATAACATTATCTGCTTTTGACTCCTATGAAGTTACTTTGAGTTTACGCGTTTCATTGTATGTGCAAAAGCTGTGTCAGTGGAATTTCAATTAGCTGAATGGAATGATGACATAACATTATTAAAAGTTTATTATAAGTGCGGTTTATTATAGGTTCGGAATTATGTATTAGGTATACCTCTTTCAAACTTCCAACAACTTGGTTGTCATAAATGCATGCAATTTTAGTGGCTGTATAAACTATCTTACAATTTTTGCTTGCTGTAATGCAAAACTTAATTTTTAAGAGGCAATAACTTTTTAATAGCAAAATGAACCTGCCTATGAATAATGTTTTGTAGTTGATGTGTACACTAGTGCATTATTTGTAGGTCGATCATTATGTACTGTGGTTTAGCATTTCACTCCACACGTTTAAGCTTCCCGACACCTACCGAATGCATTTTGTGTATGGGAGGAGATGGTAGGAGATATTATTTAGCAATGTTTCTGGCAATGTTTCCTTAGAGATTGTCAAATAATCGGACAATCAGACATTCCTATGCTTATGCTCCACAACTCCATTACTATACTTCAGAGCTATGGGATTCTTAAATATGTATTTGGGTGTTTGGGTTAGCATACTTGTACACACTGTAATCAGTGCACAACACGCCATGGAACCTATATAGGGCCAAGGCCACAAGGAATAAAATGTAGATACTCAAAAGTACAAAATATTTGTCTACTGTTGATCGGTCGGGGTAAGTTTACTCTAAGGAAATTAAGGACCAACAAAGAATATAAAGTCCATGGTTGAATTTGTCTGAAGTTGAATGGCTGAATATTATTATTCTTCAATATTTATCATCACGCAAAACCTTGTGTTCATGGAAAAGTCAAGAAAAATGTTGGATGTTTTCAAGTTCAATGGCAATGTGTACCAAAACCAAATGTACCTGTTACATAACCATGTGAAGTTGTATTTTTATACATTTTTCTGACTTTTCTTTGATTATATGGGATTTATATTATTGACATGACTTATTAACTTAAAGTTTCAGAATGTAGGTAATATAATTACCTATTCTATAGGTATATTGTGCGATTGCCTAGATAGTCTATGGACCAGTATTCATATGATCTGGACCAAGGTTTTCTGGGCATAAAAGCAGTAACCGGTAACGAAATGTATCTGTAGATATCTGTCTGTGTACAAAGATGATAATGCTTCGTCTTTCGTGTTTATGTACAAAGATCCTGAAGTTAGATAACACGCGATTAATTATTGACACGCAATAAATATGATGTTGCTTAACTTCAGATTCATGGACAAACGTGGGGGATTTGCTGGAAATGAGCACTTACGTATATTTTTATCCACTATTTCAACTTGACTTAGGAGGTTTAATTTTGATTCCAAACTTTTAATTTCAATTCCATGTTTTTAGTTTCAAAGACGCTGCCTCCATTATCACTCTTGTATTTTCCTCACAGGATTTTCCAATAAATAAAATTAAAAGAGTAATATCTAAGAAAGGTTCCCAAAGAAAATTTAAAATCATGCGAAAAATATTCTTGTCGATAGCAATATTAATTGTCTTGCTAGGGGTAGCTGATAGTGCCAAAATTCTATTTTATTTCGGTATTTCCACCTACAGCCATCGAATTTCAGTGTGGCCTCTGGTAGAAAAATTAGCCTCAATAGGTCATGAGGTCACATTCTTGTCGCCATTCCCACCCAAAAAGCCGAACAAAAATGTGAGGGAATTCAGTCCCAAGTCTTTGCAAAAAGTATTAGAAAATTCCCGCGGACCGGCGTCGGATTTAATTGAAGCTAGAGTTGCTGGGAATCATGCGGAACTGTGGAACGATGTTTTTGAACTTGGAGTAAAGATGTGTGAAGTCTTGATGGCTGATAAGGAGTACGTGGACTTGGTGAAAACTGAGACTTTTGATCTGATAGTGATCGATGCGTTGTTTAATGACTGTGCGTATGGAATGGCGGCTTTCCAGCGCTCAAAAACCATCGTTTACGATACCTCCCACCCCTTCCAATGGCAGTGGGATACTTTCGGGATGCCCGCGGAGACTTCGTGGATCCCGGACATGCAGTATGCGCCGCCGCAGACAATGAACTTCTTCCAACGACTTGTCAATACTTGGCGACCAATCGTTTGGTACTTCCGGAAAGTATACTTCATGTATCCCAAGCTAGAAGCTGCGATCAATGAAGGATTTGGTTTACGAGATGACAACTCCATTAAAATTCAGGACGTCGAGCTAAAAACGGGATTAATACTCACAAACACCCATTTCAGCATTGACTATGCCAGAGCATTGCCGCCATTCGTCGTGCCCGTCGGCGGGTTGCATATTAATCCCGTAGTAAATCGTTTACCTCAAGTGAGCAGATTTTATATTATCATTTTTATTACAATTTAATTATTAAAATTACTTAATAATATTTAATTACTGTCACCCAAAATGCTCCAAATTTGGAAAACTAATTCATTCAATTTTGAAATTTCTTTCAATTAAAAAATGTTTTTTAATTGTCTGAAGTTGTGTTTTTTAATTTTGTTTATTTGTTTTAGTATAATTTATATAAATCTTATTTTCTACTAAATTTACCCGCTTTTATAATTAGGAAAGACAAAATAATGATGCCAATTTACTTAAATTATACTTTCTCGTCCCCAGGAAATGCAGAAGTTCGTGGACGAATCCGGCGAAGATGGTTTTATATACATTAGCTTCGGGTCTGCAGCGCAGATTTCGAAAGCTAAACCAGAAGTTCAACAGGTGATCTTCAAAGCCCTTAGCAAATTTAAAATCCGGTTTATCTGGAAATGGGAAGGAGATGCTGCTCCTAAAGGAATGCCCAAGAATGTAATTACAGCCAAGTGGCTCCCGCAGAGCGACGTGCTTGGTACGAATTTTCGTAGCATTTTACTCATGTGACTTAATAAATGACTTCTATGTGTTGACTTAAAATGTAATAATTTAAACTACGATTGTTGTAGTTTGTAGTATGCAATCCTTATATGGTTCGACTTCTACTTCGAAATTCTAAATTTTTGGATTCCAGTGATAAATGAATAAGGTCGAATATATATGTAGAGATATCTGTACTTTACTTCCACTCAATGACCTTGCCATGTGATATTTCAACTAACTATAATAATGATTATTACTTTTATGAATATATTTAGGGCATCCAAAGATCAAAGGCTTTATAACGCATGGAGGCCTTCTGAGCACGGAGGAAGCAACTTTTCATGGCGTGCCTCTAATTGTTTTCCCTTTCTTTGCTGAACAAGACTACAATGCGGAAAAGATTCATCGCGTGGGAAACGGAATTCGATTAGAATTTGTGGGCTTGACTGAAGCAATTCTGACAGAAGCTATTGATACCATTCTTACTGATCCAAAGTAATAATAATTATTTTATCATTATTATTTCATACCCCCTGGACAATTAAATGACCCTGACTGTAGCAAAATGGATCAATTATATTTTTTTAAATATTTAATTATTGTAATTAATTAATTTAATTGTAAATTTATTGTAATTTGTAATATACTACTGCAGATATTCTCAAAAGATGAAAGAAATCTCAACCCTTTTTAAAGATCAGCCAATGCACCCACTGGACACGGCCGTCTGGTGGACGGAATATGTTCTTCGACATGAGTCAACGGCTTCAATGCAGCCATTAGGAATGAAACAGTGTTGGTTCACTCGACGTCTTCTGGATGTTTGGGGCATTCAAATTGGGGGTATTTGCTTCCTGGTTGGGATCATTCTAGGTTGGAAGTTTCAAAGGTCAAATGCACCTGCTGCTGTTAAGCCATCATTAAAATCCAAACGTTCTTAAATGATTCTACATAGATTCCGGTTATTGCCAACAACACACTTGTTTTGTTTTTACTGCTGGTCGCTGGTGCTTTGTTTGCACAATGAATTTTACATTCACCATCAGTGGTCATGCTTTATTATAATATATTTACTAATGTTTATAAACAATAAATTCCAGAGAAATATTTACAAAAATCTTCTAGTATTTTTATTATTTTATGTTACTATTTTGTCTACACGTGTGGAGTATCTCTGACATTCAGCTACGCTACTCAATGATAAATAGATTGAATTCATTAAATTACTACCGACGTGTTGTATTATTTAGGTTCTAGATTAACTATCACCCACGCAATATCAGACATGTAGAGACTTTGTGTATTTTTATTAGCAGTGCAAAATTAATAAAATTAATACTTAATGAACATGTGCAGGAGCAACATTGAAGTGCCATTGACTTTAAATAATAATCTTATCTAAGCATATTTGTAAAATTTCTATCACATCACAAGTTCAGTGCACGAGTCACTTGAAATTAAGTTGTGTCGTGTACATTTCCCTGTGAGTGCATTACTGGATATTAACAACAATTAAGCAGTTAATACTGTATAATTACTTATACTTACAGTAATTAGTATACTTATAGTCAGTGGAGATGCGAAGCGAGCTACCGACATGTGTGTCTAGTTTCAAAACGGGTCATCCACGACCATTTTAAGTGCAGGATGGGATAAATTTATTTACAATCGTACTGCAGTTGAAATTTTAAATACAAAACCATTCTCAGTTTGTAACGCAATTTACACGGGATACTCCAACTTGCACTGCATTGATGGTAGATATCTCATCTTGCATTTAGGTTCATATCTGGAGATAATCCATTTTGCATCTCCTCCGACGATATATAGTAAACTGTACTATAGTAAACTGTCATGCAATGAAATTAGAAATAATCAAAGATGGTTTATCTCGAGTGGGCAAGAGTCACAGGCTATAATAGTAAGTGTTGTATATGTTCACATTTTCACATCATAAAGTACATTTCTGTCCGGTGATGAACTATCAGAAGGATATTTCAAGTTCATGGCTACTATGTCTGAAGTAGTTTTTGTTGTTCCTGTTTTTGCTTTTGCTTGAGGTGTCTATACACTCCACTGTCTACTCCTCCACTCTTCAATTCTTGTCATATTGTAAAACATCTCTAAGCTACATCTCTCAGCTTTCTCGATAGTAGATGTATGTCAACACGTGTAGAGGTAAGTATGGCGAATGTTAATTGTGTGCATTCCAACTAATGAAAAATGTATCCATCACTTCTGAATCGGTGCTGCTTAACTGCTTATATTCATTCCCGTAACTATAGTAATAATAGTAAAGGTGTAATGTAATTCAAAATTACGGTGATTTTGAATCTTTTGAATTTAATTTTATAATTTAATTAATAATTTGAATTTAATATGAGCTGGTTTTGCTTGTTGTGGACAGAAATAATACAACATATATAGTAATTAAGTAATTATATACACGTGTGTTGACAAAGTGCCGGTAACTTTCCATTTTTAATTCTTCCTATTCTTTTGCTTCCTGTTACAGCGGAGAGGCCTGTCGTCATTAAATTCCACAGGATTTAACATGTTAATTTAATCATAACTTCAATTTCCTACTACTTACATATATGTATTTTCTTCGTGATACACCTCGATTTGATGATAATTTTGATCAAAATAAAGTCTTCACCCTTGTGTAAGACAAACAAATAAAAATACACAGGAATTACATAATAACTCAATTACACAGTTTGGTCTATCTATCAATTATCGTGTGTGTAATAATGACGCTATTGGCTGTGGCCGACGATATAAGAGTGTGGAGTAATTTATTGTTATCACTGTTGTGCCGTATTTTCAGAGTTGAAGTTTACTCTAGATAAAATACTCAATAGTATCTATATAGGTATAGTAAGTATACAGTTACTGCAATAATGTGTCTCATAGTTTACCACACATGCAGAGACAACGCATTGTTTTAAGAAAGACGTGAAACATAAAAACACAGGTTAATAGTACAGTATAGTATTTTTATCTATACGAGCAACACAACAGTTTATTTGCAGTATTGCAATTTATTTTTCAGACGAGGAAACACACTATAGTTACTGTCTTCAATACTAATAAGGTAATACTTAATAATACAGAGACGTCCGACTTTAATTCTGAAAAGAGTTATCAAAATAGGGGTTACCTGAAACTAATTGCACACTACTTAAGTATACCTTATTTTACTACTTAATGTATAGATATTACCTTACTATATATAGATATTACTTAATGTTTAGATCCCTACTACACCTTATTCCTACATTACTTTTTTATAAGTTCATTGTACTTAACCAAAATTTTTGAATCACAGTTCCGGTAACGTGTGCGCCGACAGAGGAAACTAAAATAAATGAAAATCCAGAAGTGAAGTGACTTCGAAGGTGCCAAGATGAAATTAATACTTACTCTACTCTGCCTTCTTGTGCTTATGAATGGAGTGAGAAGTGCAAACATTTTATTTTATTTCGGCGTATCCACCTACAGCCATAGAATCCTAGTATGGCCTTATGTGGAAAAACTGGCTTCGCTTGGACACTCCGTAACTTTCCTGTCCGCACATCAACCTAAAAAACCCAATGTGAATGTGACGGAGGTAATTCCACAAGCCCTGCAAGAATTCGTTTCGAAAACCATCGGTGCTGATGCTAACATGATAGAGATACGAGGTGAAGGGAAGCATCCGGAGATGTGGAAAGGTCTTGAGGACATTGGGACGGCAATGTGCGAAGTATTAATGAAGGACCAGGAGTATATAAATTTTATCAGGAGTACACATTTTGACTTGGTCATCATTGACACCCTCTTCAACGACTGTGCTTACGGAGTGGTACATTACCATAAATCCAAATTCATCATATTTGGAACCAGTCATCTTCCAATGTGGCTCCCGGATATTGTCGGAAGTCCCGTGGAAACGGCATGGGTACCTGACATGCAAATCGCCTACCCCCTTGACATGAATTTTCTGGAAAGGGCTGCGAACACTATTAGACCCTTGTGGTGGTATTTTGGTAGGATTTTCTTCCATTACCCACGCTTGGAAGCTGCAGTCAATGAAGGATTGGGACTTCAAGGGAAGGACAAACTTCATATTCGGGAACTTGAACAGAACACTAGTCTAGTATTTTTAAATTCTCACTTCAGTGTGGACTACGCCAGATCTCTCCCGCCATTGTTTGTCATGGTTGCTGGTATTCATTTAACCCCTGACACTTTGGCCAAAACTGTTCCGATTCCTGCCGTAAGTTTTGGAAATTATTGCTGAAGTCATATTTATTTACATATAAATTTATATAAATTTAAAATAAATTTATTTTATTTAAAATAAATTTATTTTATTTAAAATAAATTTATTTTATTTAAAATAAATTTATTATATTTTTTATTTATTTTAAAAAAGAGTATGGAGAACAGAAAGCCTCATAAGTGTATGCCTTACATGTCATACTCATACATATTGTTTTTTAAAACAATTTTTAGGAAATCCAAAAATTCATGGACACTTCTGGACCTGATGGATTTGTTTACGTTAGCTTTGGCTCTGCAATTCGAATTTCTAAAGCAACTCCTGATATTAAACAAGCTTTCATTCGAGCTCTGGGCAACTCCACGACGAGATTTGTGTGGAAATGGGATGGACCGATTCCTAGTGACATGCCTCCGAATGTCATTACCGCGGAATGGATGCCACAGAAGGAAATACTGTGTACGTAATTAATAAATCATTATCGCAAAATTTTAATTAATAAATAAATAACACTTTAACTCTTTAATATATACAGATTTTCAAACCGGTATTGTCAATGCAGAAGTTAATTTAAAATATAGAAGTTGTAATTTCATGATTTCCCACAGCTCATCCCAACATTAAAGCTTTCATTTCCCATGGAGGGTTGTTGGGAACTGAAGAAGCCATACTAAATGAAGTTCCTCTAATTTGTTTCCCCGTTTTTGCCGAACAAGACTACAATTCCGAGAGAATGCACCGGGCTGGATATGGAATTAAGATGGAAATCATAGGATTGAAGCAGCATGCGTTACAAACTGCGATTCAAGAGATCTTGTCTAACCCCAAGTAAGTGTGAGAAATGGGGACAAAATATGAATAAAACAATAGCTATACTGATAGAAAAATAATTGCTTTAATAATTTAAAACTATTTTAATTCCGTGGCTATAGAAGTGTAACAGCAATTTTACCATTTTTTTGTACATTTTTTGTACATTTTTTTACAGCTACAAGAAAAATATGAAAGAAATATCCAGGCGTTTTAAAGATAGACAGAATGATCCTCTGGATTCTGCCATCTGGTGGACGGAATATGTTCTCCGCAATCCACACACACCATTAATGACATCGCTTGGAAGGCACCAAAGTTGGTTTGTGCGGCGGGGATTGGACATCTGGGGTGCCATGATTGCTGTACTGGCATTCCTTTTGGGAACTACTTCGGGTTACTTATGCTTGAAACAACGAGGTCAACACAGGGAATTGCGGAACAGTTCTAGCAGAAAAAAAGACGATTAGATTCAAGTTTGTTAATTATTATTGTAATTTAACATTAAGTATGCTCTTTATGTTGAGCTAATTAAAATGAAAATAAATCCATATTGTTGTTACAACTTCAGTCATTTTAGCTCCTCGCATTTCAAAAAAGTATTGAGAAAATGAGCCTGAAGACTGTGATTTGTTATGATCGTTCTATACGACTGTTTTGTAGTGAGAATCTTGTTTTCTGTTTTGGATATGTACAACTTAATAAAAGTATTCATTCTTATTTATACTTATACTTATTTTTTCCCCAAAATTTGTATAAGCCCAATCATTTGGGCTTATTCTGCTTGTTAAGGTATAGCATACATACTTATATTAGCAATTACACTGTTGACTTCATGGCAATGACATTAAAATTATATGCACGCAATATCAATTTGCATCTGCACGGATATTTTATACCTTGACAAAGTGTATAAACAATTTGATTTCACTGATTTAAATATTATGCAATTATATGGACCTTCAATATATTTAATGGCATGAAGGGAATGAAGACACTTTACTGTCCAGGAGCTTTAATTTCTGTATTCCAGTAAAAAAAATATTGTGGATTGCACAGCGTTCCAATTGCATGCGATGACAACCTTAACATTTTAATTAACATAATTAAGAACGTATTTAAATGTTTTTGTTATTACTTTTACGTTTTTACTTTTAATGAGTCCGTCATCCACTTTGAAGTCTTAATTTCTTTGCACACAGAAAGAGAAAAGCATTGACGCTATACATTTACACGCGTGAACATATTTTTAAAATGCGGAAAGAGATTGTGTTGCCAGTGTTGTTAGCATTATTTCAAGTACTTCACCATGCTAACTCTTCGAAAATACTGTTTTTCTACGCCGGCGGGACATTCAGCCACAAAAACGGAATATGGCCGCTTGTGTCCGCCCTGGCAGATCGCGGCCACGAAGTCACACTGCTCTCTCCGTTTTCCAAGCAACCCCGCGCGAATCCCCGGGTACATGACGTAGCTCCAAAATTCTTGCAGGATGCCATGAAGAACGTCTTGTATGTGGATAGGCTTCAAGAGAGACAGGATGGGGTGGAAAATGAGATTTGGTTGAAAGTTCCAACAATGGGGCCGAAATTTTGTAAAATGATTGTAGACAACTCCAGGAACGACAGTGTTTTGAACGAAGTCTTATATAAGAAAACGTATGACTTGATGATCATCAACGCTGCATTTTCTGAATGCGGGATCATGTGGGCTCATCACCGTCAAATTCGTTTCATGCTAGCCGTGTCAACATCCGTCTTCCCCTGGCTCTATGATGTATACGGACTACCCACAGAGACCTCATGGCTTCCCGATTTAGCTCTGCAGTTTAACTACCCAATGGGATTTTACGACCGTGTGAAGAATTACTTGTGGACTTTGTATTTTTATTATCAACGGAAAACCGTGACGTATCCTGCGGTGGAAAAGTTGATGAAGGAAACTTTTGGTCTGTCCACTGTTCCCGATTTTCTTGAGTTGGAAAGGGAAGCGAGCCTGGTGCTGATGAATACTTTCCATGGTACGGAATTCGGTAGAGCACTGCCACCTTTCTTTGTTCAGATTGGAGGGATGCAATGTTGGTTACCGACAAAAGCTCTGCCGACTGTAAGAGAAACATTTTTCATATTAATATTAATAAAATATCATAATAAATAATAATATAATATTAATAATCCTGACACGAAGGAAGATACTCTCATATGTAGTTAGTTAGTTAGTTAGTTCATCTTTATTCAATCCATCTATGTGTGTCAAAAGGCATCAATACAAAGTATCAGTTTTCATCCTGGACACACTGAGTCAAGTTCACATCAAAAACGAGTCAAAGAGAAAAACCGAGTCATGACCAAAAAACACATCATATTGACCAAAAAACACATCATATTATTATGTCTTTTTAATATATGTAATATATTGTATTCCCCATCTTCTACTATTTCATAAACTATATAGGAATTACAGACTTACATGGATGAGTCAAAAGACGGAGTGATCCTGGTTGCCTTCGGGAGTACAATTGACTTTAGCAAGATACCGAAATCCTTCCTGGAGATATTTTTCCAGGCTATGAAAGCTTTCCCAAAGATCCGCTTCATCTGGAGATGGAATGGGGATGAGCCAGTTAACAAGCCTGAAAATTTGCTTGTCTCTAAATGGCTTCCCCAAATGGAAATATTAGGTAGGCATTATGCATTATTAAAAACTAATGCTTTAGTTTGGTTAAGCTATATACTCATATGTACTTGGTCCATCTTGAGTGGTTAGTAATACTTTTATTAAATCGAATATCTTCTATTCTAGGGCACCCCAAGACCATCGCTTTCATAAGTCATTGTGGACTAAACAGTATCATGGAAGCTACATACCAAGGAGTACCCCTAATAGCCATGCCACTGTTTGGCGATCAGGACTACAACGCTTACCACATCAAGAGTTATGAAATGGGAATCGTTGTGGAAGCCAGAGATTTGACAATTGAAACGATGAAACATGCTATAGTGGAAGCGGCGACGAATACAATGTAATGTTTTTCCTGAAGAATTTTATATAACTTCCATAGTATATTTATTTGTTGTAATTACATAATGAAGATTCCCAAACTTATCCCAATATTGTTAATTAACAGATTAAGACGAAACTGTCTCCGGATTTCCAAAATCTTTAAGGACAGGATTATAAATCCCATTGAAGGAGGTGTCTTCTGGACGGAATACGTTCTTCGAAATGAGGACACGTCTGTTTTAAAACCTCTCAACTATCATCAGCCATGGTGGCAGCGGCGTCTTTTGGATGTGTCTGCTTTTATCCTGCTCATTTTTGTAATTTGTATTGCGCTTGTAGTATTTTTTACAATTTATATCTACAAGATTCTCAAATTTTTATTTACTTTTAACACACGACGAAATAGTCCAACTTTTGTGAAAAAAACGGAATGACCAGGCATGCAATATTCTTATTGTAATGCTAGTCGAGCCTCTTGCTCATTTTAATATCCAACATCCCCAGTTGAACTGTTGGGATACAAAAATAAATAGTTTTGATCAAAATATACCCAATAACCCTCTGCAAATGTATAAAGGAAATTATATTATTTGTTAACTGTAAAATAATTGGCATTCCAGCAGCTCAAAAGTTATCTGCATTAGCTTACATAAGGTCGCGCATCTGTTTGACCTGATTACACACGTAATAAAGAGTTGCGTGTGTGAAGCTATGAATGGGATTAAATATTATTAGATTATCTGAATTTGTAAGGAATTATCTGCAACTACATTAGAAAGTTATGTCTATAGTAGCATGGGTGCGTTTTAATTGTTACCTCGCAATAAAACTAGGTTTTAGATTTTAGAATAACTCAGTCTGTAGGGATCCGCTTTACGAAAGTTTATATTGGTCTTACGAGCTCAGCTCATAAGCTCATCATGATTACAAAATTATTGTTAAGTTCTGTGATATTAAGTTTCCTGGTTAACTATGTGCACCCAGCGAATATTTTGTTTTTCTACGGCGGGGGGACGTACAGCCACAAGCATGCAGTTTGGCCTTTGACCAGTGCTTTAGCAGACAAAGGGCACAAAATTACATTCTTCTCTCCTCACAACAAGCGTCCCTGGATCCACCCCAATATTACGGACGTAATTCCAGAAAAACTAGAAAAATTGCTTTCTGTGTTCCATGTCCAAGACAAACTCAGTCAGCGTCTTGCGGGTGAAGAGCTAAAGGTTTGGAATACGCTAGGGGATTGGTCACTTGACATCTGCAGAACTATCTTGAGTGATGAGGATCCAGTAGTGAAATCACTCATTTTCAAATCCAAATTTGACCTCATCGTCGTCAATGCGTGCTTTGGAGAATGTGCGTATGTTATGAACTTACTATGGAATGCAAAAATTATCCTCATGGACTCCACAACTATTTTGCCTTATTTCCCGGACATACTTGGTTTAAATGTGGAGACGACTTGGATTCCGGATGTATCCAGCCAATTCAAGTACCCCATGGGGTATCTGGATAAAATCCATAACTTTTTTTATTCGGTTAGGTTTATGTTCAAAAGGAGGGTCTACCTTTATCCTGAGCTGGAAAAACTGATGAAGCAATTTCTTAATAAGAAAGATAAAGTTCCATCATTCCTGGAACTCGAGAGGCAGTTTACAGATATTGTCTTCCTGAATACACACTACACTACGGACTTTGCAAGAGCTCTTCCTCCTAATGTAATACATGTTGGGGGACTGCAGCTATGGGAATCAAGAGTTGAAACTATTCCCCAGGTACTTCACTATCATTTTCACGATTTACTTGGTAACAGCGTAATATGGATTATTTTTTAAATCGTTAGAACATCCAGACCTTCATGGACGGGGCTGATGAAGGAGTCATTATGATGGCACTTGGTACTTCTTACGACATCAGCAAAACCAGTTCTTGGTTCAAGAACATTTTCTGGACGTCTGTCCAAGCTTTTCCTAAAACTAGATTTATTTTCTCTTGGGAAGGTGAACTACCTGAAAATATCCCGGAAAATTTGCTCCTGTCCAAGTGGTTACCTCAAAGAGAATTGTTAGGTATCTGTTGTTACAATAATATTATTATTGATATGAGGAGTTAGTAGTTCAGAAAGGTTTTTCCAGCTTAAATAAATTTCGTAAAAATTAATTATTCTTGATAACACCAACCAGGACACCCCAAAATGAGAGCTTTCATATCCCATTGCGGCCTGTATAGCATTTCAGAAGCCACGTATCACGGAGTTCCTATTATTGGAATACCTCTGGTGGCTGATGAGGACTACGATGTCTACAGAATTGAAATGGAAGGAATTGGTGTACGACTTGAAGTTAAAACACTGACGGCAAAAGATTTGCAACTTGCAATCCAAGAAATATTTACGAATAAGAAGTAAGCTTGACATTATTACAAATCGCAGAATTATTTTTACCAGATCGATACAATTTACTTCAATCGTAACTTTAAATTTCATTGTTCATTTAAGATACAAAGACAATATGATGGCAATGTCAAAGCTAAGCAAGGACAGACCTATGAATCCTATAGATGTGGGGGTGTGGTGGACAGAATTTGTTCTCCGTCATGACAGCCTGAGATCAATGAAGCCAAGAACGGATCACTTGTCATGGTTTGAGCTTCGAAACTTGGACGTATTAGCACTCGTATTTCTGGCGCTCTCCCTTTCAACTATTTTCTACATTCGTATCATTAACTTTTGCATGAAAAAGCTATATTCATGAATTTCACAAAATAGAATAATATTACAAATAAATACTTTAATCTGCTTCAAAATAATTACACATAGAAAAAAGTGAAATTAGGACCTACACTAACAAACCCGTCAAAGGAACACTCTATTGTCAACAACTAACATGAAACAAACAACATGAAAAGGAAAGTAGGAGGAGTAGGGAGGGAAAATCTACAATAAATATTTCGTACCACTAAAATTATTGAGATTAAATCTTTGTTTTGAGTCGCGGATTTTATCAAAAATGGTCGTTTTCTTGGTTTCGATAAGAGTCTTACCCTTATCCGTCGAAGCTATGTCAATCGTGGGCGATGGAGTAGAAATGATTGGTTGGGTTGGCTGAATGTCCTGAGCGATATTGTTAGATGTTCTAGAACAACTTTTACGGTCATCAGAGTCTGCTTCTCCAGCTTTACATCCATCTCCGCCTGCCTGTGTTTGTGGCTCTTCGACCTTTGCTTTACTGTCCAACTTCTCTTGATCCTATTCCGTACATAATATTTTCTTTCTGAGATAATGAACTGATACCAGCAACTACTTAATTATAAATATGAAAATACCTTGGCACGTTTTTTAGGTTTACTTCTTCCGGAGCTTTTAAAAGTATAGTCGACCGAAGCATTTAACGGAACCAAAGCATTGCGATACAAATTCAGAATCATGTAGAACTACATAAATAAAAATAGAAATGCCACTAATATATTAGAAAGCCATACAGCTGTAATTCATTACAATCCTAAAAACTTACATCTACAGGAAAAGTTGAATCGTGGTAAACTTCGCCTTCGCTCTGCATCATTATTTTTTCTTCGCTCCGGACCTTTTTTCCCTGTGTCAGATACAAATGAAAGTTTTTTACGTAAATAAGAGTTCCTGCTCATCTCATATTAAAGCGCATACCCTGAACATTTAAAATCCTTACAAACAGAAAATAAATAATTCGTCCGTTGATTTTCTTCGCTCGTAACTCTAATATTTTCTCCAAATGAAATAAGAAATGTGGTACAGTTTGAAATCCTAACGCCTGCACCACATCGTCGCTGATGTTGTAGTCAAGTAAAAACTCTGCAAACAAGATCCATCAAAAATACAAATTAAATCTCACAACAATCAATTCAGAATAATAGAAAGTAGTGAATAATCCCAAAAAATAGTACTTGGTACTTCCGACAGCGGTACTCCTGGCCGGCTCCCATGAAATGCTCTCTTGACGCAGTCCATAACGTACAACCAAGCAAGTTCATGATCTTCGGAATCGGTGAAATCATGCCACTGCTGGATCTGTTTCCATTAAAATTAACATCAATTAATTTCATTACTTCAATATTCACTAATACATTAAATTAATACTTAACTCAATAACTACAAATATTATACATACGATATCTAGTTCCATAAATCACTATCTCAAGTACAAGAATTTATTGTAATTTAATGATTATTATGCAACTATTCAACCTATAAAACACTAGTCGAGGCAAATTTATAGTGCCACCCCCCCCCCCCAGAAATAATAATCTTACCTTCTCAAGTTGGCTATCCATGTTTTAAAAAAATTATTTCGTCCTATTGAATTAAACCAACTTCTGCCGTTGCTGCCTTTATAACCACATGTCCCCTGACCTCTGAGCTGGTTTAGAGCAGGAATAAGGAATAAGACTACAATATTGTAGTCTTAAATAATTAATAGTGAAATCAAAAATATCAACAAACTGGTTCAAGGTCAAGCAGTCAAGTTACAGTTGACCTTTGAATTCTTTGAATGACCTTGATAAACGTGGATTAATTAATAAATTATAATAATGGCCATGGACAACAAACAATCGGCACTGAATTATATATAAGTACAACAAATAAGCCTTCCTGACCTGACTTCAACAATCTTTGAAAGGTTTAAGGATTACAACCTCAATAAATAGCCGCCATGCCGATGCCGAATACTTAAAACCTCAAATCAACGACGTCGGAATTTAAACGGAGAGTTTGATTTGAATGATTTTGCTGCAAAATTCCAGACGTCCTTGCAGAAAGCGAAAGTGAAGGTGAAACGTTAATTTGCATATGGAAAGCCAAACCCCAAAACTGTCAACAGTCATGTCAGGCTCAGGACGACGGTTCTTGTCTTCATTTCCAGAAGAATTAATGGTGAAAATCAATAATTTTCCGGACGGATTTATTGTTTTCCATTTTACAAATTTCTATTTTTGTGTTTCTGAAAGATTGAATATTTCAATTCAAAATGGAAGACTTCGTTAAGGAACGTGAGTTACTGGTAAGTTCATAGAAATTGTGAGAAGGATAAAATATCTTTGGACAATTTTTGTTAGTTGTCCTTTGACCTTGCGATTGCAGTTAGAATATCCCATTTTCTGACTTTAATTTAACGAGTTTTATTTTGCTTTAATTAATTTATTTAGCAAAATTTTATATTCCAGCTGTTTTCATGTCATGACTTTGAATGTTGTGGCTGCAGAATGATCTTTGTATTAATAAAAACTGCCCTCATGGGGGTGGGGATGATGACTTCAACATGTTAGTAGCTATATCGAAGATAAGTTTCATTTCAGCTGGGATGATTTTATGATATAATTTTAACTATTGGTGTTCTATAGATTAAAGCACTGAAGCAAACCGACTTGGAGCTCCGGCAAGTGGAGGAAGAGACAAAGGATCTGCGGAACGAAATTTCGGAATTGCAAAGAGTCGAAGAGCAATGCATATGTTTGTTGAATTAATTCATACTCGTCTGTATTGTTAATAATTACAAAGGAGTTAATGCTGCCACTGATGATGCTGTTTTAATTGTATGGATGTTTTGTTATGTTATTCTTAGTTGTGTGTGAAACCGAGCCCCTGAATGCTGAAGCTGAGGATAATGTTTTTCAAAATAATTTAAATCAACGGAAGCAGTTAGAAGAAGAAATACGTCAAACAGAGGATGAGTTGTATCAATTGGCCGTCTCCATTGATGAGCAGATGTACTAATTTCATTTGTAATATACTAAATGAGTGCCTAAATTGAGATTTTAAAATAATGAATTACTTCAATGATTATACAGGGACCATTACAATGACGTTGTTCTCCCCGACATATCTGCGTTTCTGGACAATCTGAATCTTCATAATGAAGTAAGGGACTCCGCCGTATTTAATAGTTACAAATAACTGATTGTTAATGCATGATGCTGTAATGCTCTTTTTTTTACTTGTTAAAAGAGTTCAGTGTTAAGCTAATTGTTTGACATGTTTTTGTTTATAGGCTTCTGACTTTGGCCAAGAGTTTATACAGCTGGAGAGCAAGTGGGTTGACTTGGAACAGCAGTTTGAAGCTGAAGCTTGTGAGCAAGAACAAGTCACCAAAGACTTGGAGAACAAAGAAGAACTGGATTTGGACGCTGCAGTCTATTTTTTGCAATGCTAAGTTTTATTACTGTAGTTATTCTAACTATAGTTGAGACTTTTTACCAATCTTTCCAAGTATGCGGCCTAAATATACTTCGTTTTTCTTACTTTCTTTTTTGGAAAGTTTACCCTTCCGGGATTTAAATTCTTGGATTGTTCATTTTATCTTTGTAGACTTTGTTACATAGCTTGCTTGTACATCTAAATATGTACAGATGTAAATCTTCGTAGCAGTTTTGTGATTTCCTTTCGTATTTATTCAAAAACGTACGATGATTTTGTAGTAGCTTTATTTTTATACTTTTATGAAGAGTTCCGTCAACTTAGCATTAATTTGCATGGATCGCGTGCCATATGTAGTAGTGAAAATAAATTTTAAAGTTTTATATACTGTAATAAAAAGGGTGAGATGAAGTGATGACACATATTATTTTTGTTCCTTGTTCCTTGATTCGCGTGTGTGAAGCTATTCGAGTATAGTGTGGGTGGAAAAGCGTATATCAACTTGACAAAGCATCACTATGCAATCGATGAAGTGAATGCCATAAAGTTTCTCTCTTTCGCCCGCACTACTACGAAAAGACGCCCTGCCCCTGAACTGAAACCCTTCTTGTGGCAGTAATTTATATCGCTTACTGCGAATTTGGATTTTGTTTTTTCAAAGTTTTCTAACAAATTTTTCTTTGAGCACAATTTTCAATATTGTTCTTGATTTGTCAACTTTTTTTATACTTGTGCGAGTGTTTTTGTTGGTTACTTCAATTAATTTAATGAGTTTTTTAGTTGCTTTGCTTCCCTGTGTTCTCATCTTTCATTCCAATTTCCAATTGTCAAAGTCTTTTACATAACATAAGAATTAGGGCGCCCGATTGTGCAATATTATTAAACATGAGTGTAGCAAAACAATTGCTTCTAAATGAGCAAGTTTTGTCACAGCTATCAGAAGTTCAGAAACCAGCGTATATTTTGGAATGGTTGCGTCATTTGGAAAGCGTTTTGACCACATTATCCAGGGTAAGAATAGCTAAATTGACATTTCAAAATATTTAGTTATCATAGTCCAATATTGTTTTTGAACATTCATCAGTATTTTATTAGCCTGCTGTAAGTCCGGATTTATACATTTGGCTCAAATTATTATTGATTTTCAGGCAGAAATAAAATCGTCCCAAAAGCAGCTGGTGGAACAGCTGATCCAAACTATTCAGAATGGCCCGGGACCGCCAGCACGGAAGTTGGTGGCAAGGTGCATGGCCAAAGTTTTTATTGTGGGGGACACAATTCTTTTATTTGACACGGTGAACAAGTGTAATGATATACTTAAGTCCCGTGATGACACGCCATCGTCACTAAATATAAAACTGTAAGACTTGATTTTTTTTATTGTGTATGTAATTGTGTTGGTAAAATACTCGGATTGTTTTAATTTTAATACAAAATTTTGTATTGCCATGCGTTTGTAGAGCTGCAGTTTCATGTTTGGGAGAAATGTACGAAAAATTGGGGCGAATGATGGGCAGATCCTATGAAGAGACAGTATCATTACTGAGCAGGTCATATAAGAATATGGAATCTCAGTCAAGAATTGAGGCAATGCAAACATTCGAAAAGGTGAGTACGGTTGTGTTTGAAGTTGAAATTAAATCAGATCGTAGTTGAAGTTTGTACATTGCAAATAATTGATTGGTGTGGTCGTTATTCTTTGGACTATTGTAGATATGTGCAGGAATGGATGTAGCAGCCAATAGCGCACACAAGGAAATGTACAAAATTGCCCGAATATGCCTAACCGATAGAGTGATGTCAGTTCGAACAGCAGCAGCCAAGTGTATTGAAGAGATGATGAAATCCGCCCCCTTTCTTTACACCACTGAATTGGAGAGCTTTACATCTTCATGTTTGAGAGCCCTGGATGGGGCGGACTATGACGCACGGATAGCTATTGCTGGAGTATTGGGGTCTGTTATAAGCTATACTCAGCAGCCTCCAATGGTTAGAGGGAAACCGGCAGTAGTTCCAGGTAATTTTTAGAACTTTCGCAAGTTATGTAAAAACTGAAAATGACTTATATCTTATGATAATTGTGAATTTACGAATTCCAGCAGTAGGGAAAGGAATGAAATCCATCTCTTTGGAAGAGGCTCTGAATATATTAATGACGGGATTTTTAAGGGGCGCTACAAGCTTTTTAAAAGGGGAAATTATTAAAGGAGGTTCGGGTGTCAATCGGGAAGTACGCGTAGGAGTAACTCATGTAAGTTAATTCTTCTTGGAACAATTTTTGTTTTCTTGTTGTATCAATTAATAAACTGTAATTATCACTGGATTTGTAGGCATATGTGGCATTTGTGGAACGTATGGGCCCATTGTGGTTGGAAAAGAATTTAGAAGCATTTACTGGTCACGTCCTAGAACTTGTGGCAAATCCTAAAGCTGCAACTTCCCACGTCGATGCTGTATATTCTCGAAAGTGTATTAACTTCATTTTAAGACGGTCGTTCGGTAGGCTCTTGAGCGAAAAAGCTCAATTTTCCGCACTAAAAGTTCTGGGATCAACTATTTTGAAGCAAATGAATTCTATAGGTAACGCGAGCTTATTTTTGCATTATTAAAATTACTTCATTGGATGACCATGTTAAAATTACTTTTATTGTGATTTGTATTGTAGATTTCAATCCTGAAAATGCCAAGGAATGTAACCAAGAAGTAATATTCAATCAGCACCTTCTGGTTTGTGTGCTACATGAAATGGCCGTTTTATTTTGCACGTTAGGAACGGCGGTGCATCATATTATCTGCGATCCAACTTTAGGAATATTAGATGGAATTTTTAGTGTCCTCATTCATCCTTGTCAATCTACTCGGCTATCTGCTGCGTGGACGTTACGGTGTCTATGCGTGGCATTACCTTCGGAAACTCACAAATGCGTAGAGCGATGTCTCCATGCCTTTGATAATTTGAAGACATCTCCTGAAGCTGTATCGGGCTACAGTGCTGCACTTGCTGCGATCTTAGGTGGTGTAAGATATATGCCACTAGGAATTCCTTATGCTACTGGAAAGGTATGATGACGTTAATTTGCTTTGTAGGTTGGCATGCATCATGGATCTCAAAAGAAAGACAATTTCTGTTGAAATTTTGACTATAAACGGGCTTGTTATAAATTACAGATCGTTTTCAATACGGCCGAAGAATTATTACGAAGTGCCAATCAAAATAGTCGACTCTCCATTCAGAAATCTAGTGCAGGTTGGATTTTGATTGGATCTATAATGACTTTAGGTAAGTAGACCAGTTGGGTTTCGAATATTATGATATTACTTGTATATATTTAATTTTTGCTCTAATACTAAGCTGAGACCATAATATTATGTAGAGATATTTATATTTCCAACATTACCCATACAGGAAATAGTGTCGTAAAAGCGTTGCTCCCGCGGATGTTACTCTTGTGGAGGAATTCGTTTCCTAAAACTAGTAAAGAGTTGGAGTCTGAAAAAGCCAGAGGAGATGCGTTCACCTGGCAGGTACGAATATACAAATTAACAAACATATTATTAATATTATTACTCGGTGCGCAAGTACACGTAACGCTATTAGTACTTGATGAAGTTTAAAATCATCGTACAGTTTATTATAATTAAAATATTTCCCAGGTAACGTTAGAAGGTCGAGCAGGAGCCCTGTCTTCCATTCAAAGTTTTCTTCATCACTGCCCTGATTTGGTGACTGAGGAGATCACGTCTCGCCTTCTTGTTCCTATCGAATCTGCTTTGGCCATGATGACGAAGTAAGCATTGTTATTGTGACTATAAATTGCTACCAACAATTAAAATGTACTAAATCAATTTAAATTCTTATACTAAATAAATTGTTTTTTAGTCTATCATCCACGTTGAAAGCTTACGGTCAGCAACTGAAAGCGTCTGCCGCTATTCTGCGTTATCGACTGTATGAGACTTTGGCATTGATAAAACCTGCAAGCTTTGAGCGTAAGTTAAATGGAAAAATATTTGTTTAAAATAAATATTGTAATATTTATTATATATTATTGCAATTAACTCGTACAATCAGTTTGATCTGTAGACCATTAGCGTATCAGGATTAATTCATGTTTTTGACTAAAATATTATTAAATTATCCTCACAGGTTCATATACTCATATGCTTCGCTTTGTCGTTTGGGAACTGACGTTAAATGATAATGCAGCAAATACAACCACGTCAGTGTTCACCCGAGTTTGCCAGTCGAACTCGATATTTAATTCGTTGGTCAGTGATCACATGTCAATAGAAGACCAGGTATGTATTTACGAGGATTTTCAGTAGTTATTTTAATTTTTAATAGTTAAGAGCTCTATATCGGTTACAGCAACAAAGCTGTATTTTAAATATAGCCGTAATTATGCTAATTGCACTCACACAGTGACGATGCAGTAACATATAAGTTTTAAATATAAGTGTGTATTTAATGCTCTTTTTCATTTCACTTTACGCCACTACTCGTACGGTTTAAATTTACATCAGGCTCACCAGGTTTATACCTCACATTTTATCTCTACTATGTGTGTCGTTTTGTATTTATGCGGCTTTGTAATCTTCTCATCAATTTATTTTTACAATGCTTCTTCTTCTACAGCTAGATACAAGTTTAGATCTTCAAGAAGAGTTACTTGTTTACTTTTATTTCCGTTTTCAATGCAATCGTAGAGCCATTAGTGTGGTGCATGAAATTTTTCTCTTTGAGTTCGAATTGAAATTGTAAGAGAACTGTATCTTACATATATCAGTTGTAATAAATAATTAATGTAACGTGTTTTGAAAATAATTTTAAATTTTGTAGTTGCAACCCACGGGGGCCGCTGGTTCTGGAGCAATCGAACATGATCCTTGCTCTCTGTATAGAAAACTTCCGGACGTACGTAAAAACGTTCACCTTGTTATTTTACGCGTGTAAAATAAGGCGAAGAAGTTATATAATATTCTCCTTTGGTTTTGTCTACAGGGAGCGATGGTTCCAATCCCGTTGCCTCTTGGAGTTGCTGTAATTGATGCTGCAATTGAGCTTTTCGGGCTATTGTACCCTCACATATCAACAAAGCATCGAACGCAGCTGATTGACCATTTCGTCGAATGTTTAAAAGTCACCAAATATGCTCGGAAGGAGGCTGTCCTCATAAATATTTTTAGTGCTATTTTATGTGCAATGAAAGCAATACGAAAGTTAAATTCGAGCAATGTGTCAGATGCTATCAAGAAAGACGGTAAAGGGGCTGATGAACTCAACCTAATTTCCCAGCAGCTTGTTATTGTAAGTTTGACGTTTGTTTATTAGTGTAGGCCACTATAGTCGCATAATAAAAATGTATTAATAAAAATAAGCATAAAAATAAAATACTGCAACATTTTATAAATATCCAATAGAATACTCTGGGACACCCGAGCGCCAACATACGGTGTGCTGCTGCCGAAGTTTTGGGGAGAATTGCTCAAGCAGTATCAGATTCGAAATTTACGACTGAAATGGCTCAGTTTTGTTCTGATAAGCTTAAGATGTCAAGAGATGTTGCTAGCAGGACGGGCCATTCCTTAGCGTTAGGATGCTTGCATAAATATTTAGGCGGGATGGATTCCTCCAGGCATCAGCACACCAGTGTTTCTATTCTTTTAAATTTGGCACAAGACAGTAGCTCACCTGAAATTCAGGTTAGTAATCTTATTAAAAATAAGCTGTTGTTAATGCGCACCAACTTATGTTATCATCTCCGGCGATAAAAATCATTGAAATGTTCTTTAAAAATATCCTTGTTTGTTATATGACAATAATGATTTACAGATGTGGGCGCTGCATTCCTTGGCTCTTATTGCGGACACCGGTGGTCCTCTCTTTCGTTCATATGTCGAGCCATCACTATCACTTGTCATGAAGCTGATCGCAACAGTTCCACTTTCCACTGTTGACTTACGACAAGCAACGGGCAAGATGATGGCGGCTCTTATCACGGGGATTGGACCAGAGTTACAAGGTTTGTACAATGATTTTTATATAGACGCGGCTCTTTTTGCTTCAATGAAGTGTACAACGACATCCTTGTAAGGATAATAAACATAAACAGTATGTGATCAGGTTTCAATAATTTAATGAATAATCATTAACAATCTGTTTTTCTGGTACCTTCAGTTGGTGGAAGCCGAGAAGCTGAAAGCATGAAGAAATCATTTGAAATTGGATGTTCATTACTATCAAGAACTGAAGAGCATCCATTGGTTCAGTACGAAGCTGTAACTTGCTTCCAGAGGCTTCATTTATTCGGTGGAACCATCAATTATGATGTAGTAATTCCGGTGCTCTATGTAAGTTGTTAGACAATTTTTAGGTGCTAATTCAATTTCGTTGCAATATTGGTCATTGTCTTTATTTATTGTACATGTAGATGCACAAATTATTACAATGTTCCACTGCTTGTTTCATATAGAAAGCCATGTCCAGCACTAATCTGGCACTACGACGTTCAGCGGTGGATTGTTTCAGGCAGCTTAGCCAGAGAGATGCAGACACTGTGTGTGAAAAGTTTTCGCTGATTTGCCAGAAAGATGAAGGTACCCTATATAGTACTAGTATACATGTATAGATATACACCAAGGTATAAGAAGTAATCTTATGAGGTAGCGGACTATAATTGCCATTGTTTCTTAGAATGCCCCTATGCAGAGTATGGTCTAAGTGGAGCATTGTTCTCGATGCTCGATGTGGAATCCGACGACGTCTTGAGAAAAGGAATTAAAGACACACTCACCAGTGTACTAGCTGTTGCCGCACAAGATCGCCAACAGCTGCAGCTGTCCATTTCCCTATGCAAAAGCATCCTCACATGTGGTAAATATATTATATTTAATATTTTATTACATCTCTGCGTAGTGTCTGTAACTCGTTATATACCAGTTGTTAAGTGTTGAATTCGATTTTAATCCAGATGTTGGAGCTGGAGATGGTTCCCCTGATGACCTCCAAGGTGACTTTGAAGATGATGAGGAGTTTAAAATTGGAAATGAAGACGTCACTGCTGCAGCAAACAATAAGAATAACTCCAGATGGGCTTCACGTGTATTTGCTGCTGAGTGTGTGCGTAAAATTCTAATTTGTTCACCGTTCGTGGTAAATGAAACAGGATCGGGTAAGAAATAGATTGTAATAAATAGATACAATTAGACCACACTATGGCGTATAGTAGATTCAATAATTAATAACAAATTTGGGTCGCAGAGCTTTTGCGTCATTTATCCGATCTCATCCGTATGTCATTCATGGGTGCAACGAGCAATTCGGATCAGTTAAGACTGGAAGGATTACTAAATTTGGAAACAATTATAGAAAAATTTGCGAGCTTGAAGGACCCATATTTTCCTTCGATTTCCATCTTGGAACAGTTCCAAGCCCAGGTAAACTTATTGTGCAACTTATTATACCTACGTTTCTTTTTGACAACCTTAACCACACATTTTTTATGATTGGGTAGTTTTTCCGTTTAATTAAGTTAGAAATGGTAATGGAAAATTTTATTCTGAAATTAATATTTTAGGTCAGTGCAGCTTTACGCCCGGCATTTTCTGTTGAAACGGATCCTTACGTTAAGGCAACAGCCTGTCGTGTGTGTAGTGCCTGGATTTGCGGCAATAGCCAAGGTGGAGAGGATCTAAGAAGGGTCCATACTTTAATGGTTTCCGCCTTGGAAAATTTACGAACAAAACCAACTCTTCCTGACTATAATGAAAGTGCCAATACTTTAGAAAAACTTGCTGTTTTAAAAGCTTGGTCACAAGTATTTATTTCTGCCGTGGAGAATGGACTTCAAGATGGAGAGCTATTAGGCAATATTATTAAGTAAGACTTCAGATTTATTTGCTTTTTATTTCAATTAAGCATTTGAACGAAGTTTTTATTGGAATGCTTTTATACATGAACAGGGGCGGTGCGAAGCATAAAAATCACTTATTAGAACTTGTGAAGCCGGAATTGGAAGTTTTATCCCCATTGTGGCTTGCAGCTTTAAGAGACAGGGCTTTAATTGAACTTCCTCCGGAATTTGCACCTCAGCTTCCTCGAGAAGGAGGTGCATTTTTTTCTAATGAAACAAAAGAACTTGTAAGAAATTTTTATCGTGACTCGTGGCCACCAATATTACTTGCATGTGCGATTTGTGTTTCTACATTGCCGGACATGATTGTAAGAAATGACCCTGAAGACTTGAAATCGGATTCCAAAGTTGAAAAATTTCATCTTGTTTTTGGTAAGAGCAATATTCCTAGACCACTTGATAATTTCTCGCTTTCGAGTGATCGTTATTCGTTTTTGTAATCCTACATTCCTACATCGTATTATAAATCGACTGAATAAATTATTATTATTACGTATAGGTTTGAGTATGGAGGCTCTGTGCAAACAACCCTTCTCTGAGCCTATGGTGGTGATTGAAAAATATTTAAAAAGTGTATGGGCTTTGCTGAGTTCTCACTGGACAAGAGACTTAATAACTAAAGAAACAGTTTTGACGATCGAGCTCTGCAGCGTCCTTCATAGGTAAGCAAAATATTAAATATTACTACATAATAACAATATTTACTATCCTCGATGTTTTTGTCTTACACTTGCACTAATGTGTTTTGCAGGCAATTAGTTACCAGATGTGACATTCAAGTGCAAAAACTTGTAATTGATGTACTTAAACTAGTGATAGTGGCCATGCAGGAAAATTTTAACAAAATATCTCAAGGTAAAACTTAAAAAGTAACAATAATTGTTACTTTTATATATTTATTATAATTAACTGACCATAGTTTAAAATTATTTTGGTTCCTTTATACAAATCCTCCTGTTCTTATAATTTTGTTATAAATTATACCTAGATACCGACGAGGGCTCAACCGAAAACGGGAAATCTGACGAATTGACGCCAGGAAAATCGGTTATTCTTTCAATCTTGGAAGTCATATTTTGTTTGTTAATGCAAAAGATTCCAATATTAAATTCCAATGTCTCGGGATTTCACCTGAAACCTACGGGTACTAACGAGGAGAATGACTTGCTTATGGCAGAGACAGTCAAATGCCTGGAATTATTACCAGAAATTTGCTCTGATGCAGGTAATTATTGGAGTAAACTATCTTGTAAATATTTGTTGTTAAAATTCATGATTTAGTCCGTTCTTAATTTTTGTTTTGTACTTGATTTTCAGGAGCAATAGCTATTCAACCAACTCTACTGTACCTATCGACCTGTGTGCTTGGAGAGTTTACGGGAGATGTGGCCTCTAGTGCGGCTGTTCTCCATTGTTACAAAAAAATTGCTACTCACCGATTGAATACGGATCCTAACTGGGAAAAATACCTTTTAAGTACATTGGCGAAACTTTTGGATATGGCCAAGACAGGTGGTGATGAAAATAACTGCGTTCGTCAGAATGGCTCAGTGAATCTGTTATCAGCTATATCAATATTCATCAAGGATTCCCCACCTCATCTAATAAAAATACCTAATCTTCTCTACCCCTCGATTAATCTTTATCAACATGCGCTACAAAGCAATGAAGGACTTGTAAGTTTTTTTCAATACAATATGCTAGTAATTTTGCAAGTTGTCATAACTATAATATTACTTATCATGTTCTTCATTGCAGTTGCGTTCTAAGACTATCGGCTTAATCTGCGAGTTATTTGAGAATGTTGACCGTTCAATCTCTACCCATTTCATCCACGCACTAGCTCCGAGAGTTTTACACATACTGTATAGTGAAGAAGCAAAAAATGTTCAGTCTAAATCGCAGTTGGAGTTTGTATTAGAATGCATTCGTGTGGTGCAAATCCTTGTGAACATTGTGGATTCATCTGAAAAGAGTAAGTTGTGATGTTACATGTTGGAAAAATACACCTTAGGAACTGATTAAAATATAAGCTATATCGTATATCTATACATATCTTCATTAACTAATCAATCTTGCTTATTGCAACTTTCTACGCTGCTCCTCAGGAACTTTACAACAAGGTTTGCTTACATTCTCGCACAGTCGGTTACTTATTGTTATTAGACTCAGCTGTTATCAATTTTCCCATAAACAAATGTTATTTTTATTTCTTTATTACTCCTTCTGTTGTAAACCGTCCTTTCTTTTGACGTTATTTGATTTAGAGTTATGTTTTGCTATCTCCGCAATGGCGACCTATAAATAAGCTGTAACTCATATCCATTTACATTGTCCATACAGGAATACAAATGCTTACGCTCATTGTGCCGGTATTGGTGAATTTCCTAATCGACCCTTCGAACAATTCTTCCGGTGCTCTAAGCTCGCACAGAAAGCTCCTGCATGAGTTTAGTTTTCAAAAGTTGATGAAGATCGGACCCCAATATCCTCAAGTGAGAACTTTTTACTGATATCATTGAGTACTTTTTATATAAAACATACAGATAGCATTAGTTATCCCTCGAACAAAATTCCGTTGTTCATTATGTCTTGGTAACTTGGTATGTGTGACAGTTTTCCTTGTCGTTATTACTTTCCAGGAATTTCGGGCACTGATGAGTCAATCACCAGATATGCGTTCTAAATTGGAAACCGCCATAAAGAATAGTAGATTGAATGCGGGAAAGCAAGATGATTCCAAAGGAATTTCTGCACCAACGCCTGCTCCCGGCACCATAAAACTTAAGACTGATTTTAGTAACTACACAACGTAGTTATCAATGGAAACCCAATTTTATGTCGAGGAATAACCATTATTTTTTCGAGTGTAGTAGTCCTCTTGATTTTACCTTATATGGAATATTACAGTCGTAAATGTTCTTGCGTTTTTGATTGGGACCTTTTTGTAGACATTATGTATGTATTTAGAGCGTACCTGTTTGACACCATTTAGGGGTTTTCCAATAATTAAGTAGGAGTATTTTTTCGACTAAAATTCCACGTCATAAAAAAAGTATTAGAATATATAGTTAATACTTTGAAAGAAGTTGCACATACGGAATGTGCTAATAGGAAGAACTTATGTACCTAAAATTTTGAATTAACGTATTTAAAAATTCACATTATGTAATAGTTACTTTAATAGTGTAGCACTCTCCTAACTTTTTGTTAATTTAAATCGGAATATAAAGCGTCGGTATAGTTCAATTTTGTGCTCTCGCATGTGTAGGTAGATGCTAAAATTATTAAACGTTTCGTATTAAAAAGTAACTTAAATTGTAATAATTGTAAGTACGAAATTCGTTTGCTAAAAGTAAATAAACAATATTGAATTATGTAAATAGTAAGTGATAATATAATAATGTATATATAGTAAGAGTTACTATATATACATATATACAACTGATACATTACTGTATGTGAAAAATTGTGCACTGTATTAAGTACATATATGTAATATTACTTATTATATTGCTCCTTCGCCAGTAGTTTGCTGACTTTATTTTTGACCTTCGGCGACATAATTTGTTATACTGTCGCCATTTCGTTCATGTAACATGTACTTGGAATGTTAATTGTTTGTGTAATCGTTTTGTTATTTATTAATCACGTCTTGTAGAATGAAATAAACCTTTTAATTGGTACAGTCATAATAAATGTGTTAATCAGCACCGAAGAATTCTAGTTATTACATCATCATCATCCCTCCTACAGTTGACTAATGACTTGATTATCCACATGAGCACGCTCATTTGCTTGTGTGAGTTTTCACGGGAAGTTGTAAAAGTATACTATAGGATGGAATCAGATATGTATTTGGGTGTGAGGATCCTGTCTTCGACAAATGGTGTTAAGTTTTGTTTGAGGGAAGAATTTTCAGATGTGATCGTGGTTCCGTTCTGGTGAATGGCGGTAGGGAATTTTCTCGGGCAGAGTGCCAAAGGGATAGCCCCGTCTCTCTATTAATAGGAATAAGTAAAATATGCTGGCGGATGTAACTCATGGCACGGCTTTTAATGCTATCGTCGTTCCTACTCAACCATGCGTTATGGTTTATACAACACATTTTTATGGCATCAATGAAGGGAAGAGTAACTATTTGATCCACAGATGCGATTAACTAAATAAGTGCAGAGAGCAGACGAGCACAAGTTATTGAGGTAATTGCTAGTTGTTGTTCACTTTCTCCATAGATCTGGTTTAGTATAGATAGTTTCTCAAGGAGGAATTTCTCGGAGCAAACAACAATAATTTTTGCTAACGATATAAGCTGTGTCTAATTTTATAAAAATTCCCCGCTTCTCAACTTATTTTCAGTTCGCTTGACAAGATCTGTAGAAATTGCTGCATGTATAAACATTCTCACGGGCTCATATTCAGACCTGGCAATCCATATACTTTTCTGTCTTATTCCTTCATTATGTCTTCAGGCAGACCCGTGGATAATTCATCGGTTGACAGTAGTGATTCAGACATGGGTTCGGACCTTAATATTTCCTTTTCCGATATGTAAGTGATAATTACATTTTTTTTTGCTCAATTTATTTTCGTTAAAAATAAATTGGCATTTTGATATCTTTATATTAAATTTTATTGTGGCTGGGGAACGAATCCTTTTCAAGGAGCAACCAAGAATCTTACAAGTCTACACAGTAATTAGCTTTTGGGGAAACAGGCGTGCTAATTTTTGCGAAATTTTGTCTAATTGTCAGTTCAATCATTATTCCTGCTGTGGTGTTCGGGATACTCATTGTCGTCGTCATTATCTACTACATTTGGATTTTGTGGGAGAGTTATGTTAGTCAAAAAGGTATGTGGGGTGGATTCTATATAAGTACTTATACATCTTCGGCGAAGTATCAAAAAATACCAATTTCTGTGTTGAAAGCCAAAAAATTATTGCTTTGGGATCCTTCGCCGACGATGTTTAATTTATTTTGTTGTTAAATCTATAATTATTATATAACGTCCTGACATACAGAACGTCCTAACATCTGTATTTATTCGTTGTTTGATAAACTTTGCTTGAGAGATATTTATTCAAATAATAATATCGTGAAACTCAAGTATTCCCTCATCTGAGCGGTCATTAACGAACAAATGCTGGCAGCTTAAGCTCAAAGTTGAGAATTTCTTCATATACTTTCTCCATAAACAATGAATTAGTAGCTGTCTGTTATTGCGTTTGAAAATGTGTTCTGGACGGAGCGAATCCTAATTTAATCACACTTCTATGTTCGTGTTGTATTTATCTTATGTATGTGTGTGTGTGCCTGTCCACAGAGGAAGAGAAAGCAGCGGCAGCAGTAAACAGAGAGGTAGTAGTTCCTATTGCTGAGCCCGAGGACTTCTCGCAGATTGCTCCCGTCGACCTTCCAGAAGTTGAAGACGGAGCGGAAGGAGACATAGAGGATGCTACATAATATGGATTCTTACGCACCCACAACGTTATCTATGAATTACACACTGCTGCGAAATCTGTATTGCTTTAGCGTATTTTTGGCTTACGAGTATCTACATACTTACTTGTAGAGTATACTTACTAGTATGGTTTACTTACTAGTAGAGTTTACTTATATTTACAAAGTATTTTTCAAGTTAATAATAAACTAAACGCGGCTAACGCTATTAAGTCATGAATTTAAAATTACTAATTAGGCATTCATTTTAATTGTTTCTAATGTTAACAAGTTCGTCCTTTATCTTTGCTAATTTTATTGATCAACAAGAAGTCTGTATGAAACTTAACATGGGGCTATATTTTTCATTCTAAATAATGCAATATTGCAGGAGTATAGACTACTCTTTCCACTTTCACACAAACAACTCCACTTGCTGGAAGTTTTCAATGCGTCAATATGTATTCAATATGCGTCAGTAATTTATTGTGAGCGTTCATGAGTATTAACTATTATTAAAATGTGCAAGCTTTGTGTCAGCCAAAACTCTCCGAGAATTCTATAATGACTGTCGTCTGGTCGTCTCTTTTATTGGATCTCGATAAAAATATGTAATAATTATTTTCTTTATTGTGAATTGTATTATTGTAGGTAATAATAATTGAATTAGCATGAATATTTAAGGTTGTCAAATCCTGAATTTTTGATGTTTCTGTGCATGTATGGGAAAAAGAGAACGAGGAAAAGTTTTTGAGAGGCTCGAATGTTATTAATATCACTTCCCCCTTCTTTCCTAACTTACTATTTATTGTTTGAAGTACAATACACGGTAACAGAGTCTGGGATTCACAAAGACTAACTATAACTTCTCTATCACCCGAATTACAATATTTGTGTAAAAGTTAATTTATAATAATTACGCGTGACATACTGTTTCATTGTAATACATATACACACTGTGGCGAGCTTATATTTTGTTTGATAAAATGCAATTTAATTGAGTATTCTGATGAATCCGATGGATTATTATGATTCATTTCTGAATGCCGCGAATATTATGCCAAGAATACGTATGCTATATATAATTATATGCACATGTAATTACAAATGTACTATAAGGACAAGTAATGTGAGAAAATAAATACATGCACGAATTAAATGAAATTATTATATTACAGTTGAACTTTCGCAGGTGCGTGATTTTAATTCTCATCCAAACGTCATTGAAACAACTCAAATAATGTGCATAATATTTAGTAGAGTATATAGCGACTATGTATGTGCATAAAATATTTTTTGCTCAGGGTCACCAAAAAAAATACATTTTAGTAATCAATTATTTAGCCATTTATAAGTATAATATGTAAATGTAGTATGTATGTACAGTATGTGTGATTACAAGATTATCCAAGTTTGACAGGAATTTTGTCAAGAAGTATTTTTATAACTTTGGAAGATTTTATACTGTTGCTATATAGCCAATTTAATAATAAGGAACAAGTGCTAACAATTTATTTAATAAATATTTTGCAGTAGCGACTGCAGTAATTTAATTCGAGAGTAGACAACCACCTGAAGTCCACAAAGCTCTCCAAACTTTCCCCTGGAATTTCGCGACTTCACTTTTGGATGGGAGGATAGGGAAGATTCCAGTCTTCGCCAGTACTTTGCATTCCTTACGAGTCTCGTCTATGCAGTTCAAAAACGTCTGAAATAAATTGTATTTATTTGTATACATGTATTACATATGTACAAACTTAAATTTGCAAAAATATTTGTGCACAAAATAATTAGGAAGATTATATTATTGTAAAGGATCAATTAGCAAAACATTTCACACACTTGTGAGATCTTGCATTGATTTGTTCAGGTGAATTGGAAATACGTTTATAATTAAATTTAACTACTATACTATTTACCTTTCTTATGTTGCATCTCTCTTCCACATCCCCAGCCTCTTCATCAAAGGTCATGAGAACGTCCCTGCCACACTTAAGAGATGCGCTGGTTCCACAGATTTCTATTCCCGCAAATGACAAATAGTAAAAATAGAATAATAGAATAAGTAGATGCAATCATTAGTGTTATTTAACAACCTTGTCTTAAATAGATACTTCAAATCATAAGTACAGGAATAATTTATCGTAAACAATATTTAAGGAAAGTGTACCCGAAATATCCTTCTCCGTTAATTCGTCAAGTATCATCCTAGCTCTTGGCTCGTGATGGATTCGGTCATTGTATCTGCACAAGACAAAAAATATATTTTTATTATTTTCTATAGTGTATACCATTAATTTACCATAGCCGCGATGTTTGTTTGTTTTACTTCAAATGCTACTAATCGACCATAACAAAGCCATTAGCATCTGGCATATTAAGTATCTCTGTGTGTATATAAAGGAAGTTCACTGGAAAGTTGTCAATATTAAACCGCACTTTACGTACCTCATTACAAGCAGCTGTAAGATTTCTTGGGGTGTCAAGTTAGAAACTGAGAGTTCATCTTCAACCGTAGCCGTATCCGCGCTACGAGGCTCTCTGATTTTTGAGCCCACGGCCACAGCATGCGGAGCAATCCGTTTCAACGTCTTGACATTCGTTGGCAAAGAAGAAACGGTGATGGAGATCATTAGAACTGTCATGGAAATTAGTCCCACGAGTAGACAGGAATGATTGTTGGTTTTTACCGAGCCAGGCATGCTTTTCTTGTTTGGATTTTAAAAAGCTCTCTCACCAATATTATTATATATAGGTACGGTATGCTATATACACTTAGTATATAACTGAAGGTACTTGAAGTGTATAGTTGTGCTAATCGTATAAGTAGCTAAGTTAAGTCCTATATAATTATTTTGACAGTTGGGGTAATATGACGCAACTTCTTCAATATGGACTTCCTGTTAGAGTGTAAAAACTTGGTTGTGAAACTTGGGGTTGTATTAGGATGATTAAAGGAGTTGTTCAAGGTGTAAATAGTGCCTTTTCGAGTAACTACACCTTACGAAAGACAGAGATGTTGTGTGTAGAATGTGAAGTGAGTAGCACCAGATCAGGGTAATGATCACCCCGTAGAGAATTCGGATCACCTGAGTTCTAAGCAGTAAATATTCGACAACTGACGGAATCAGTTTTCAGAGAAATTAGTTTATATTAGTTTCAATGCTTGACTATTACCACAGCAACTCTAACCAAACGTCTCTCATCAAACTCTGGAGGACTCGAACGTTTATCCAGCTACTTTTATATGACTCGACGGAAATTCTCCCTCGATATTAAATGCACATAGGTATACTTGCACATATACGAACACACCTTCACGAAACTATACTGGACTGGTATATTAGAAATGTACTTTGCAGTACATGGAAGAAATGAGTATATCTATATTGTAGAAGCTATTTGGTAGGTAGTTAATATATATCTGTAGAATCTAATAACTGTCAATTTGTCTGTTGGAATGATTCTTTGGGAATGTCAACTTATAACTCGGGCCTCGGAATGCTTACACAAGTATGGGGAAGGATCCTTATTAGTGAGCACACGGTCCAGTTGTCTTGGGGAAGGTTTCAAATCAACTTCTGAAGAGTTATGAAGACTACTACATATGTGTACTACTAAATTGCATCTCCAGTAATTATTATATTGCATTGACTTCAGACGCACAAACGTACCACATAACCCCACGACTCCTTTCCCCTCACAGACAATGGCAATCAGGCACGGTACACAGACTCAAACTAATTAATTCTCGGGAAAAAATCCAAAATGCCAATATCGAGCTGTTTACTCTCTCGATCCTCTTCTACGAACGACCGTCAAGAACTCCGTATGCAATTATTATTGACAAGGGCCGAATTTCCGCTAGTGATTTTTGCACACTTTTTCTGCAAAAACTACGCCGTCCTTATTTTAGGCTTACTCTCATTTATATGAAAAGATATACACAGTTCCTTTAGGAGTTTTTATAAGAGTATAAAAAATAATATATTACAACAGGTATGAACTGGACTGACTTAGTGTGAGATAGAGAGAGACGGCAGAAATGTGGAACGGAAGACTGGATCTGCTGGGCTTGGGGCAACCTCAACGATTTTACTTACACAGGTTTATGAGTATCGACCATATGAAACGTTTTCATCCGACCTGTTTTGAATCAGATGTGACACTGGCTGCATAAGAAAATAAGAACATATATTTGTGTACGTAAACAGTTGAAGCATTGTGAACATATTAGTGCATGAACTTATGAGGCTTATGAGGTTCACATCAACTTTTGGTTTGGATGCCAACAGTGAAGTACCTATATTATAAATACAGTGTACGATATACATTTTATACACAGACGAACACAAATAACTTGCTCAACTTCCAGGAATTAAGCACAGTAACTCACAAACACGATGAAGGATTTTCAGTTCTTCTTAAATGAGTATCAAATGCCGAAGCCCAAGAGTGCAGTGCACTTCATAATAAGTTTTTACATAGAACAGGAATGCTGTCACGTATGCACCTGGAGGCACTTTGTAACCCCTTTTTTGACACCAAGGATAATAATAAATCCTCTTGGTACTCATGTTAATTTTACATTCTATTCCACTAAATGTTATGTACGGCATTATACTTTCATATTGAAACTCTCCAATTAATATGCAATCATTGTTCGAGGGTTGCAAAGTACCTGTGAGCATGTAATTGTATACTTGGCGTGCGGAAAAATTACACATGTATGTCTAATACACCAATAGTAATAGTAACTAATACCTATACGTAGTTAGTAACTCAGTATGGGATACATGTCATTAGAATAATAATCTGCAATAGAGCTTGTTCAGGCTTAATAAACCCGAAATCGATTATCTGTACAATGCTTGACGTCAATGCTGGAGTGTTTCTTTTTCGGATGCAATAATAATAATATGACTATAGATGTTTATATTATATGTACAATATTATCTATATATTTCGTAATTGGTGGTATTCCTTGGTACAATATGGGCTCATCTCCTCCTCACTTCATCGGGTAATCCGAGATGAGTCGGATAAGACTTGTTTTTATTTGTTTGCACTTACTTGTTGTTGCTGTTGGCAAGTATTCACTCTGCTGGTAAGGTTGCATATGAACAGACGACATAGACAGGATATTTGGGGATAGCGCTGAGGACTGAGGAGATGATAATATCTGTATATGTACCGACAGCGATGAATGAGAGCAAAACAAAAACTTTCGGGATGATGTCACCGTGTAGGAATTATTTGAGGTTTCTAGGAATTGCATTCATTAAAAATCTTTTGGGCCTTGGACTCGAATTGGAATGGGAGTAAACAGGCAAAAGTGTACTTGTCGTGTGTAAAAGTATCATGCAATGCAATGTGAACTTACTCAGTTCGACCGTTCACTAATAACACTTTCTGTACTTTTCTGCATGTTACATCGGATGTATTTTATACTATAGGATGCACAACATGAGGTCCAATAATCGTCACTCAACAAAGTTCACTTGTTTAATAGTTTTGTTATTATTTATTGCGGTGAATGGACGAAACCTTATTATAGCCAGTCTTGAAAAGGGTGTGTTATTGGGTTAGCAACAGGAATTGGGAATCCCGTTTGGTCAGGTTATTATTAAGATTATGAACTTGTAGACTGTAGATCAGATCAATATTCGTATTGAGTAATTATGTTATTCAATTTGTCTCTTAAATACACAGAACTTGTGTAAAAACTTAAAAACAAGCACATGTATTATAAATAAAGCATAATAATATGCATTGGTAAAACTGTATTCAAATATTCTCTTTAAAACCATCATAAAAATTGTTATTATTCTAAACAAGCGAGTTGTCAAATTGACAAAGCAAACCTTTGCTCTTCAGTTTTGTAGCTGCGTTAAAAATATAATTACCTAATTAAATTAGCAAAAACAGTATTATCCGTCATTATAGTCTTATACTTCAGTCAGACAAACAATCATTTGGCAGTTCCGTTTTTTATGGAACTTGTTGCGTTATTTTTTAAAATTTTTTAAACATTTTTATACAGACCCTTAGGCGTTGAAAATTAATTCTTGCTGTATTCATCCAGAATTAGTTCCAGTGATGGACCAATGCTTCCCTGCTGAATGTTAAACAATTAATTAAAATAAAATGCATTGATTTAGTTCTTGATTGTATTCTGTACACATAATACTATACATATCTATCTTACTTGGAGTGAAATTGTCAAGCAGTTGGCATATTTTTTGGCGTTGTCTGGAGTAACTGTTGCTGAGAATAGTTTTTCAGACAAAATATTTGGTGAAATCCGTCTCCGTTTATTTGGAGTTGAGGAATCCTCAGCCATACTGTATAGATATAGACAAAAATACATTAATATAAGTTCACAATGTTACACATTCCAAAGAGATGATCACCCGCAGGGGAACCTAATAAAACTATTATTATTTCTGGGAAAACATACAGCGTCGGTGAATCATCTCCAGAATCAGTAAATATTGCAGATGCTTCATTCCATGAGCGGCGTATTCCTTCCGATGGTTTGGAAGTTAGTCGTCCTGTATTTAAGTTAGTACTTGGATTATGAAGAATGTTCTCAGATTTCCGTTTACTCTTTGGGGAGTTACTGAAATTACGGCAATCAACAACATTGTGTATTATTACTTTATTAATTAAATAATAAATTCATAATACCAGCAAAAAATGGAAAATAGCAAATGAGATGTTAATTTATCGTAAATATTTTAGATTAAAAATGTAAACGATTAGAATTATTTTATAATTATAATATTACACATTCTGAATCGTCTTAATAACTAAATTTGTCATATCCACGCGTTCCTCCATGAACGAAATAGGTGTGAGTCGAAAGGTTTGCAAGGCATTGCGGATTTCTTGAGCTTGGAATTCTAATAATAATGACTTTTCTCCTTCCAGATTCATGGTCCAAATATTCCGTTCAAAGTTATGCAAGTTTCAAAAGTTGCAAAGTTCAAAAGTCGTTTTGCTAGTTTAAAAAAATTGATCCCCAGGTGGTCCTTTTTCAACAAATAGGATATAAAATTGCGTTTGCTCTCACAAGTGTATAAATGCAGATAGCTAATCTTCAGACTAAAATCATGTAGTAAAAAATATTACATAGAATAAGTACAGATTGTGCAAGCAATGACGACATGAATATTTTAATTTTAAATAACAATACTGAGTTACCTCAAACCTTAAATAAACTTTAAATATGCATGAATCCATGACTGATTGTTGGCGGTAGAGGGCGCTAGCTTCTGTTTTGTTTAGTGTTCAACATTCAATCGACGACATTTTTGCATTTTCCAACTAAACTGATTAGATAATTTTAGTCATTAGTTTAGTTGTATGTATCTGGGTATAACTGATTTTAAGAAGCGTAATAATACTTCTTGAAAACAATGCTAAAATACATAGACCCATATACTTTTTAATGTGATAAACGTTCGATTGTCGATAAAATTTAAATAACAACTATGGTAGTAAAATCATTTAACATCTGTTTTAGCAAAATACGGCAACCATTTAAATTTGTATAGTTCATACCCATGGGCAATTTAAATAATTGCGTATTTTAAAATAGCTTTGTAACTTTTAAATCTTATTACATATTTAATACATAATCAGTTGAAACCGAAAGTATGTCAGTAACATGCACTGGAGGAAGAAACCTGTAAAATCAAAAATGCAATTCCATCCCAGGAACTCAATGCCACAAAATTAATCCATGGTATAAAGCGGAGAGTGGGTTTGCCGCACTTTAAAAACAATGGGAACCTGAAAAATTGAAATCACGACCTCAATGTGGAAGTCTTCATTCTGAAATATTTTACACAATTCTCAAGCTGTCAACAATGCAATGGTAAAGCTACGGAAGAGCTTCCAATTCAATCTTGACCAACAATAATAATAAAAGAAAGTATTATTGCACCATGACTGTTTCAAGAAGAATAAAATAATTCAGGTTGCCTCAACTCAATAATATTAATGACAATTCCTTTACATATTTTTCTTGAAATTCAAGTAAAATAAATTATTTCAAAATGATCCACATCAATCGAATCCCTTTATGTATATTCACAGGACTTTGTATATTACAAGAAGGTTGCGCTTTGAAGTTATTGTTAAATAATGATGGCTCAACGGCATGAAATTCCTGCCAACAACAAAAGATGCAGTCAGGCTACTTAAAACATTACAATAATGCCTACAACGCTCATATACATAAATGTTCTCCACAATAATAAGACTTGCCTTTTAGGTATATCAGAATCTCTAAATGAGAGTAAAAGGAGACCAAAAAAGTGACAACAATAAAGAGCACTTCACACGCACATTGAACACGCATTATATGAAGTTATGATGTGGATGACAGATGCTAAAGACTTATGCAATAATATCCACCCCGTCATAACTTTACATACATTGATATGTGCATACTTGAACAACTTAACCAACCTTTTAAACAGAAGCAAAAACTTGGAAGAACCGTTGAATAGGCTAATATGTATTTAAGTGATGCAAATGTAGTGGCAAGTGAAGTCACAAAAAAAGTGTCTCACTTCCTTATCACTGAATTCGCAAGTTTAATCTCCGTAGAGATATGCATTATGAAGCTGTGAATACCAGAAATATTTAGTTATTTTTTTCGTATAGTTTTAGTATACATACTAAAAGTACATATTGTAAGTGTGGTAAGTATACATACTAAAAATACATAGTAAGTATACATAGTAAGTATAGTAAGTATACAAACTAAAAATACATAGTAAGTATACATAGTAAGTATAGTAAGTATACAAACTAAAAATACATAGTAAGTATGCATAGTAAGTATAGTAAGTATACATAGTAAGTATAGTAAGTATACATACATAGTGAGTATAGTAAGTATACATAGTAAGTATAGTAAGTATACAAACTAAGTATAGTAAGTAAACAAACTAAGTATAGTAAGTAAACAAACTAAGTATAATAAGTATACAAACTAAGTATAGTAAGTAAACAAACTAAGTATAATAAGTATACTTGGTAAGTATAGTTTGAGTATACATAGTAAGGACATACTATATAGTAAATAATAATTTTTAGCATACCTGAACAGTAGGCATAGTATAGTAATTTTTGACAGCGACCAGACCAAAATGTCCCAAAAAATCCTTCATCTCATTGTCTCTTGCCCATGAGAGGTCCCGTTTGATACTTTTCCAACATAAACAATTTAAATATCATTGCAGGATGTTACATAACTGTGGAATTCGTCTCCTAATTTTTGTGCCGACTGACGCCGACGATGTTAAAAACGTCTCTCAAGCAATAAGTTGATACTGACTTGAGACGATGTTGACACTTTACACCGTGCTATTATACATATGCTGGTCATCTTTGTGGTGTCTCTTATTGAAGGAATAAAAAAGCTAGGATGAAGAAAACACTACTAGAGGATGAGCGTGGAGAATGGGAAGCTCAAAAATTTTGCACTTTAATAAGCTCTTGCAGAAACTTGAAAAGAATCAAGTCATTGGGACTGAATGATGCCATAGTCCGAAGCTCTCATCGTCAACACGATCCTGCTGTTCCTTTCCTTGGCATTATAATCTAGTATATGAACAGCTTGAATGATAGCAAATCCTCTGCTGCCAGTTATTACGCTCGCTCATTTGGAAATTGAAATTATTTTGAGAACTCGCCACAGTATTTTGAAGACGCGTGCTGAGATAGGAATAAGTCAGGTATCCCACACTGTGAGGATCAATTTTCAATCGTCGTTTGTTTAATTTGGGAAAAAGGAAAGTAAACTAAGGTGAATTTCTTGTGTATCTGTAGAAAGTCGCACTAAACACGACATTATGTACACCGTATGCTAAATATGTATTTAACTTATACACAAGTCTATACAACTGAAATCTTCAAGTATTATTGCAACCAAAGTTTCACATATGTAATAGTATATTCCTATAACGTTTTACTATACAGATTCTATAACATAACTTTTATCTAACTGTATAGTACAATATGCCCATGTGGTTCTACAGCAACTGATGTAACGGCATGTCTTATGAAGATCTAGTAAAATTCAATTAACCAATTTTACGCCTCACAAAATAATTCCTATATAAAAGACGTAACTTTTATTCCTTATTTCAGGAAACTGATTTAATTAACGATGATTATTATCCTCGTTCCCACAAGTGATTAACCATTCAGCCTGTAGTAAATCCCTGTATGTATTTGCATTTGTAAGTTGTCGTCCAAAAAATCAGTTTCTCTTTATATCTTTACCTACACCAAGGTATTTTACATTGCTCAGTTTACTGAACGGTCAGTTAAATCACCGTGATTTGTGCATTTCATGTACAGAGGACATAAATAAGTACGTAGGTATGTAGATCTACATCTCATGGATTGATTTCTTCCATGGAATAATGGTCCGCATACTTATTGTAAGCTTATTGTTTGGCATTGCATTTTGTTTTCATCATAATTTATTACAATTAATAAACCGTTAATAACTTACTTCACTCTAATTATTACGTTCATACAATGCTTCATGCTTACTTATTTAATAATAAGACGTGCTCACATGCAATCCGCTGCGCTCTCATCATATATAAATCACCATATACAGTAAATGAGACTTAAGAACTGATGTGGCGGTGTTTTTTATATTATTATTGCAGTTTTATATTGCGGATTCAATTGAGATGAATATTATATTATGTATCTATACAGACTCTGCATATGTTTATTTGCAATAGAACAAAAAATTCCGACACATTTGATGTGTAATTGCATAGCTTACAATATAAAAACCGACATGATTTTGGAATATGGACATAATATGTACATATATATGTATAGTATACAATAAGACAAATAAGTAGACAAATAAGCTACCGTCATACGCTGCACATAATTTATTATTGAGATGCATGAGGAAACTGAAAGACATTTATTGTTAATGCATTCAATTAGATGAGCACTCTGTGGAAAGCAAGTTTTCTGTATCTTTGATCTTCAATGACTTTCCTATTGGAATTAAAATTCAATGGAATGCCCGAAGAAGGAATTCATTTAACTATAATGGGTTGTATACATACATTGTGTTGGCATGGTCATGTATGAAGTTATGATTTCCTTGCAATTAAAAAAGCAATTGCAATGCTTAAGCAAATGATTTATACAGGCAATACAGAAATACAGATTGAACGTGTGCGAGTTATTAAATATTATACGTATGTATATTCATTGAAATTTCTGACACTTGAATTTAGGCTAAACTGTAAGTATACGTAATATCTATTGCCTAAGACACCAACATGTGGTCTAAATATCTAGTGCATAATTCATCAGGAACAGTTAGGGGATTTTCGGAAGACTAAGCACGTATTAAAAGGCTATTGATGAAAGTACAAAGAAGAGTAATACATATATAAGTATTGCTAATTATGATGAACTGTTTTATTACAAATTCACAATTCTTCTGTAATACTCACAAGAGCATTTATTGCTATAAGCCAATTAAATCATTTAAATGAGCAATTAATAACAAAATGCATGGCTAAATAAAATTTAGAGCCGAAAAATAAAAGTGCAATATTAATTATTAATTGTTGAGTGGATGTGAAGAATTGTAGGATACACATATATATCTACTCTTGCATGTAAGGTACATACTGGTCTTAAATATTTCAGATAATAATCCAAGACCGAAATTGCATAAGCAGCCCCAATCTTCAGACCTTCACGTGCTCACGTATATTCACACAATTTCACAGACTCACTATTATAATATAGCAATTAATTCTAAATTAGTCTTCAAAGTTCTAAAAATTACAATCTCTGTGAATTAATTTAGTATATACTCCATGCAAATGTGATGACTCATTAAGTATTCATTCATTAATAATAGCGTAAATTTCTTCTGTTTTACTACCAGATTACCTTAAAAGATTAACCAGTGCATAAAGAATCTCCTAAAAAACATTTACTGCAACTATTATATTATTGCATAATACTGCATTACTATAGAGTATGTCAACGAAATTATGTTGTCTTCTATCTGTGGTATGTTCTACCCCGAACACAAAATTGACTATAATTATTAAGTTACCGCGAAGCCAAGTCATGCAGTCTTCTGCAGTTTTTGTATGCTGTCACCCTCTGGGCAACATATTGAAGTCGACCTTACTTTTTATCCAATAATAATTTCTAAGAATTATTTTACAATGATAGAATCATTGAGCGGTTAACTCATCATCATTACCTTTTTTTACACCCCATTTCAGGTGAGGAAGATTAAAAGCTCTACACGCTAAAACTACTAAAGTATAGTATAGTGACGATCAGCATTATGCTATTCAACGGTAAATTAAAGCGTCATCTTCCAAAAAAATTCAATGTTATTGCTATAGAATATTGGGAACAGTTAATAGTTTGTGTACCTACGTGCAAAGCCACGGAGTGACCTGTCCACGCTAATGGACAGACAGATGATGAGTGAGGATGTGCGGATTACGAAAATATTGATCAATATCTTGGATGTTTATAATCTATATCTGTATATAGAAATACATACGTACAAACGCTCTATACAGATATTCGATTCGCTTCTGACAAGCAGCATTATAAGACCTTAGAGAATCTTGAAATTGAGTGGACGGCTGTCTTTTAAGAAAAATCTAAAAGGAGAAGGAAAAACTCTTGAAATGCGGATTCTTAAAATGCTACAATGACACGAGTTGTTAGAAAGAATGGAGCATATAGAAAACAAATGTACGGATATTATGAAGCCGTTACATGCCTGTAAAAAGGCTCTATAAAGAGACATGTTATTCGTGTAATAATGTATTATTGCTCTGTGTATCTTTACCTCAATGCACTACTAAGCACATAATTATTATAAGATGCACTTATAAAAGTTGCAATGGAAAATGCACCGTGGGAATATTTTTATTTAGTTTTTTTGGATGTCTTTGCATACACAGAATTGTTAGAAAAATTCATCATGTGTGTTGTAACTTTTGTACACAACAAAACAGCAACAAAAAACCTTAAAGGCAGATAGCGGAAAATCATCCGCGGTTCAGCTTCACTATTATATTATTATTATACACACGTGCAAAATATGTAATTGCATCTGCAAGCATCCATTGCCATTTACTCTCCTTTTCCTCCGATTATCTTCCTCAAACTTCTTAACATTTAACTTTTACGAAAGTATTATAAAAACGTGTGCTCCTTGGTTTGTTTATATGTACTTTTATACACATGGGATTGTATATATGGTGAAATTCACCAGAAAAATCCTACAAATAATGTTTTAGAGCGGATTGTTATACTACATTTGAGCTCTTTAATTTCGCTCTCGTTTTCAAATCTTGCAAGGTGTGGTAAAGAGGAATTAAGGAATAATAATATGACTTCGAAAATGCTTGCAGGATAGCTTCAAGAATACTTATACAGTGGCTTCAAAACTTCTTGAAAGTAGCTGAAAAGCTTAATCATACATAATAATAATCACTTACTCATAATTTTAGCATCTTAAGTATATAGTATCAAGTTATGGAAATAATCAAAATCGTCACATATGAAGTATCATCTGTGCTTCTTAAAACAGGAAATTGATTTTTCGACATGTTCCATTATTTCTTTGAGTAATTTCACACTGTTCGTACATTCCTACTTACTACGATCAATGTTATTTATCTACTAATTACAATATTCATTATGGCTTTATGTATCTACATGGATGAAAAGACAAGAACTCATTTTTGTTACAGTACAATAACGTTTGGGACATCGAGTATACCCAAATAAAAATATTTAAGGTTTATAAATAATACATTACTGTAAATAATACAGAATTGTTCGGTGTGACAATCGGATCACAAAACCGCATATATTCATAATCCACATCCTCCAAACATTTTATTATTTGAGTTTTTATAGTGTGACAATTAAAGACAATAGCTTTAAGGTACTAAATAAATATTGTTATATTAAAAGCTACAATGTTACAAGAACATCTTACATCTTATATGAAATACAGTTAGCACGTAATATGTTGTACATGTACTATAAACGCATCTCGTCTTAACTCGATTCGATTCTAATGAGCGAGTAATCGAAATCGATTTTCGCAGTATATTACGTAAAAAAGACATGATATGGTCATTTAATTGATTATCAACGCTGAAAATAAGTTTTACAATCGTTTTGATACTGTTGATACCTTTACTTAACTTAACAATTTACCAATTCCGTCAACACATATATGTCATCGTTTGCAGTCGTTTCAACTACAAAGCTAAAAGCTCTTTCTCATTGCAATACTGCGGTTGATCGCATCAACTGTTTCATTTTTAGTGTCATCGCATTATGGTTTGTAAACTTGCAACATTAACTTTGGTTAGTAAACCATATATAGTCACAATCGTTTTTGCAAGATTAATTTTCTATCACCATCTCTGTTTGTGCAGTTCCGCTCTGTTGTACGTTATAGTTGCTAGAAACGGAGAACCGATCTTTCTGATTTGACAATGTTTTTATGTTGATATTACAGTGAGTAATTAATAAAATTATTAGAAATTTCTTGTGCCTTTGAACTTTGAATCCCCTTTTATTGTTCGTTTTCTTTTTGATCTTGAAATGTATTTGTGAATAATTGTCGTTATTAAATTGAATTATGTACATAGCTAAAATATGAATGCATCTATACACGTACGATACGCGATGTTGGATTATAAACAGAAATTAAACTCAGAGGCCATCAAAGTTATACTTTTTATTTGGCAATAACAAGTTTACGTTCAGCAAGCCTTTTAAAGTCCAATCAAAAGGATTAACAAGAGACGGATTGAGTGCTCATGCTCAAGAACCAGAAATAGTACAATTATATGCTACAATTATACACTTATACGATCTCCCAAGCTTCTTTTTATGCAGTGGACAGCTCAGATATAACTATCATCCGACTTACGAGCCCTCGTTGGTGTAATGATTAATGTCGAGCATTTATTTCCACCTAAATTGCACTTTCAAGATTAATTCCTTACCATTCATCCTGCCCCTCAAGAGAAGATGATAAGTACTCCACAGTAAATACAATGCATTGATAATGTACTCGAGATAAGTTTTTAAGGACAGAAAGCGGAGAAAAACTGCAAGTTCGTGTACATGTAGTTTATACATACAGATATCAATTTATTGCACACATGCCAAACTCACGATCAGATTTCAAAATGCTTTTTTACTCTATAGCATTTACCTGAGAATTACTTGATTAAAACGAATATCTGCCACTCCATATAACATACCTATGTTGATTCGTTGTCGGATCAAGGCGAGATTTAGAATTAAGTGTAGGTATTATGTGTAGAATAATTCTACACCTAAAACCTTAAAAAAATTATTATTATACTTAATCCTAAATCTTATACATATTATGTAAATGCGAGGTGTGTGTTTTAATTCAATTTAGCTACCAGTCCACTCTCTATAAATGGTGAGTGTATATGATTAAAACTGCACACCACGACCACACACCACAGACGTGGATTGGAATCTTCGTGGAATTTCGGAACGAAAGTTGTAATAACTCGGCAAATTATGGTAACACAACTGGTTAGAAAAACTAAACTAAAACAACTCAATAATATAGTTGATATACAATGCTTGGAACTAGAAACTATAAGTAGCAACATCATATATATACCAAGATTAGCTTAATATAATTAACTACAAGAATTACATATAAAAACAAAACCAGAAAACTGCATTGAAACTTATCTGGGTGGTCGACTAGTATTTAATAATTTGTAGCAATCTCGTATTTAGTCTCTCTAATTGACGCCTCCGTTGTATTTTCTTGGTTTACCTTTTGGACAACAAGCTCTGCTTTTAAGAATTAAGATACCACACAGCCCAGTCACGTCACTTAACATCGTTTAAAACGACGTCGCTAAATGCATGCATATGTACAGTTATGTATTAATTAATAATAATTCTGTCAACAAAAGTTAGTACGAGATTACGACCAGAAGGCAGAAGGGAAAGGCCGAAGTCACGCCAATTGTATATTATAACATCATATGCTTACATATACAGGCCCTGATGGCATTGTTATTCTGTGCTTATCATACTAATAAATTCATAACGTCATCATTAAGGAAATATACAAACATAAAAAAATATACAAACATTAAAAAAATAAATAACAAACATACTTATTTCTTTATACTTCCAAAAAGGCACAAACACACGTTTCCTATGTGGAACCAAAGCCAACAAATGCTAAACAACCAAGACCAAAAGCTCCTATATAGCATGGACTACATGATAATAGAACCTGTAAATATACAAGGGATTCATTTTCAAGCGAATGTACCAAAGCAAAGCTTTGTGGAGTTGGTATTATTTAATACAATTAAACAGATATTCATGTGCACACAATTTGGAACTTTAAAACACATTACATTACAGGGGAAATTTCCCCTTTCTTTCTCATCGACTTCCGAGAAGAAAAGACTTCATTTTTCATATATACGGGCTATACTGTACACTTTATTATGTACTTTATGTGTACTTATATTTGGCTGTATGTATATTATATGTATTTACATTTGTACATCATGAACGTGACTCTATGGTAGCATTATTATGTATCAACACTGTATTAAAATAACACTTGCGCTAATCGTAAGTGTAAGCTATTGTGTATACTCATACATAATATACATACTAATACATAATAAACCATAAATATTTCCTCAAATATTTGTTCGCTGCACAAGACAAGAAGTGGGAATTATTTAGATATTTTTCTTCATTTTCACCCTTTAATAACACGTCGAATCACACTGACTCACATAATAAGAAGTCGCGAGGGATGAATGAAAACTGTTGAATCACCATGATGAGACGGCTACTCGGCTCGGTAGTTCCGTACGTATCTTATATATAGTTTCATGTTATAGCAGACTTGTTATAGATACTAGATACTTAATAATAATATAATCTTATGATAGCTAGTTCATATCTATATACTCTTGTTTACTTTAATAATACTTCACACGCAGCCGGATTACTTACCAAATTTATTTTTGTAAAATATTTAAATATACTTACTTACTATACATAAGTAGTATTTATATAAAATAAGGAATATGCGTGTATAACATTTTTATTTTTATAAATCTGGATCTATATGGGTTCTATGGTGGTTTCAAGCACACGTTCGGTGGACGACAACCAACTATCAAGCATGTTTTGGAGTAACGTTCAGTGTATGTTACCATATATATGTATTATGTGTACAGAAGATTCAGATTCATTTCTCAGTCATGATTCACAATATGAAAATGCAAATGTGCAATATGCAACTTAACAGCTTTTTAGGAATGAATTGAGTTATTCAATCGTCGATTATAGTGAAATTGCATGGTGTGAAAGAAAATTCATACTTAAATTAAATACTGACGCTTGAAATTTCCTGCTTGGGCTATGCAAATTAAACGGCGGACATGGCAGCTGACATTTCCTTTGTGTACTTAAGAAATAACAAATTGTGTATCGCTGTACACAAATATATAATATAGTATAGATTTGTGTAGGGAAGTATAGCTTATATATTCGTTCAGAAAATATACATACATAATATATGATGCATACAGATCTAATCGCCATAATAAATCATTTCCCACATTGTAAAATGCCGAGTAATTTATAAGAGTAATTTGCTGATGATTTACGTTCGATTGCCGCACGTATACAGTTGTGAAGTAATTTCCTTTTAACTTCAAATAATTACAGATACATAAAGTATTTAATTTCGCACTTTTATCCAGAAATTGACACCAACACCAGCAGCAACTATTATTACTTCCTGTGAATTCCCAACTCTGTTTTTTGCATCTCACGGAATTTAAAGCTTAATTATGTGGGATATAAAATTATATGTTAATAATAAAATTAAATATTTTTATCTCTGAAAATCGATTTTTAAGAAATAACAGCAATTATTATTTTTTAATTTTATTTCCTATGAATTCTTTTGTACTCTTTGTTAACGCATTATTTATTATTGTAATAAATTATAACTAATAGTAAATGTCGGTTACACAATGTCCGACCAAAGATTTTAAAAATATATAAAAGTCAAACGCTTGGCAGCAGCGGCATTCATAAATGTCAGTTGACTTATGTGCGTAATCTAAAAATAAATTATAAACTTGGACTCAAAAGAGTAACTCTCATTTAAAGAACTACTTAAGCATTAAAATGACCTATTATTACGCAAATGTCTGATGACCTTTAAGCTCTCTGTAGAAATTTCCCTTTGCACTTTACTGCATGTACTTAACTTTATTATTTACCTTCAGTTTTCCGAACTTGACTCCTGCAAATCCGCATCGTTGTATGTAATTTACGTTGTGATAAAAACTATTAAGATTATTATTATTAATACTGTCTCGAAAAGTCAAGAGTGTCAGATATGTAAAAGAATTTCTTCACAAAATCCTCTTGAGCAACCGTATAGCCTTTCGTGGATTTGATGCGCGTTAAATACTTAAGAGAAATACATTTACACAGGTATACGCAGGTATAGCGTATTTGACATCATTGTCAATCAATATTTAATGCACCGGAACGAATGATCATATTGTTCATGATTCATGATGATAAATATCATCAATACGGCACAAAGTAAATCGACGGTTTAATCTAGCATGACGGAAGGTGAAAAACGCGCGTGCCTTTTGCTTTTTATTATAAAACTTGATCTTTTAAATTACTCTTTTATATTAAGTATGGGGAATTAAATGAGAATAATGCGCAGAAGGTGCATGTTGAAACAATCGTATTGAAATAAAAATAATAAGATGTTCAATGCTACTGAAACATTGAATGTATATAGTAAAGGGATAACTTATATTACAGAATGCTAAGTATAAGCTTAAAGCATTATTGAATGCTTTACTGTTAATGCTTAAATGTGCTTTAGTAGCATGCGGCATGTATTTTAAATGTTATATAAACGCGAAAATAAATGCAATAATAAGCTTTATAAGCTCATTGCATTTATTTAAACATTGAATGCATTTTGAGACTTGAAATGTTGTATAATGGAGATAAAAATAATCACCGAGATGAATTAAAATGAGAATTATTAAAATTAAAATGAGATTTAAATTACAAAATTACAATAATTAGGTTAGGTTGCCCAAAAACCAAGAGACTCTATATAGTTTATACTAATACTATATATACTAATAATATAAGTATGTAATAAAACTATGCGAAGTACGAAATTTATAATAATGACTGTCCTCAGAAGCTGTAGGGGTATATACAGAAAATACAGTAAAGCTTTTGGCTTTCGGTATCATTACTTCATTATATTTCGTACATTTTATATACGACTATTATGTATCCCCCAGTGGTATAGTAATGTCCTTCCTTCTCGTCTTTCGGGTTATCATTGAATATTATTAGTGACTATTACATTATTATATATGCTAAAACGACAATATAATGACTCGTCCGTCTCGGGATGATTATACTTTAACACCTTCGAACACTCTCACGGATTCTCGGTTTATGCTTGAAATTATTTAATAGAGTACAACCCAAATGAAATAATATGCATTTAAGTTATAAAGAAAGGCTTGATTGTTAAATTACAAAAGAATTATTCTGACATTCTTTTTTTCTTTTACAACATATAATATGTAGATATAGATAATATGCATGCTCAGGGATACTCAAAAATAAATACAAGAGGGTAAAATGCGTATATTTATATTTTGTACAACATAAGTATTTATACTTCACTATAAGTACAGACAGTATAAGTGTATTAGCTAAATGTAGTAAAATTTTGAGCAAAATATCATCCTTTTCAGCTCATTTATAGTAGTACTATGTGATAATTCTTTCCTAATTATCAGCAATAATGTGGAAGGATAATAATTGTATCATTATTCAATAATGTAAATGCTCTTGGTCTTTTTTTCCCTTTCGGCACACATTTTCATGCCGAAGAGGCTTAAACTTTTACACCAAACATACTTTTTTTAAGCAATTCATAAGTATTATTTTGATACAACTTTATATATAAATTATTTTGTTCCCCTGTGGCTCAGCAACTGTCGTCTACACCATAGAAAATGACGAAGATTGCCACATCCGAATCTCATGGGTGCTCCTTAAATTTAGATATTTCTGGTATTTTCTGGCAATTTATTGTATACAGTTTTACAAATGATCTAGGTCTGAAATTAGGAGTGAAACCATTATATTCCTCCCATCAAATAGTTGCATAGGTATCTAAATTTAAAGCATTTGTGTAGGAGAAATATATATTTTTGATACATATGTCCGTAGTAAGTATAGTGCTATGCTACTAGTAACTATAGTGCTAATAAAGCTACTTGTAACTACAGTACTATGCTATTAGTAACTATATACATGAGTTACTCAAGAAGCTTTATGGACGACAATGAAAAAAGGGATGCAAAGATAAAGTTTTAAGTGTTTTATATAGTCGTCATTTCTTTTTTAAATCTGCTTTTATATGACATGCAGACTTGTACTTTATATTATGGCAAATTATGTTTATGTGTATACTTTATTTCACTTTTTATTTCCACTATGGTTTGTATATATGTATGTGCGGAGAGTTTAGACGGAGGTGTAGGATCGTTTGTGGCTGTGCACAAGATGAATCTTTGTTCGCGTGCCCCAACGGTGTTGTTGTATACTTATGTATATATAATATCTTGTGTAGGTTGTGAATGAATGAGGAGCCCTCTAACTTCATCTACGCCGTCCACTAAACGTGAATGTACGTAAAATATACATAATAATATACACTTTACACACTTGCAAACATCTCACCCCGGGTTACGGTTCTTGCTTTTTCTACCCAAATCTGCGAGTTTACGGCAGCGTATATAAACTCAGATGAAGCTCACAAAATATCATCAGTTTCTGTCAATCGGTAGCAACAGAAGCAGTGCAAAGGAGTTGAAATTAAAGCATCAATACAAAAGCAACTTTACAAAAAGTGCACCTTTATAACTCTACAATCTACTAAACAGTGTTAACTATATTTATTCCAATTTCAAAGAAATTTCAAGTTCTCTTCAGTCCTTCTAAGTCACTCAATAAGTCCAGTCTTAAAATGTTCTGTTCAAAAAAGGTAATAGCAACATTTTAATTATTATCTGTATGAAAATTTCCATTTTTTTTACCAATATACAAATTTTTAGAACTTAATAAAATCGAACGTAGAACATAATAATTTCGCTAAGGGTCAGGATTGGTATAATATAATACTGCTACGCATTTTCAAAAAATTTCCCGTTTTTAAAAAGTTTAGAAAATAGCTTGACAAAGATTTAAAGTTTTGATTCAGAATAGTTTATTACTCTAATTTAAAGGAAATTAATTAATTTGATAAAAGTACAAGCAATAAATCTTAATTAGCTCCAATTTTGAAAATTTCTCTGTCAGCTGTCAGATGATTGATACTTACTATTAATATTTAATAAAGCTATGCTATAACTACAGTGGTTCATTCAGACTTCTGATTTAGTCTCCAAGATTCTAATCTTTGGTTTTGATTGGCAGGTCCTTATTCTCGCCGTGGCTAGCTTCGTAGCCATCACGGTTGCTGAACCCGGAGTGGGTCACGGAGGTTCTGGTTCTGGAGGTGGCTACAGTGGTGGCGGTAGCACTGGTGGCGGTTACGGAGGAGGTGGCAGCACTGGGGGAGGCTACGGTGGATCATCCGGTGGTGGCGGTGGACACGGAGGTGGTGGCGGTTATGGCCAACAACAGGAAGTAAGAAATTCAATTCCTAAATCAATGGAGCTAAAATTAATTAAAGAAGATTTATCTATAGTTGTTTTGTACAAGATCACTTTATTTTGGTAGATTTTATGAGATTACATGATCATTGTTACGATTGAATGTTGAGGTTGAAATCTATTAAGTATAAAAAACAATCTATTAAACTATTATAAATAATCATTTTTATATATAACACATTCAGTTGTATAATGATCATTAAACTAATCATTATTTCCAGTCTTACCCACCCCGCCCTTACAACTTCAACTACGCCGTCAACGATCACTATTCTGGCGCCAACTTCGGTCAACAAGAACAGAGTGATGGGCAAAATGTCAAGGGACAATACCGAGTCCTTCTTCCCGACGGCAGAACTCAAATCGTAACCTACATGGCTGACTGGAGAAACGGATTCAACGCTGATGTTCAATATCAGGTGGGTGAAAGGATTTTACTGTAATCATCACAAATTATAATAGATAATGATGGTATAGTTACGAAAGGATGTGTGCTTCAAGCGAAGATACATAAATATTATCTCCCCTGGCTCGTTAAGTGTTTACACGCATCGTAGAACTTCGCACTTAATTCCTCGCCCGCTTCTTTATACTGCGAAGCGTAAAAGAAATTACAGGGGATGAAAGTGAAGTTATAACGATTAAGGTGAAGGTGTTTATAACTTATAACTGGGCTGAATTTAATCGTCCGGAACACGGCAATTCAGTATATAGCAAGGATGCTCTAACCTTTTTTGAGAATCTAGATACTATAGTTTTGTGTGCATAATCAGATTCCTGAGCAAACGAAACTGAACTTATTATTGTTACATGACCTTCTTAATGATTTAAGTATATCAGCTTATATATTTTCATCTATTTTTATTATTTTTTATTTTATGAACTTAATACTTACAATTAGCTGTATGTTCTTTGGTATTGATCCCGTTATGCTTCTGAATAATTCATTATAATTATTATATATACTTACATATGTACATTACTAACATTTAACAGGGTGAAGCTAAGTACCCGCAACAAAGCTACAACGGCGGAGGACAGCAATCTGGTTATGGCGCTCCATCCGGAGGCGGAGGTCAATCAGGTTATGGTGCTCCATCCTCTCCATCATCTGGCTACGGCGCTCCTTCCACCAGCTATGGTCGCAAATAAACAGGGACTCCTGACTATCATTTAAGTTATAAAAAGTGTATAGAGACCGTCAATGGATATTATATATAGAGATAGAATAGAATTGCAGGGGACAATGTATATTATTAATATTATAGAGTTTCCTGCATTCATATATATTTTCTTGTACATACTATTAACATTTAAAAATCACGTACATTCTTATTATATTTTTTTTACTTAAAAGCTTCCAATTTTCATGCCATCTTCTTCCTTTTTACACTGATGCCTATGTAAATATGTAGGAATATACCTATGCTTTTGGTATATAGTTAGTCCCTCCACCATTTGGATGTAACCATGTACACTTATTATTGTTTCTCCAAAATATTGTGATTTATTGTAAAATCCTTTATATTTTATACTTGTTTCCTCCTTTGTTTTTATATTATCCAATAATAAGTAATAAGTTTGTCACTTATACAAAGCTTTATAACACTGATCGTGAGAATAGCCGCTGCTCCTGTGATATATGAAAAGAAAGGTTTTCTCGACTTTGTACTCATTTAATTAGTATATTCCAAATATGTAAAAAGCGTATTTAATCCCTCGTAAGTATACGAATCCGTCTTGATTCGTGATTACGAAATAAAAAAGATATTATACTCGTGTATTACATATGTCTATATTGTATTATGCCAATGATTCTAATAGCAATAATAAAATTTTATTGTACATAAAATCGTATATGCTCCTTCTCGGAATTTTTTCATCTCTTTATTTTCATATTCTCCACAAGAGTCCCATTTGAACTTAATAAGTTCAAGTATTCTAGTATTTAAATTTTAGTATTTAAATTCGATTTAATAATTTAAAATGTCCCAGTTACTAAAAGTTTACAACATCATTGGCTGAGATGAATCTCGACTGCAATGCTTAAGAAAAATGCAATCGGGTATCAAAAATTTGAAGAACTTTGAAAATAACTTGTAATAATAGTCTGATTTTTTACTTGAGATTGTAGCAGTTTTGGAAGTTTTTCCATCCAAATAGGTAACATATTGTATGTACTCCTTAATAAATCATAATACAAAACAATCATCCTGATACAAAAACATGGGCTGCTGCAGAAATAAAACGGAAAAATCGAGTTCAAACAGCGGAAGCAAGGACAACAAGGACGAGAGTGAAAAATCGGGTTCAAACAAATGCTGCAGAAGCAATAAGAACAACAAGAACGAGGAGGGTGAAAAATCGGGTTCAAACAAATGCTGCAGAAGCAATAAGAACAACAAGAACGAGGAGGGTGAAAACTCGGGCTCAAACAAATGCTGCGGAAGTAAGAAGAACAAGAACGAGGAGGGTGAAAAATCGGGTTCAAGAAAATGCTGCGGAAGTAAGAATAACAAGAAGAACAAGGGTAACAAATCAGACCCAAACTGTTTCTGTTGCAAATGTTGTTGCTGTCAGAAAAAGAACAAGGAAAAAGTGAATAATAAGGACTCTTCAGAAACTGTCAACCCGCAGGAGGAGAGTTATTTTAAACGTGAAATTATTACTTGTGGTTGTTGTATTTGCGTTAACTTTTGCTGGGGAGATTGCTGCTGCTGTAAAAATCCTGACGAGTCGTCCAACCAACATAGAAACCAACATCAGACTTGTTGCACAAAGAATTGCCAATGTAAATGTTTGCAGCTATTCTGCATTTTCATTTGGATTGTTGTGGTAAGTTTAAGTAACTGACATGTCTAATATGTATATTATGAAGGAAGAAAGGCAAGATTTTACTATATAACAATATACAATAAGTGAGGCATACCAAAAGTTACAAGTGTATATCACCAAACCAAGTATATACATATCAAGAGGATGCAAAAGGTTTCAAAAAGTTAAAGATGATTGTATTTTTAATTTTTTTTAGATTGTCAGTCTTATTTTATGCTTCGTCTTCCTCCTCAAATGCACGGATTACTTGTTGGTTGTGTTACACTCAAGAGACTCAATCCCATGGTGGCTCTCTTTATCTTACAATATCTTTGTTGTAGTTTCAAGCCTTCTGTATCTCTTTTTTACCAAGTGTCAGTGTGGCTCTGATTGCTGTTGCTGCTTTGTAAGTTTGAGTTGAAATTTTTACAAATTTATAAGAAAATATAATATGTACAACCACCCATTTAATATTAGAAAATACGATTTTAAATTATTTTTAGGCCTTAATTTGGTTCGTGATTCACGTTGCTCTGGGATTTATAGTTTATGGCTTTCTCTACTCCGCAAGAAGATACCTGCCGACCCCAGGTCAGGTAGTGGAAGCTTATGAGGATGAAGTTGGAATGAATGGCCCTCAAAATGAAACGGGTCCAGGCTGGTTGGCGTTTCTTCAAAAAGAAAATGTATACTATAATGATATGTAATTATTACAAATATTTTTTTTTAAATTTAGGCTTGAAATAAATATTTTACTTTAAACTTTTATTACAATTAATTTTATCTCTACTAAATTTCAGTTTTGCTGCCTGTTGAGTTCTGACGGAACCAAACATTATGAAGCTCGACCGGGTTTCGCCGACCGCTGCAAAGAACATCTGGATAAAAACACGGGCGAGTATAATGATCAAGTCCATGTAAGTTTCTGTTAATTAATTTTAATAATTTTAAGAATGAATAATTATTTCATACAGGTAGTAATATTAACAAGAAAAATTATAATACTCAAATTGACAGCTTTGCTCTTCCTTGCTCGTGGAAATCTACGAAAGATGCCTACATTTAGCAACTTCTTTCACTCTCGCCCTCATGGTCGTAGGCTTGATTCCTTGCGTTCTATTCTGCCGAGTGTACAAAAATATGAAAAAATACAATAAACCATCGCCACAGGACCTCGAAGCCAATAGTCAGGATGACACTCAAAATCCCAGTGCTCCTGGAAGTGGAAGGCCTGAAAAGGAGGATGGTACTCCGGATGGAAATAATAATTACAACTCTGTTAACCAGGAGAATCCCACAAATGATACAAATAATAATGTCCCGGATAAGAAAAAGACCTCGAAAAGTCAAGATAATAAACACCCGGATAAAAGAAAGGAAGCTAACTCTATGGACAAGGATCAAAACAATAAAACTCCGGATCAACAGAAGAACTCTAAAGATCAAGATTTAAATAAAAATAAATCGGATCAACAGAAGAACTCCAAAGATCAAGGTTCAAATAAAAATAAATCGGATCAACCGAAGAACTCCAAAGATCAAGGTTCAAATGAAAATGAATCGAATCAACAGAAGAACTCTAAAGATTCAAATAAAACTAAATCGGATCAACAGAAGAACTCTAAAGATCAAGGTTCAAATAAAAATAAGTCGGATCAACCAAAGAACTCTAAAGATTCAAATAAAACTAAATCGGATCAACAGAAGAACTCTAAAAATAAGAAAGCTTCTGCAAATAACCAAGTTCCTGCCAATCAGGAACCTGAAGTTTCTAATAATAAAACCGAACAACAAAAATGACCCGAAAGTTTCATCTGAAGAAAATCTTAAGAAAGTCTCCAATAATAAATTCTCGGGACTATATAACCCAATGATAATGCTTCTCAAGGCAAATCCAATAACGACGATGGGAAAAAATAGAGGAAAAACCCTCGGCATGTAATTAATGTATAATTCAGAGCTTGTTTTAGTTACCGATGTGTAGAATAAACGTTCGTGTGAGTACTTGTAAGTGTCCCCTGAATAAAGTGCATATAGTTGCATACAGAGTGATGAGATCCATTGTAATTAATGAAATATTATAATCAAAACGACATGATTCCAAAAGCAGAAGAAAATACATTAAAAATTACCCATAGGAAAAAATGACATTGGCGAGAAGTAATATATTTAAGCAAAGCATTTTTAAACAAAGTTCTCGTCACTCATCTTGTAAGGCACACAACTGATAAGCTCGCCGCATTTATAAAATCACGCATTGTTCATACCTGCTTGCAGTTAAATCAAAGGCAAGACAAAATAAAAAAAACAACCGGTATGGCTAGTTCTTTCAACTTCAGCAACAATGAGAGTAGGTATACTATATACTCACATAATAATTATACAATGGCCGTACAACTTATTTCACTACAGAATCACATGCGTAAATATTATTCCCACAACCTTGTGCTTCAAGCACAAAATTTAATTTCATGGTCTGACAATAATACAGTCAGTGCGACGACACTAGGCCTTTGAATACACATTGAATTTTGGGCTCTGTATCTCAAATAAATATTCTCCTGTATTATTTCAGCTGTAGGACAATAATTTACGGTAGATTTTAAAGTTTTAGTGCCATTAAAATGGCTGGAAAATATGATTTAATCATTTTCGGTGCTTCTGGCCATGTGGGTAAACATGTTGTGGAGGAAATTGCTAAACTTCATCAGTCTCCGTCGCTTCCGTTCAACTGGGCCGTTGCTGGACGATCGAAGGAAAAGCTGAAGGAAATGCTGAAGGAAGTTTCAAGGAATATTGGTATAATTAACCATAATTAATTTTTCATAACTTTAAATAGAATTTTTGAACTAAAAAAATATACAGAAATTATTTTTAAAAATTGTTCGTAAAAAACTAAGCATTAGGTTTTGTAATAATTTACTCAAAATTTTATTTATTTTGAATTTACATATTTTCTCAGACTCAGACATCACTAAGACGGACATTGTCATTGCGGAATTGAACAACTTGACTGCAATGTTCCAGTTGGCAGCACAAACCTGCGTACTCATTAATTGTATAGGACCTTACACCATGAATGGCGAGCGCGTTGTACAATCTTGCTTGCTGGAGGGCACGGATTATATAGATGTCAGCATGGAGATCCAAAGTTTCGAACGGATGTTTCTACAGTTTCATCAAGAGGCTCAGAACAAACAAATGTACGTTATTAGCTCCTGCGGCTTATTTTCTATCATTGCGGACTGTGGGGTGACGCATTTACAACGAAGCTCTAAAGGTACCTTAGCTAGCCTAATAATTCGATGATTATTTACAATAATAAAGGTTTCATAATACTGTCCCATTCATAATGCCTCAAAACTAAACGTGTTAAACTAAAAACAAAAAATGCAAAAAATTAAATCATTAATTTGTTTTTAAAGGGGATCTCAACTCGGTGGAGATGTTTATGGAAATTAAAAATACGGATAAGGTATGATGAGATATGAATGTACCAAGAAATTGTAAAATGAAAAATTTTATAGATTATATTGATAGAATTCATAGATATACGTGTAGTAATTTTTAAAATTCAATTAGTTTTCTCTATAACTTTTCAGAGCGTCCGACTAAATCAAACTTCCTGGCAATCGCTTATTATCACACTTGCAAATCCACTTGTTCACATCAGTCAACAGTCAAAAGTGTACTTGCAAGGGTTCCCGCAATACGCTTACTCTCTACCATCGCGGTAATTCTACTTAATTAAGCTATAGGACGAGTGTTAATTAAATTAACTCTTTTTTTTTAAATATTTTTTTAAAATTAAATTTAAAAAAAATTAACTTAAATAAACAATAGTGAGCAATCAATATGGTCATTTCTATATTTGCAGCTGGCTCCTCCATAACAGTGAAGCTGTTGGAGGTTGGTGTGTACCGATTCCCTTGTCACCTGACATTTCCAATGTAAAACGATCTCAGTACCATTTTTTCCATGAGGAAAATAAACACCCGGTCCAATTTAATGCCTACTGGAAAGCTTCCTTCCTGTCACTCGTTTACTTAATCTACTCATTCCTTCTTTACTTCGTATTTGCTCAGCTACGCTTCACTAGGAGTTTTCTTGCGAAGGTTTTATTTCAATTATTTACTTTGCATTGTAATATACTACTAATATAAATTTAATTAATATTGTATTAATAATAAATAGTAAAGCCTAACTATATAGGTACTAATAATCATATTTATATTGGTGATGTTTTTTGCTATTCATGCTTTCTATAGATGCCGGAATTTTTCACGAATGGTTTCGTAAATGACAAAATTCCTACTAAGGAGGAGAATCAAGACGTTGATTTCCAGGTGACTTTTGTTACTGAAGGGTGGACTACTAAATCGGCGGATCATTCCGAACCTCCCAATCAGAAGCAGAAGTTTATCGTTAGACATTTTCTTTATTAATTTTAAATGTTTAATAATAATATTATAATTTTTGTTCTTTTATTAGGACAAAATAATACCTCAATATTGTAAATATCTATGACAGGTCCGTGTGAAAGATCCTGCATATGGAGCTACAGCAATATGTGCCGCACAAGCAGCTTTATCAATTTTGCTGGAAAAGCATAAAATGCCGCCAGGGTACGTTGCATTTTTGTATGTATTCGGATAATAAGGGCACCATTATTATACCTGGAAATATTTATTAAAAGCATTTTGTTCTGAATTTATAACAGTGGCGGAGTCTTCAGTCCTGGTGTTGCTTTTGCAAATACAACCATTATAGATAGGTTAAGCTCCAGAGGAATCGCGTTTAAAGCTGCCTGAATGATTTAGTTCTGCCTAGAGGATGTTTTCATGTTTTTCTAATATGTTACAACATTGTAATCTGTATTCGAAAATTTTTATTCATTCTATTTAATTGCCTTTGTAGTCATTTATTGCACATTGATGTATTTAACGAGAAGTTAGATCGGGTGTGACTACTCTCAACTTAAACTGTAAACTATCAGACCTTTGTTGGCCAGAGGAATAAATATGTATAGGTAAATACATTTCAAATTGACATAGGTAAGTATGTTGAGCTTAAAGACGTAAATAAATTCAAACTTAATTATTATTAGCTATCACGTATCGTGTTCTCTGCTAAATCAATTGAGCGGTTTGGAGGGATGTCAAGTAGAAATACTTTTCTCCTCCAAAGACATTAGATAGAGCAACAATAATCGTAAATCCGGCGTTATTTAATGATTGATTGTAAAGTCAGGTGAAGAATGACGTGTGAACTTCAACTTGAGCAACAAGATCTAAAATGACAGTTTATTAAACTATGCGATATATGTATACTTAAATCGTCAGTATATATTTCGCCTGTAAATCCTACTGCTGTACTTATATCAAACTAATCACCAATAAAGCCACGAATAAAAATAATAAACCACCAAATCGCCAGTACAATAAAATCATCAATAAATGTAAAAAAAAATAATTTGCGCCATCTAAGAATTTCCTCAGGGTACCCAAAAATACTTTTAAAGTACTTCAACATACTTCACAGTACCCAAAAATACTCTCAAAGTACCCCGAAATACTCTCACAGTATCCAAAAATACTCTCAAAAAACCCCAAATAACCTCACAGTACTCAATAAATACTCTCACAGTACCTCAAGAATACTCTCAAAGTACCCCAAGAATACTCTCAAAGTACCCCAAATAACCTCACAGTACCCTAAAATACTCTCAAAGTAAACCAAGAACACTCCAACAATATCCCTAATTCCCTCTTAATACCCCAAAAGTATTCAAAAACATTGCCTACAACGGTTCCTTAAGAGAATCTCAGTTTCACCGGTGTTTGTGCATTTTTATTTGATACATACTTTAGGCAGGCAGGTCAGGTCTATCCATGGTGGCGTAGATAAAATATATGGAAATGTTAATATACTACTGTCGGCTTTTCCATGTCATTTATCACACGTGTACATATATAATTCAAGGTCAAATGTAGCGCTCGTGCACTTATTGACGGAATGTTTAGATTCGCACGCTCTTTATAGTCGTCTTTTATGAAGATTTAATTTGCAAATTAGTTTTAAGCGTATGACCGTTACCAAATTGCGTGTAGTTATTTATACTTGTCATACTGGAATTATTCAAGTCCCAGTTATCCCTTACCTACACAAATGGGTATAGCCATATTGGATTATTGCTTAGAGAATTATGTGTAGTTTTAAAGCTGCAAATGGCAGTTTGTTCGTTGTTTCTCCGTTTCGAATTTTATTATTGATGATAAGAAAAATGAAGATAAAAGATGCTGATGGCAGGTAAATAGTAATGTCTGCTTTGCCACCTTCTGTAGTATTTACCTAGGATGTATGATTGCCCAACACATCACATTTCGCGACACCTTATGTCAATACTCATAGCATCATCACGAATGTGGCTAGCAAATGTTCTGGCATAAATTGTACTTCTAATAGATTTCAAAAATTTGACTATTAAAATTAAATCGTCATTTTACTAAAGAGCACGAACATATTTCAAAGCCCATTAATGATATTGATACAGAGAGCAAAGACATATGCATTGCCATATGCTGCTTACACAAAACGTGATTATCAAGGCTTGTATTAATTCACGTGGCGTATTATGTGCATAAGCTTAACATATTACGAGGAAACGATTGTGATAAATTAAATGGCCATCATAGTCAAAGTTAAAACAATATTTAAATCATTCCATTTCATTTCGACGCAAATACCAAGCAGAGAGCACTTATATATAAAGCTTTGGAACTCGTTTGGTTTATTTCCCGTTCCGTTGCGAGTTGCGACCATGGTTATGGTTCGTTTGAAACGTTTTCTACCACTGGCGCTGGTCTTCCTCATCAGCCTTGCCACACTTTCACCCTCACAGGCATTTAATGCTGCCCAAAAGGTAATAGTAAAGCAATAACAACAATCGCAATATAAAGATTAAAAATTTCGATTCAATGGAAATACTGCATGTGATTAAATTTTAAAGAATACGCCGTTATTATAGATTTTAATCTTCTACTATGTTTTAGCTTAACCAATTAAACATCGACATCAAAAATATTACCATATTGTTGAAATCGCTTAACCTGACCAATCCAGATTCATTCCTAGATACGGTAAGAATTTTTTTAATATCCGTGAAATACTTTCAACAACGATAATTTCCTAAATCATTCACTATAGTTTTGAAAACAATTGTTACAGATATTTAAACTCTGCAAATACTTAAACTTCATAATTACCTAACAATGATTCACTGTATTTTAATTCGTAAACCTGAATAACAGCCGGCATTGGCCCAGCGTTACAATTACTCCTGCGAAACTCACACCATCGTAACAAACGACAGTTATATTTTGACATATCACCGAATTCCATGCGGGAAAAACCAAGGCACTACTTGTGGCTCTCGACCCGTTGCTTTCCTTCACCATGGATTATTCTCGGACTCAGTTTATTTTCTCACCACGCAAGAGTACAACGCTCTACGTAAGAATTGCACAAACCTTTCCCAGCATTAAATTACAAATTTTAATAATATTTAATCTACAATGTTTTTAATAAACAAATCCTGATTAATTATTTTAAACTTATGGCTATGGTTAATATTTTAATTATTGCGCAGCTTATATATTGGCTAATGCCGGCTTCGATGTCTGGCTGGGAAATTGTCGTGGAAATAAATATTCTCGTGGACACTTAAAATACAATTCTAGCGACCCTTTCTCTCCATACTGGCAAACAGGGTATGCATTTTTATAATTAAAATACAGGAATCATTAAAGAATACAAAATTATGAGATGTCCCATGAGCACATTAGTCTAGCTGGATGAAATAAATTTTTAATTTTCTGGATCGATACAAACACAAAAATTAATATATTTTCTATCAATCTCATCTTCTATACAAAATTATACAATGAAATAAAATGTTTCCTCATATTTAGACAGGACGACATGGGCGAGTACGACCTTCCAGCAGCCATAACTTATATACTAGATACAACTAAACGGACAACCCTGACATACTTAGGATGGTCCATGGGCACCACTATTTACTTTATAATGTGCATCGTGAGGCCGGACATCTGCGCTAAAGTCAATTACATGGTCGCATATGCTCCTATACTTTATACTAACCATATGACTACTCCGGTTAGACTAGCTGCCCCTGTGTTAGGAGACCCGATAGTCATGGTAAAAATATATGATTGCGATTTATTTACAGTTACAATTTTGGAGTACAGAGTTTCAATGTAGATTGAAATTAATTACTTTTAATTAAACTGAAATTAAGTACTTATTAAGTATAATAATCTTCACCTATATTCACACTAAATCTCTGTAATGTAACGCTTTTAAAATTTCGCGGCAGACATAATACAACATAACGAACGATCGAAGTGTTTTCTTAACAGAGCACGGGCTTAAAACTAGTATAGTATTCATTCTGCTACAAAATTCTTCTACAGAACTTACTCATTGAGGCCGGTCAAGGCGAATTCTTTCCAAGCTACATTACTCAGTTCATACAAGTGCTTGGCGGTGTGGGCTGTCAGCCACAAATTCAAGGTGATCTAGTTTGCGCCGCAATTTTTTTCGCACTGATGGGATTTGATTATGACCAGTTGGACAGAGTAATAACAAAAAAATTATTTGCTTTCATTAATAATGTATGCTTATAATAATATTTCATTTTATTTAATAACAGTTTAAACATGTGAGTATAACTAAAGTATTTTGTATATATTCAACAGGAATACTTTTCTGTAATAGTGTCCAATGCGCCTAGCTCGACGACAACTCAAACGATGCTTCAATATTTCCAACAAATGCAGTATCCAGATAGTGACCCGCCACGCTTTCAGAAAGTTGATTTCGGGCCACAACTTCCTAAAGCTCTTAATTTTCGCAACAATATGGAGGAATATAAAACCGATTCAGTCCCACAATACGACATCAGCAAAATCGTTACGAATAAAACTTTCTTCTATGGATTAAATGACTGGTTAGGGGATCCCACGGTATGTAACTTGAAACTTCCAAATGAGTTTAAATGAAGATGAGGGATGAAAAGAAAACAAAATATGTAATTATTTACATGTGTTGTTCTCATTTTAGGACATCTTACTGACACGGGGATTAATACCAAACACAGCGTACGTAGCAGTAAACTTTTCAAAATGGAATCACATGGATTTCGTCTGGGGAAAGGACGCTTACAAAATTTTGCACCCGCTAACTTTACAATTGTTCAAAGACGCAAATAATATGTAAAATCTGATTATTATTTCTACCTTCTATAAAAAACATAGAATTTTCCAAAATCTGTTGTAGTGGACGTAGAAGGACCCCCAATACCTCATTCGAAAGGCCCTTAAATCGTAAGAACAGATTTTGGACCAAACTTACCATTTTCAAAATTTTGACCCGTTTTTGGAGGGAAAATTCAAAATTTTTGATACATTTTATTTTTTCCCAAAAAACTGTAACTCGCAGACCTTGTCCTGGGGGAATGAAACCCCATGAAATTTGCTTCAAAGTCGTAATTTTTTTTAGCCGTAGCTTTTGAGTTATTATTATTATGTATATAATCATTCAATCAATTCTTGCTCGTTTCATGTGTTCAGAACAGTGAATAAATACGTTATTATTCAAGTCCAAGTTAAAGTTTAGAAACCATGATTTTGAATATTATATGTTAACAGTAACATGACATATCACATTCAACAACAACAACACACCGCATCCATTTAATTTGAAATCTTTGTAAACCTTCGAAATGCCATTGCAATATTTATAAAATGGCTAATTGCATCAATAATTGATACATATCATTCCGCCATCAAGTCTAATGCACTATAGTTAATACACGATTTTACTACGTAGATAATTATAAACCATGAGTTATAAATTGTAAAAATTCCGTATAGAATAATTTTAACGTTAATTATTACGTTTCGATAAGCCCGAGTGATTCTCTTATACTAATCAAAGGGTAAAGACCGAAAACAAGATAAGGTGAATGCAGCAGTTAACTTTTCGTAAAATTACAACTGTTCCTGGAATTATATTATTTGTTAGAGAAGGAGATTTAAGTATACATAATCTATTCAGACAAGTAGATAATGTGATATCAGTGAATAAATCCATAAAAGAGGATTTTAATCGTATTGTAACATAGCGCAGGTGAATAAAATGTATATAGGTAATCACATAACGTTTCAGTGTCATTAACTGCAAATAAATATATTTTGAATTTTATTACTGTGTTCAAATATTGTCCTCCTTACAACAAAATCGTCTGCATTCATTAGCACTGACATGTGCACTAACACATATAAACGCTTTGCAAGCTTTCACAGCAGTGTGGTTAATGGTGTCGCCATTGTGCTCGTCTTACGGACATGTTGGATGCACGTGAAATAAGTGCTGCAGTAAATATAAAGCTAATTTTTATTAGCCTCACCAACGGAAAAATGCTATTGATTTTATATATAAAAATTTATTTAATAATGTATTCATGTTTATACGGTTATGTGGAAGCGTATATTTAATAATTTACTATTACTCTTGCACGACTTACTTAACCATGCTGCAGAAGCTCCAGGATTTTCATTTGAAAAGGAACTCCATTACATCAAAATGCTGTCCACCAGATGAAATTACCAGAAATGTAAAATGCCCAAAATGCTACAGCAGGAAATATCTCGGGGTAAATTGTAATAAGTATTTTATTTGCTATTTTTTCTACTAATCCCTATAAAAACATGTGTTTTTTTCCTATACCTATAGATAACAAGTATTTCCTATATAGATATTAAATTTACATGCACGTGTGGCCATGAAATCCCATCTTGTCATTTAAATTGACGCGAAGGAAGACAGAGTAATGATGGAGATATTGCGCATTAAAAAAATAGACAGTCAAAATAGTTATGCGGAGAAGTGGTTTTAGCAAATGTGCACCAATTTATTGTTGTAAAATTATAGAGAATCATTATAGAATCAATGGAGAATACGAGCTTCTGCATTTAATTTAGAACTTTGCACACCTGATTAAATTTTATTGCATCAAATTAACTATATATAAAGTTCAGTGTCAAGGACTAATCTTTATTGTCCGTTTCGCTTCTCGTCTGCAGTCATGGCTTGGTTCAAAAAATTTCTCTCTTCTCTGTTCTTTCTCTTTAGCATTTTCACTCTGCAATCCTCAGCGGTGTATAATATTACCCAGGGCGTAAGTATAGACTATTTTAAATTAAGAGCATTACTTGATTTTTACAAATAATAGACCAAATTTCCAGTGAAATTCTGCAGAACTTAAATAGATAACTTAAAAAATCTTAAATTAAAATCCAAATAATTAGATTAAAGACTAAGATTAAATAAAGATTAAATAATTTAATTAATTTTTTTAGACTATCAACTTGAACAACGACTTCACCAAAATTTACAACTACTTGAACGCTTCCCTGCCTCCTGATTATGCATACAAATACTTAGATACGGTGAGGTTCAATCTTGGCTTGGCGAGCTCACGCTTAAATTAAAATACATACTTCAGAAACTTCTACTTTTCTAGAAATACCTAGAAAACAATTCTGAAGACTTTTTTAGACTTGCAACTCTTTTTAAAAAGTTTGCTGAAGATCCTAATTCCTCATAAAGACCAAAGGATTTAGTGTAAATTAATTCATTATTTAATGTTTAAATTTATTATATAAAATGTAGCCGTCAATCGCCCGGAGTAATAACTACACCTGCGAAACCCACACGATCCAAACCGACGACAGTTATCTTTTGACATATCACCGAATTCCATGTGGGCAAAACCAAGGGAATTCTTGTATCCCCGGGCCGCCAGTTCTGGTTCAGCATGGATTATTCGCTGACTCCACCTATTTCCTCACTCAGCGTGCTTGCAACGTTATCGGTGAGATTTTTGTGAACGCCGCCATCTCTTTTCGAGACCTGCATTTATATTTTTAAAAGATTTATATAAGTACGTTAAACAGATAGATAGATACATTTAGTTTTAGGCAACCACATTTAAAAGATTAGTTATTTTAATTGAAATTATTTCCTATAAAAAATTGTCTATAATATATTGCCTTAAAAATGTATCAATTCAATGCTGCAGTGTATTTGTTGGCCGACGCCGGTTTCGACGTTTGGATGGGTAACGCCCGTGGTAATAAGTATTCTCTTGGTCACTTATTTTACAATTCTAGCAATCCTTCTTCTCCATACTGGAAAACTGGGTAAATTATTAAGCTGATAAAACTTATTAATAGCGTTTGAGGTTAATTTAAAAATTACTAATTAATATTATTATTATATTTTGATATTGAGATATATTGCTTTTTAATTCAAGGAGATCATGTAAAGAAGCTTAAAATGCCTTTTTTTATTCGTTATATTATATGATTTTAGCCTGTTTTAGAATAGTTAGCAAATTTAATCCAGAATCAGTGAAAGTTTATAGCCGCCATGTTGATAGCGCGCTGGTATTAAAATGGCGGCTAGAAACATCACTACGTTTAGTTGTGTTTAATTAAACGATTATGATTCCTCATGTATGTACATGTATTAATATTAATAGATGGAATGACATGGGTAAATTCGACCTTCCCGCATCAATCACTTATATCCTGGACAAAACCGGGAAGGCGTCACTGAGTTACTTAGGACATTCTATGGGAACCACCATGTTCTTCGTCATGTGCGTCGTGAGACCTGACATCTGCGAAAAGGTCAATCACTTCATTGCTTATGCACCTGTATTATTTGCCGCTCATATGGAGTCACCGATTAGAATTGCGTCCCCTGTTCTAGGGCTACCGAATGTGCAGGTATACTACTATATTTACTTACGCATTTGAATTTATACCATCATTCTTAAAATAATTTTTAGCTTGGTTTAAAAAATGGTACTGATTTGATTTGAAGACCACCCTCGTAGAAGCTGGTCAAGGAGTATTCTTTCCATCGTGGATGGGTCAGTACATAAATATGTTCGCCCCGTCCGTTTGTGGACCGGGTGACCTGGCCTGTCTCACTCTTCTAATGGCTCTACAGGGTTTCGATTACGAACAATTCGACAACGTAATAACAATTTTTCTGCTATTTCCCTATACTATACTATTCTATAGTTACTATAGTAATCTTGTACATGAATTAGCTAATTTTGTAAATTACATATGAAAGCCACAATACAGGATCAGAAGCATTTCCTATTATATTTAATCCATTGATATCCTTATTATAGGCATATCTAAATTAAATGGCAATTAATTAATTAGTATATGGTAATGCAAACATCTTTTTATGACTAATTTTTGTCATGTGCAATAATTAACAATTCCATCTAACAGGCCTACCTTCCTCAAATCTTGTCAACTCTACCGAGTTCCACACCAACTCAAGCTATGGTTCAGTATTTCCAAGAAATGAACTGCTTCCCATGCACATGCTTCCAAGAACCTGATGCCAGGTCAGCATTGAACATAGCATTGGACACTGCTACGGGCAAATGTGGTAACAACACCTCTATTCCACAGTACGACATCAGCAAGATCACTTGTAACAAAACCTTGTTTTATGGATTAAACGACTTTTTTGGTGATCCAACGGTAAGTGGATTTTTTTCAGTTTCAACTTCAAGTAATAAGTTGATCAAACTGATAATAAGTTTAAGGTTTTGGATTCGTGCAACTGCTCCGAAGACGTTCGTAGCTACTTAAGTTTAAGCTAGGCTACTTAAGTTCAAGCTACTTAATCAGCTACCTAATAGGGAGCGAAAGCTCTGCTATGTAGTAAACTTCAAATTATAAAATCCTCGTATTCGATTTATTTCAAAACTGTTTCATAATTTTGGCTATACATATTTTGTGGGTATACCTGTGTAAATTAATAACAAATAAGTTGATAAATCTTTGAATTTTTATTATTTTGACTACGTTTCATTTTAGGACGTGTTACTGACGAAGGGAAGGATGCCTAACACAAACTATGTACCAGTTGCCTTTAAAAAATGGAATCATATTGATTTCACCTGGGGAAAGGACGCCTTCAAGTTTGTACACCAGCCGGCGATAGAAATATTGAAAGCGGTAAATAAAATAAAAACTTCGAATCAAAATTATACTTGTCCATATTCCCCATGAACTATCGCTGAAGTAAGTCCATCTTTTATGTGTAAGGAATTCTGATACAATAAAAATGAACTAAAAACGTTGTGATGAAATCGTTTCTTGGATACCTCCTGTAGTGAAAAGTGAATAAATACATAGTAACTACACATATTAGCTGTATTCGCTTGTTTTATTGCATCGATATAATGTTTAATATAATCTTTATCGATAAAGTTAGTGGTTATAAATAAAATAATCGCAACAACCATTGGATTGAGTAATTATACTCTGTCTGAGTACTTACTCAGTTCTATTCAAAAGAGACAATGAAACAATATATCATTAAACAAATGATTAAGTACTAATCCTGAATGAGTCGAAGAGAATTGAAGTTGTTAAGTTCCGGACCTGCCAACAATAAGCTTAAAATACATACGTCCTTTATAAAAATCAAGGAATTTAATATTGTGGGTAATAACAATCATAATATCAACATATAGACAATTTTATATATTAATACTCTTTGTAACAAAATGCTACAAACTAATTTTTAATGATTTTAAAGCTTTTACTTATACTTATATACAATCCTGATATTGATATTTGCAAATGAAAATAATTATAAATATAAATGCACTCTGTCTCTCTCTCTCTCTGTTGCACATTCCGTTTGGATTACGTCAAATCATAATAAATTTTAAAGATCTATCGCCCACTGAAGTTGTCTTTTTTGGAGGAATTTCTTCAAGCTGACTTATTCTTAAACATTTGCACAAAAAAGTGTAGGAGTTCCTTCTCATGGGTATAAATGGCAAAAGAGTGGATGAAGAATATAATCAGTCCGAAAGCAATATGACCGAATCGACCATACTGGAAAAAGGCTTGGGTTGAAGTAATTGTAATGTAGGCACCAACGAATAAGAAGATGATCTGTGGTGTGGGCTTCCATGAGTCGAAAGGATTAAATTCACACCTTGCAAATACATCACGAATCAGGTACACGCTATGACTAACACGAAGCATCATATTGATGCCATTAGCAATGAAGAATCCCACACTGCCGCATATGTAGACAAAGACCGAGGAGCTCGCGAGGAAAACTCCAGAAAATAAGAGGAGTTTCCAATTGTACTGGTCCAGCTGATCTTGAGTCATGGCAGCGAAAGTAAATGTTTCCGTAATACCATTCAGGGCCATCACGAGAATATATACGCAATTAGCTTGGAGTAGTCTTGTAGCAATCACATTTTCGCTTAAGTTTTCTCCGCCATACAAAAATAGTACTGAGTTACTATAAGGAAGACCAAAGACTACTGCAGTACCTCCGATAAATATCATCAGCCTAACCAAATTACCAAGGACGTAGGCACAATGACGTGAGGACTCCTTGTCTGCAGGGGTAAACTTTGCTCGTCTGTGCAGAGTCTGTGAGAAGTACAAATACGAACTCTCTTCAATTGGCAGAAAGATAAACCTTGCAGCCAGAGATCCCAAATTGGACACCAAATCGTATAACCCTTGCTCTTCAAAGGATAACATATTGAATAAGGTCATCATATATCGTTCGCCCTCTGTAAGGATCTGCTTAAAGAAACCTTGCTTGTAAAAGCTCCATGTCAAGGCTTCCAATTCCACTGGGACTTTGAAAGGCCTCTGAAGCAACGGGAAGAACTCCCGTATATTTGAAAATGGAATGGTTGATCGGTCACCCTTAACATGAATTAACCAGTAGAAATAGCCGTAGTAGATGGCTGAAACGACTATCGCAGATATCAAATTTCCACAGGCGTAAGCCAAAATAGCGTACTCAGGTTGATAAATCACAGCAACACACAATAATGTCGACCTGATTGCAATGAGCGTGGTATCACCAATGATACGAAGCTTCGCGAAGAGGAAATATTGACCAATTATGTATGGGACCTCCGAGAGGGAATCTAGGATTAGACCAATAGAAATGATCCAAACGCTTCGTTGATATTGACTTGCTATCATGGAGTCAGTCGGTTGGCTCAGGAGATAACACCAAATGTATCCAGCCCCGACGGACCACAAGATGGAATTGGGGACCACACACCACACTAAATTGATAGTCTCAGTCCATGAATCTGTCTCCTGCTTTCGCAGGCACGCTCTTCGGAAAGGCTCTCGGCTTAAAAACATTACAGTTGAGTAGAGCAGTGCGAGTCGGACATTACAGATCCCAAGGACGTCGTGAGATATATAGCGGAGGATAAATGCATTTAAACCGAACGTAATAACCCGGGTGGCAACTTGAAACATTATGTTGTAAGATGCTGACCGCACACTTCCGGATAAAACAGCATCCGGTTTCTTAATCGAAGCTCGTGCTTGTGACTTCTTCGGGGAGCCTAATATTTCTGCATCATCGGATGACGAACTACTTTCGTCAATGATTGGCGGTTTCCTTGATGAACTTGGTCGCTGCTCCATTGTGCTCAACTTATTATTTTCCAGCGATGTCTATAATACTTGCAAACTATAGCCTGATTCGTTGTGAGACGTCTGGGGGAAATGCAACGACAGGAGGAATAGCAGATATTACGTAAAAAATCTAAATAAAAAAACATTAATCCTTCATTAAAACCAACACATGGCTTATTAACAGTAACAATGACAGCTTATAAAAGTACAGCACAGAGATTAATAAGTCAAACAAAAAATGGCCAAATAATATAAATACATTATAATTAGTTCATTCAACATAGCAAAGAGCGTACAAATACAAAATAATAAGTTAGGTAAATACACAATATGTACCTTCAGCCTTGCGTGCAGTCAAATAGCTTAACTGCTAACATGACAAGTCAAAACCCATACATGGAAATTAGCAATCCACGATCCTTGACGACAATCCTCTGGGTGCGAAGGTCTTTTCAAATATAGATCCCAGTGCCTAAGAAATTTTATTTCAATCCTTAGAATGTTATTTGCCCCCACGCCTTTCCTATGAAAGTATGAATTCCCCAGCTTAAGACCCTTGTATGTTCCTTACCTACACACAGCAAAAATCAGTTCAGTCAATGTCAATAAATAGTTTTATCTAAGAACACGTCAAGATAGATAAACATGTAACAACGTGTTTATAAGGAGAATTGGGAGAATAACTAAATAATAATAAACTATAGTTTAAAATACCCAATTTAAACTGACGTCGTCAAAATAAACATTTTCGATAATTGTGATGGCTCAGCGACAATAATAAAATATTCAATGTTACAGTTGTCGTTCCCAATCCCAGACTGATAATTGTTTATTTACCACCTGCATCAGACTATGAGATTATCTTCAATTTACAGGAGAAACAATAAAAACAAGATCGAATCCACATCCACGAAGCCTGAATTTGATTTCCGCGCTCCGCTCAAGGCGCAATTTCTCTTACCATTTGAGTAAAAGAAAAGAAAGAAAGGAAAGCATCGAGCTTCATTAAATTAAATTCTACTAATGGATGTGGTAATGGAAATACATGAAAATAATTAGAATCATCACCTTCCGTAATTTATTTAACTTGTTTTCATTCTAATCGCATATATTGTGTTGTAAAATGCTGTAATAAATTCATAAAAAAGAAAACACTATGATCAAAATCAAATAATTTGTAAAAGTGGTCTCACTTTTCCTGTCTAAAAAGAAAATTGTTTTCAACCGTCCGGGTTATTGTTGGAGAAAGTAACAATCCCGGAATATGTTTATTCACATTGATTTAAATTAATTTGAATTTATTAAAATGCTTGCTGTCGCCAACAATGCAAAAAACTAATTTCGTCCTTTTTTAGTGAATGACATTCATTTTAGTATTTCATTAAAATTTTTGGTATGCCAGAATTACAATACTGTGTAAAATCAAAGCCCGGGTTTTATTGTGATCTTGAGGATGGAATTGTATATATTGATTATTAATTTATTTTATGTACTTGGTAAGCAATTGGAGTATGATGTACCTATGTATAATCAACATAAGGAATGGCTTGTTTTGCAGAAGCTTCTCATAGAGCATTTGTACTTTGTACAAACTAATTATGTTCATTTCATTATTTCATATAGTAACAAACTTAATCATCGTTTAATCTTGTTTAAAGATGAAATTCCTGGAGATTCTGCGGCAGGAATTGTTCATCAGTGCTTAGAACCCGGGTTCGGTGAAGCTATGAAGGTGCGGGTAAAATGATACTTTCATCAAAATAAAACTTCAAGGTAAAATAACAGCTAAGCTTTAGCTATAGTTTTACGTCAAAGCAATGCTTACACAAGATACAAATGATACAGCGACAAGCAGTATGTAATTTACCTTTACATAAATCATTAATTTACCTTTCCTATGTGTAGAATGATTGAATGTGTCACTTTGTGGTGTGAATGTAATTAGGAAATGTCCTGGCTTTGTCCTCGAACCTACTTACTTACCACTCTATAGTAGTTGACGTTTAACGGTGCAAGCGGCAGAGTCCAGAAGCCCATCCGTTGACATGAAGGTACAGTGCTGTAGCTGTCATCTCCAAGGTGCAGTCAGAGTAAACAGCTGAATCTCAACGGTTGCAATCATAACCATAGTAATTTGAACCTTAACGGTGCAGTCATCGTAATCTGAAATTTTGAACAACAGTTTTCTGTCGTTCCATAAACAAACACAACGTGTAGCCGTTGCGATAATTTTGCTCTTTGGAGAATGTGTGGGCCCCGAAGGGCCCGTGGGTTACCCGAACGGGTAACCCGGGCGAAACTTTAAAGGATGGGTAAATTTTTTTTAGGGAAATCAGGTTCCGGAATTACAAGTTGTTTGGAATATAAACGAATTTTAAATCTTTGTAACCAATTAAACTATACATAGATACTGTTACATAATTTTCACTATTAACAATAATATTTTCATAGCTGTTAATAAATACAACGTTCAGCTGAAACAAATAATAAATTTTGGAAAAGGTATCTGATTGTTACAATAATTATTTATAGTTTTTGTTAAGTTGTTCAAAATACAACTGTCATTTGTTTACTGTTTTTAACAAAACACCAGAGTATTACTAATTTTTTTTTAAAAACTTTATGACCAATAATAATACATTCCAAATATAAAACAAAAACACACGTATATATGCAGGTGGTATAAAGTCAACAAATAAAAAATTGATATTTATATTATACGATCTAAAGATGTGTTTCACATTGTCTGACATGACTATAAAATGCATCAAAATGGGCTTTGAAAATAATATCACCTAAAGCCACATATTGTACTGGTAAGTTAAATCTTGAAATATAATAACAGTCTAACAAAAAACAGTTTTTGTACCTACGATACGTGTACAATGAAGGAGGTGAGTTTGTATAACACCATCATCATGGAATTATACAGTGTACGATTGACGGTGACTACAACAAAGATACATTATCATCACATGATAACAAATTTTGAATCTACAATATAAGATAGATTTCGAGTCTAGTATGCCACATTATAATACTTAAGACTAAATCTAATTCTCAATTATTCATCTATAGGTCAAGAATTGCAATATTCCTGTTAGTTATTATATCGTAATAAATAGACTACAATGTTGTTATACAAATCAGGAGTAATATTAATAATTACTTGATTATGTAAAGTGAAGTACTACACTAATACATAAGAATTTGTGGGTCTGTTTTGCGTTCATTGATCAGACAACAATAAGTAAAGTAAATATAATAAGTAATTACATAGAATTACTTCGAAATTCGAATTTTGACACACTACAGAGTATTCCTACTAACCAGAACATAAATTTTGCCAATTTGGTACATAATTTACTAATCAATTTTCTACTTGCCTTAAGTATACTTTATTAAGTTATTTTGAATGACTACCGCATGAATTATTAGAGAGAAATTAACAGGAAAACTAATTTAACACTGTTGTTGGAAGTCGACTGGCTTTAGTAGTCGTACAATAAAAACTTACAATCTACGGTCAATTTTTTTGTTGCAGTCTCAGACAAAATACAAAGGTAACATGGAGTTAAATTCAACTTGCCTGAGGTACGTCTTATTTATATCATAATAATAATTATATTAATTTAAAATTTACTTCTAAATTTTGACTTACATTCACTCACACAAGCATACTTCTCTTCCTCTTTTCACATCTTTCGTCCCCTCTCAGTACTATCCATCGAACATTAATAATAATATTTAGATATCATTCCTTATCGGTATAAGTAAAGGAAACTGTCCCAGTACATCAGTGATCGAGACAATTAATTGCAATATCATTATCTTAACATTATTTCACCCCCTTTAAGATCTTTGTACGTCACATTCATTTTGATTGCACCTTGCAATATTACACGGAACAGGTAATTAAAGCAGCCACCCTTGGCAAGGGTTCAATCACTCACACAATCATACCATGAAGACCAGATTTGTCAAATTTCACTTAAAAGACACTTATAGTAAGTATAGTAATAATAGCTTCATAATAGACAAATTGCGCACGTAACTTGGAACCATTTGCGTTTGGTCCTTTACGCATGCATTTTGCTTTTCCTTTTTACATGACATGAAAGACTAAATATACTTGAGCAGGGAAACACTTTGTACTCATAAAAACGTTGGGAGGGTATTATACTTCGTGACTGTGTGATACCAAGTCACTCTTCTTTACATTTAATATCATCCATGAAAATTTAAAAAAATGGGACTCTTCATTTACTTTGAGATTTCGTATTAATTCATTCGCTGAGAACTGATCATTAACTTTTACCTTGGACACAGGTACTGAGAAACAGTCTTAGGTTTTCAGCGAATTCGGATTTTTATTTTGGAAAGTTTGCTGAAAAAAATCTTTGGATAGCAGCTCATTTAAAAAGCTTCTTTATAATATTATAATTACATATTCTTGCGCATTTCCCTGCTTGTACATATTTGGCTGTGTCACGTAATAATAATAATGGTATAATAGAGTAAAGTCTAAAAATCTTAGCTAGAAATAAACCTGTATATAGCAATTTTTATAGTAGTAGCAATATTGAGACAAAGCGACTTTGTTAAGTCTTGCGCTTTTAGCGTGCCCTTTTCACTTCGCACCTTCTTTAACATTTTAAACCATCCTGACACTTTAACAAAATTAAATTAATTAATATTGGAATATCGATATAACGTCGCTTCTTATAAATTCATTTCTAATACGCTTGTCTCTCTCTCTAACATATCTCTCCACTCATTTAAAACTTGTCCAATTTCATCACCCGACAAAAAAATACATCGATCAGCCTTGAACTTTCAGCAGACACTTGAGATGCTCCGAAAGGTGAGGATACGACTGCTTTGGTTGAGAGCCAAGAGGACGAGGGTTAATGTCAATCGGTCGTGTCTCTTGCTTCACCTTCAGCATGGCTTCTTCCTCGTAACGTCTGGAATCATACACCTTCCTTGCATAGCCCATCATATCATCAACTTGCTTCTTCGTCATTTGCTTGTCGTCGCTGCTAGCAGTCTTGAGTTGAGTATCAATCTCGATTTGTTTCTTCGCCGCAAAAGCCTTTGCGGCCTTGTTGTTGATGTCACGCGCTGCTGCTGCTTCAGATACTTTAATAACCTGAGGAGTGAGAAACAAGGAGTTGAGGTCAATTCGTACTCCCGTCGTCACAGGTGACGATGGCTGTGATTGAGATCGAAGAACTGGGATAGTCCACTCTGAAGGTGGAGTAGGTAGCGATGAGACCGATGGCAAACAGTCAAACTTTGCACCGGCAAAGTATTCAATTTCTCTCGGCTTGTCCTTCTCCCTGCCGGACCGCTTAATGTACCCTTGATGATGACCAGGGACAATCGGTGGAGTATAAGACTTTACGCGATGCTGCGGCACTCGCACTACTGGTACCGGAGTCTTTGGACTTGGCGTCATTTTATTTTAGCTTCCTACACAATCAACAACAACACAATCATACCAAAATGCTCTCTCAGAAACCAGTTTTAACACCAATAATCAAAACAGTAGTATATTAAGTAGAGATGTACATGATCCCATCCATGTATTTTCAAACATACAACTATAATTAAAACCATTTATGCATCTTCCAGCCTAGCCGATTAGCCTCTATTTACACAGTAACAAAGTCTACAAACTTAACAAACAAATTATATATTTGTGTATTAAACTTTGAAACTTATACACAGGAATCTATACAAAAGTAAAGTTGAAAGTCCAAAATTAAGTCCCAACCCTTCACTATTATCAACCATCAACTATTATTGTACGGATACACGATTCACTATCAACATCGAGTAAATTTATCTCTCTCCTCCTTCTACACACGAAGGTTTCAGTCAATGATGAAAAAATTACTACAGTTAAAGGTACTTGAGCGCATAATAATAAAGGAAAACTCCTTTCACATCACGTATACGTTTGTACTATAACAATAACAGACTTTGTCCTCTTAATAAATAAGAGACCTATAAATTACTCGCTGAAACAACTTTTTCTTCTATTATTACTGTACGCACAGCCTTTAATCTACAATACCATTGATGTTAAATAGCTAAATTCAGTCATAATAACAATAATAGACATGTACATAATGCTATTAATCCTACCATTCCATTTTGCCTTGTATTGTCATTGTAAACAGTTGGTGTACTTATGTACATAGCTAAGTAAGTATATATGCGTAGTACTACGAATATCCGCATGCCCCTAAAAACGTACTCGTAGTAAAATCTCCTTAAATAGAACAAAGAACTCTCTCACAGAATCCAACATCCAACACTTACTTCTGATGATAATGATACTTAAAATATAGTCAAAATACTAGACTTTTCACTACATTTCAGCAGTTGTTTATCTTTTAGAAACCTTAACTCCAACGACATGATGACTTTCTGACCCCATGCAGTGCCAGTCTAGCCTATTTCTGAGAACTTATCTTGACCTACGAGAACATTTTCCTATATTTATGCAAACAATCTTCATACTTACAACTTCCAAGTTATAAAAGTACAACAACGTTATGCATACACTCCGGTCTAGCTTTGATTTGACTATCTTCATTTTTTTAATTCTGATATCCAGCTATACCACTACTATTTCCTCGTTTTCTAAAATAATATCAAATAATAATAAATATTAGCTATTTTTAAATATACATGGAGCATAAATAACGGACAATTCTCTATCTATAGCTCTCTCTATCTTCAAAGCGTTATCCACCATTTAACAGGATATTAAACAAGTTATTATCCGGATTGTGAAAATTGAATGATAAAAGGTTAAAATAATAACTAAAAATAATGAATGGCTGATAAATACTAAAAAACATTTTCTTTGTGAATGCACTAAAAAGTAGTACTTTTCCACGGTCCGCCTTTGTTTTGCTCGCCCTGGCGTGTATACTTTGTACTGAATATACATATTTTTATATGAACTAGATTCCTGAAAAGATGTAAATGAACGTAGTTTTCTTTTCGTAAATGTGAATAATTGTAGATGAAACTATTTTCGGAGGATGTAAATATATTAGTTAAATAGAATAATGAAAATAAAACAGTAATTTATGTACCTTTTTGTAAAAACCAAAAGTCGTCAGGACTGGCTTCTTGGAGAAGTTTTCTCTTCTTCTCTCTCTTCCTCCTTTCCATCCAACTATACGACTCTTTTGCGTTGTTCGAATTCTCTTTGGCGTTGGGAGCTCGAGAACGAGAAGAATCGATCCTTGACGTCAAAACTCTCCACTTTCCATTTGCGCATGAGCAGCATTTCACCTGGAAACAAAGCAAACCAACCCAACAAGCACAATGTGCATACGTACAGCGTTTGGTTTATTTATCGCATCATTTTTTATCTCATCTGTAAAATACACGTACACCATGTGCCATGTAGAAACGCATCATCTATGTAGGTACATATTCTTTGACGTAAATTGTGGATTGTGCAGTTTGTAATAAGTTTAATAAGTACCTGAAGTATTTGAGCTTTAACAAGTGTGTGAGTCATCCCCAACGTTTTTAATCAAATTGCCTATTGTTTTTACTATACTGCCTATAACTTTACTATCAAGCGGCTCGACGATCAAACCATTCAACTTTTTATTTATTGCCTATGTAGTTAGTCACAATAATGGCAATGACTGACTCATCATATCATGCTGCATTCAATGACTCACAATTTGGCAAAGACTAATTAATTAGATATATTTAGATATTTTGTAATTTTTGGTATTTTTATTATTGTATCGCAAAATTATTGCAAGGTTTAAAAATGCTATGTTGTTGGCTCTGACCATTTTGCAGAGATCTATTTGCTTAAGAAGGTATCTTTTTACTGATACGTTTTTTTAAAATGACTATCAGGGCTTCCTGGTGCGGGTAAAAAATAAACGTATCATTGTTTCAGGCATATATATTGTAAATATGCTTTTTATTGTTTTTTTAGATCGAGTATGCTTGCTTAAGCCTCTATGTATTACTTAATAATTTATTGAAGCTTTAATTTTATTTTTAATTTAAGCTTGATCAGGTTAACTTTGATGATTATTTGTTATAATAATTATCAAAAATAATAATTATTTTTGATAATAATTATCAAAAATAATTTTTATTTTGAAAATGCGCATGATTTCCTTGAACTTCTATTGGCTATGTAGTTATAGTACTGATAATTTGATTGATTTGGTTTAATAAAGGCCTGCTGAAATAGAATGTAAGAATGAAAAACACAGGAAATGATATATTTTGGGAAACAAGTTGGGGCAACCGCATGGTGAACGCTGTACGCGCAATGTTTTGCCGTTGCTTCAACCCTTCAACCTCTCTGAAAAAGAACGATAATAAAATGCCAGAAGCAGGTTTCACATTTTTACACACGTATACCTATGCACGTTTCGTATACTAAACAAAACAAAACAAAGGATTTTTTGAGCAGGATGAGAATTTGAGGATAATAGAAAATATATAGGATTGCATACTAAACACACATGAACTATATAGTTGCAGCCCTTGGTTGGTGCTTTAGGCGTGAAATTGTGTGTAATTCCTGTATATAAGTATATACAGCCTCAGACCTATAAAAAGACAAAAAGGATTGATGGGAATGATTAAAATATTTCGACAAAAACATTACAAATTGCAAGTATAAATATACTTGAAAACTGCAGCAGAAGTGCAGAGGTACATGTACAAATGTTACATTGTAATATTGTAACATATGGGGCTGTTGTACTTACAAAACAAAAAAACGCTTTGGTATTGACCAAATTTGATGGGAAACTGCTGTTTGCCTGTACTCTCTATTTAATAATATAAAGTTAAATAAACATACGAGCTAACTAACTACTAAAAGCTACTGATGTAATAAACACAGGTAATAAAAATACCAGTGTTATTGCAAATACGCTTTTTATGAAAAATTAAAATTGCATTAAATTTTCCATGATGAAATGGAATCATGCAACAATTAAAATGTACGATCCATATATTCAATGGTTTATGCGGACGTACTATTTTATACTTACTTGTACTTTCACTGTAAGTATGTACAATGTATATTATTTTTTTAATGACAAAAAAACATAAATTAATAAACAATTCGAGAAGTTATATTAACTTCAAACCTTAAATTTCTCGAAAAATCAAAAAATGAGTAAATTGTATCGTATGCCTATTTATGATTTACATGCTGGATTAAGAGCGTTTTTTCCTACAAATATAATAAAAGGATACAAAATAAAAAAGTACAATACACCAAAAACTGAAGAAATAATGTCAACTTAAATAATTTCTATTTTAAAATATATGTACCCAAACCATAAAATAGGATTTTTATTTCCTTCGATCAAGTCATTACGTTGCGCAGTTTATGAACGCGTTTCCTCACACTGAAAAGTGAAGGGAAGAAAATAAAATCCTAAAATTCTCATCAATATTGTTTAAACTTTAAGGCTTTTACCTCATCAAGCATAAACTGGAAAATCTTTCACAAAAATCATTAAATTAATGTAGAATAACGTGGACGAAGGAATTTTATACATTTTCTCTACCTTTTAAAATTAAATAAATTACAGTAAGTGGGATTTAAAATTTAAACAAAGGTAAAAAGTAAAACGGAACATTATTTTCATGCGGAATAGAGACCTAAAAAAGTAAATTTAGCCAAAATCTAATACACTTGCAAATAAATGCAAGATTTAATTTAATTATGTAATTAAATTTAACTGCAAACGGCATGAAAAAGTTGTGTTGATCGTGCAATTTTTGCCAAAAATGGGAAATGTGAGAGAGAGCTCACGTCGAATATATAAAACACATTGTAAATAAATTACATGTATAAGCTTAGGGCAGTATGTAATATACATTAAATACATACGTCTCATATACACAACGTATACTTTATTTAGCGTCGACATTTTCAACGGAATTGTCGACGTGACTGCAGAACCAATCCTTGATTGCCCATAAAGTGGCGCTATTCTTAAAGCTATTGCCGTCAAATTGTGGGGGAAAGGAAAAATAACGTTACAAGAAGAAGAATATATAGTAAACGGCTTAAACGGCACAAAATCACAAAACACCAGACGTCGTTTCGAATTGTCGTTTTCAATTAATACATAAAATCTAATATCTATTAAATCTAATGGCGGCGTACTAATTGTAGTGATCAAATTGACTGAAAACCGCTGATCAGATCGGGTTGTTAGCTCATTAGCTGTCTTTATAGCTTTTAACAAGGATTATTAAATTATTAGAAATTAAAGTATAGACTATAATAGAGTCTAGTCCTACTCACTATAGACTGCAGTTTTGAAGCATGTGAAAGTATATTCCACCCTCTTGGATAGTAAAATATTTAGTCAATCGATAGTTGTTAGTAATTGTGTATTATATTTGTCTTTTAAATAGTGAGCGGTTGGGTTTGGAAAGTGAAACCACCATTAACAATAAATAATATAGTTTGCAAGGAATATTGCACATACTCATCAATTCAGTCAAGTGAGAATTTAAATTAAATAATATTTGTATAATTCTTATAAATAATGTTGATGTTTAAAAATACGATTTAAAATAAAGAGTAATGATGTTTGATAACTTGGTCTGGACTTGTGATTCAACCCTTATTAATCAATTCTGCTATGTTGTATCTTGATCAGGCATAGACATCCAAGGAACTTATAAGCGGGGGGATTTTTTGGAACAATGTCGGAACTGGAAATAATTGATTTGGATTCGGATAGTGAAGAACAGTCGGTAGGGACGCCAAGTGGGCTATATTGACTCTGGCTGTTGATTCTTGAATGTTGTTTTTAATTATTAATTATACATTATATGAACTTTATACTTATACTTCAATATCAGTCAAGCGTGTGATGTCGGGCATCGGGTCGATGTATGTACATATAATAAATATGTACATATAATAAAGATTGTTTTTTGTTACAGTCCAAAGTAGAGGTTGCGGCACCTCCTGAAAGCACTAAAATGCCAACCGAAAATGGTAATGGATCGTTGGAGGAACAAGAGAGTGATGATGCTGACGCTGGAATCGAAGGAAAAAAAGTTCTTGATAAAGAAAAGAAAGTAAGTAAATTCTACACGTTATTTGTATGAGTAATATGTTATATACTGGGATTTTAAATTTGGTTAATTCTTATACACACTTCAATAACAGGAGGTTTCAGGAGTTCTGGTTTCTGAAGTTGAGGACGCAGAATTACAAGCAGCCGAAGAGCGTCCAATGGCAAACAATCCGTCGGCTGAAGATATAGAATGCATAGATATAACGGATGACATCGAAGCGTTTATAGCTGCTCCCTGCGTAATAATGAATCCGATCGAACGTGCCCAGGAGGACATCCGAAACAAACTGGAAGACGTAAGTTCTTTGAATAAGTATGTCATAGGTAGTTAGTTGTGGTTGTGGAACATAATTTCGAATTGCAACATGTAGAGTTAGTGGGATTGACTAATTCTAACTTGTATTGTGTCCTTTCAGTTTATTTATTCGCTAAAAAATCTCATGACACCCAAAGAGAAATTGAAAGTAAAAAATCAAATATGGGCACGCTTCGAAAAAATTAAGTTCGACAGCATGGAAACTGCTACAAATATCAATGTTCAATTAGACGAAGTTATCAAGCGCCGTCAAGAACGACCAAAAAAGATTTGGACGACACTTCAAAGTTTATTAAATTTTATGACAACTCAGCAACCAGGTGCATCTAAAAAAGTTAAGCGCAAGAAAGATGATGAAACAGAAGAGGAGCGAACAGAGCGAAAGAGAAAAGAACGTATTTTGGAGTTAGAAAAACATCTTAAAAAAATGGAATCCGAAATACAAAAATATAGTCTCGCTGAGACAAACTTTGATGACGAAGGAGATTCTTCTTACATTCGAAGAGACCGTTGTATCAAAAGGTAAGTACCAACTGTAGAAGAGGTTGCTCAATGTTGTATTTATTAAGGTAATTTGGGAAAAAACTTTCGTATTTTCCTTAATTCTAGGTACATGGAAACGTACAAGATACTCTGTCGTATAACGGGATGCAACTCTTACACTGGAAGACCAATAGAGAAGAGGCTCAAGCTGGATGGCAGTAAGTTGTTTAAAATGTTTTCTATGGTTAGCAATAGCACAGTAAAGAATATCTTTAAGATAATATAAATGTTCCCGAAGGAAAAACGCTAATTTATCATTTGTTTCATGTGCAGTCAGCAGGTGTCCTGAAATTGACGAAGCCGTCGAAAAGTTCATGAACAGCCAAAATATTCTTTTCATTCCTGACTTCCACGACATAAAAAAAGTGATTTCGGATTATAATTCTAAGGCCTGTCCGCCTCCACTTTGTGATTCGGACATTGACTCGACCGGTAAGTGATTTTCTTTATCTGTACATTCCATTAAGTTTACTAAGTACTTAAAGTCTCAGAGTCTTCGGAATGGGGATAAACTTGTAATCCAATTTTTTTAAACTTTGTGATCTGAATGTTATATTTGGTTTCATTTTTTAGCCAAAGAGCTTTTTCGCGAAGTCTTGCGGATAACCCGTAATCGTCGCCGACAAGATTTTGAAATTGCCGTACCTCTCGAGACCACGTTGGACGATCCTGCTGACAAGGATGAAGAGTTACGGAAAAAACTGGACGAAAACGAGAAGTTAAAAAAGACAGAACAGGAAGTAAGTTTTGAAATGCTACGTCATTTTCAAGTTTAACTCAATCTCACTTCCACCTTCCTTGATTTTACATTCGCTTATAAAAAAGAATTGCCAATATTCAAACATCAAGATTATTCGGTGGAAATGAATGGAGGAAATGGTGAAAATGAAATGTGACTAAAATTAATTTGTTTAATTTAGGTTTTTGACATTTTTGCCCGTCAACAAGACGAAAACAAGGAAGTCGCCAAAGAGGTTGAAGAAGATCCGGCAAGTAGTGCTGGTGAAAGCGACGATGAAGAGGAAGAAGATGACTCTGATGTTGAGAAAGATCAAGGTACTTTTTAATTGTTGAGTTCATTAATTTATTTCGTCATTGATTACTGATGTTATTGTCACTGCATGACGGATGTGCCTAAAAATATGGTTTCGTTTTTGTGCAAACAGAGTCGGCCGCAGATGCTGAAGTGTTTACGAAGGATCAAGTCGAAGATGAGAGCTCAGAAGACGAAGATGAAGGTGTTAAAGAAGAGAAAGTTGTCAAAGAAGAGAACTGTTTGAGTGAGAAGACTTCCACAAATGGATCTTGTACTGTAAAGTCTGAGGATGATAGTTCAAAAGCTGCAAGTGATGAACCTCCGCTAAAGAAAAGTCGTTCAGATTCATAGTACTCATTAAATATTACTCATACTCATAAAACCATTAATGTTAGTAGACGTGTCGTGGAGTTGGATAAATTTTGCAACTCCTTCATGCTTCTGTTCGTACGAATTTGTTACTTTATGTGTCATTAATACTGTATTACTTATAACGGTCCTTTGACTTTCAACTTTTGTATTTTCATTCGCTTGACTTTATATAATGGACGTCTTTACTTGATGTTAAATACTACATTAATAATATGGTACGCAACCACGCGTGCGTGTTTTCGAGATCGTCAAAATTGAATTCTAAAAAAATAAAAAGCTATGTTAATATTATTGGCGTAAATGTAAAGTAAACTATCAAAATATATAAATAGAGATAAGTATACAATTTATTTCCAAATGTGTAGAATTGTGGCTGTATAATAAAATAAGAAATGCAATAAAAACCATAAATAGTATTTTGCATTCGTAGTCTTAGATGATTATTCCTGCGTTTCCTTACTCTGGTAGTCGACTAGTAAGACTAGTTAGACTACTCATATTTTAGTACTTTTTCTACTCATGTTTATTATATTATTATACATACATGGTTCAAGTCTCATCTTCTAAAAGGATGAGGGAAAAATGAGGATTATGTAATTTTCTCCGTGCGGAGCTCTGCTTTGGGTCACTTTTCGTAAAAGAAGATCAAGGAAGTCAATGAAGAGAGCGAGAGCGGTAACTTCATATGTTTACATTGTAGGATCAGGCTTCAGGCAGGACTCAATCCCTAGCTTCGCCGGAAACAGAATTATAAATTTATAAATATTTAAGGCTATTTGAGATCAGAGTTATATTTGCAGATTATTATTTTTGCTTCGAAAGACGAAAGTTTAGAAACGTCTGATCAAGATCAAAATTTGTATAAGTTCGTGTTGTCAGTATACTCCTGGTGAGGTTTGAGGAGTCCAGACTATTTGAAAAGTGCAAGAGTTATATATTTAAAAAAATGGTAAAAGAGATTTATATGATAATAATATTTTAATATAAGCACACAATAATTAAATTCAATTAGTCTTGTTATTATTATAATTATTAATGAATTAAAATAATATTAATAAAATTAATATAATTAATTATTCTTATTATGTTGTTTTATTAGATCTTATTATTAGATTAAATTAACATTAATTTAAGATTAATTATTAGTTAATATATAAAATTAAATGATGAAATCGTTCATCATGTGAAATAATTCTTTTAATAATTTGGCTTTTACAGAGTCGTAAACGGAAGAGAATAGTAGTTGCTTCAGCACCAAAGGAGATCACTGATGTTCAAATCAAAACTGATAGTGGGGTACAAGACTCAAGGTGTATTGTTTGCCATGGAAGTTTTGCTAATGACGACGAAGTCAGTGACCTGAGTCCGGTTGTAACGCCAATCAAATTAGTTTCGGCACTTGCCAAAGCCTTGAAACTTTCAGATTTTACCCACAGAAATTTCGAACTAGTGGCCCTCCCCACCACACCTTTCTGCTCAGATTGCAAATTTTTAATTTATGATGCCATCAGGATTTTAAAAGAAATCAAGAGACTAGAAAATCATTGGGGGAGCGTGGCTGGGGAGTTGAAAAGTATTTTTATAGGGAGCTATAAACCTGTTCTATCGAAATCTCAACTCCAAGACTATGGCAGTCACACTTCAAAGTCCAATGTGAATCTAATACGCGAAGCACTGATGAAATGTAATGGTTTTAAAATACTAGAATAGTTCTATTTTTAATTATTGCTAATTAATTTGATAGCAATTTATTGTTGTTGTGCTTAAATGATTTTGAATATAATATAGAAAATCAACTCGCAGTTTTTTTAACTTTATTTTATGTTGTTTTTTTTGCAGGTTTAACTAAAGGAAATACAAAGGTTACTTCAGAAAGCAGCGCTGGTGGTAAAAATTTAATTCAATCCTCTGAGAGGGTAAAATCCGTGTCTCCTGCTGACGAATTAGAAGAAATATCTGATTTTAACGATTTAATTCAGATAGAAAACAACCAGCGAGAAGAGTTTGAAATTGCAACAGGAGAAAATACTTTGACAGCAGACGTCGATGAATTCATTCTAGGAGATATGTCCTTTCAGAGTGATGACATTGTATTTGAAGATCATTCAGAAGATTTTCACAATGTAGGCAACGCCGATATTGAACCTGATCAGACTGTAGAAGATGACGAGAAAAATGTCCAAGGAAACGAGACCTCAAATAATGTTGATTCTACTGGTACAAATGTAAATGGTGGTTCAACACATGGCAACACCAGAACTTCCAAAGTTTTTCAATGTAAATATTGTCAAAAATTGTACAGGAAAAGGTACTTTTTAGAAGCCCATGAACAGGTTCATAGAGGTAATTTAAGCTTTGAGTGTCATAAATGCGATCGAAATTTCGTAAGCCTCCGAAGCCTTCGTCTCCACTTGGCGATACATCACCATCTACGCAATGAAATCCAACCTAAGCGACCTAAGAAGAAAGATTACATCATGAAGATTACACACACCGCCAGTAGCTCCCGAACTGTATTTAAGCGATCTCTGACCTCTTTCCAGTGTCGTCAGTGTATGAAAGAGTTCGTTAAGGAGGATTTTACAACCCCTGCCGGAGTGTGCGAAGTTAAATGTGAGATTCCAAAGTGTGGGAAGATCTTCGAAAATTTCTCTATATTCCGGCGACACCATGAACTCACTTGCCCCGACAGACCAGTAATGGAATTTGAGTGTGACTTCTGTGGTAAAAAATGTTCGTCCAGGTCAAACCTAGCTGCACACAAGACATCATTCCATACCAAGGAATTCAAATATTTTTGCGAAATTTGCGAACTTGGGATTCTCACTCCCTCCCTCCTCCGAAAACACATGTTGACTCATACGAATGAGAAGCCGTTTAAATGTGATTTATGTTCAAAATCCTTCAAGAGAAATGCTCAGTTCACCTGTCATATGAGGCGACACAGGAATGAGTTCCCCTATCTTTGTGAGACTTGTGGCAAAAAATTTGTGAGTTTGCAACTCTTACAAGCTCATGAAACTATTCACTTGGATGAGAAAAAGTACCCGTGTCATCTATGCAAGAAACTTTTTATGAGTAAAAATTATGTTCGCAACCATATTTACAGCTTTCACCGGAAACGAAGAAAGCCTAGATGAGTCAAGTTTTTTTGTAATTTATACATGATTTTCCATTAGAATTAAGATACTTGTATACAGATTTGAAGTATTACATTTTTACTGTTGGAAATAAATTATGTAATTATTATTAATTATTAAAATGTTACTAATTTCATACTAAAATCATATTTTTCGAACAATAATATTGGCAATTAGCTGTTCTGTTGACAAAAATCAACAAAAATGAAATAATCAAACCCTCCATCTGCAACCTATTCAAGGTCTATCGGGAAATCCTTGCAGGCGCAAACAATTCAAACACAACCGGTGACCCTAAAATCAAAACAATAACAACAAACTTTTAGCTTGGAAGTCTTGTCTCATCTGTCATTATTTTCCAAGTTATCGTTTGCATTCACAATTATTTTATTTTAATTAATAAAAATTGGTAAGTTATGGAAGTTTTTGAAGCTGTAAGCAGCAGTTCTGTAGAATTTCCATGTGAATCTAGCAGGTTTTTAGACGAGAATCTACCAAAAATCATATCATCAGAGTCCACAAAATTATCAAAACAAACCCTAAATTGCACATTCTGTCCAAATACAATAATCCTGGAAGGAATAAATACTCCAAATAGCAATATTGATTTATCTTCTACTCTTTTAAATAATTTCTTTAAGATTTTGCGAATCAATCCTGCTACTCTCTTTCAAGGAACTTCCTTCGAAGAAACTAATTTTGTCCCCTTTCATTGCTCGACATGTTATGAGATAATTAACAATGGAATTAAAATACTAGGAGAGATTGAAAAACTGAAGGGAAGGTTGAAAGATATTTTAGGGATTTTAAAAAGAAATTTAAAAACGAGCTACGATGAGATCCAAAGTTTGAAAGACAAGGGGGACACTCCCGACCATTTGACGACGACCGCTTTCTTTCGGAAGACATTAGTACAATGTAGGTTGAAGATAACAATAATTATTATTTTTATTAAATTCATTATTGAATAATATATTTTATATTGGAATATGCTGGAATATTTAAATTAATTACAATGCTAATTTGTTGACTGAATTTTAGGCTGGTCAGGTTGTAAGATTGATCTTTTTCGATATGAGCCAACTACGTTTCGAAAACGACGAACTTCAGAAAAGAAGACGGAAATGAATCCCAGGGAACCTGTAATATCATCTAGCAATAACAACGTTCTGATTGAAAATCAAGATACTACATCATCGGATATTAACCTGGAATCTGAAATGACCCAGAGTCCTAGTGAAAGCAATAATAATAATAAGAAAAACATGAATCGTAGAGACAGAAAAAGAAAGCGAATAAGTCTGATCTCATCGCCATCGGTAGAGCCGAAACTTGATGACAATCCTTTTAAAATAAGTAGCAAGACCATAATTGCTAATAGCCAAACCCAGGATTTCCCGTTTGAATGCGAAACCTGTGGGAAAGGTTATGCCCAGAAGCGCTATTTCAATCTTCATCGGAGGAGTCACAGTGAAATTAAAACTCTCTCCTGTGAACACTGTCCAACTAAATTTACAAGCCAGAAAAGTTTTCGCAAGCATCTAATCGACACACATGGAGCCCAATCCATGTGTGGTAAGAGTAATAAGAAACTTGAATGGTTTATTTGTCACCATTGCCAACATAAATTCATCTCCATGGATTTTGTGGGATCTGATGGGAGATTCCAAATTCCGGCAACAACAGGCAGCGATGATCCCCCAGAATCTTTTGATGATTTCCGACTCCTCCGCAAATATCACATTGCAAATTGTGAGGCAAAACCTCCAGAGAACAGACATTGTGAAGCTTGTGGGAAGGAATTTGCATCGGGGAAACTACTGGAAGCTCATCGAACTGTTTTTCATACTAAGGAATTCCCATTTTACTGTGACAAATGTGGAGTTGGGAAAGTTAATCAAAGTGCTTTAAGTAAGCACATGTTAGTTCATAGCAGTGCAAAGAACTTCGGATGTCAAATATGTTCACGAAGCTTCAAGCGAAATGTCCAGCTCAAATTTCACATGATGAGGCACAATAATGAATTCCCTTTTATGTGCGACCTGTGTGGGAAGCGATTCACGGACAAGCAAAAACTACAAAGGCATAATGAGACACATAGGGAGGATAAACAATATCCGTGTCCCCAGTGCAATAAATTGTTTGTCAGCAAGAGTTATGTCTATCGTCATATTTGGGAATCACACAAAAAAGCGAGGCAGCTCCGGGTGCCTAGTACTACTAATGCAGATAATAAGAATAGCATCATCATCCCCACAGGCCAGAGCGTTTCTCATGAAATTAATATTAATAACGCTCCTGGTGCTGATGAAGAGTTCATTCAAGTACCTCCATACCAACACCAATCATCGACAATTATCTGAAACATTATTCATTTTCATTAATTTAAATTTACTAAAGTAAATAAATATATATGCAATTTTCTTTTTTGTATTTACTCACTCACACTATGTATTATTTTTGTAACTGATTATGCTAATTGTATTATAAAAAATACAAATAAATATATTTATAATTATTATACTTATTCTGTTGTTGTCAGTATCATTTTTGAAGATTGTACAACAAAAAATGTATATCTATGAATGTTATTCTATTCGGAGAAAGTTGGGATCCTTTCTTTCAATTTCTTTGATCATACACAGAAGTACTTGGTTCGGAGGGAGAAGGATCTTTTTGAACAGTTGATCTGATATTTTGGTTAAAAAAACTAGTGTAAAAGCCAACGGCTTCGCCGATGATACCAATACATGGATTATTCTTTTTAAATAATTTCCCAAACAGCGAATTCCAAAATTTCTTAAAATACGCAATTGTTTTTGTATGCGAGTTCACGTTTGCTCCTTTGTCTTAATATATTCCTGATAAAGCAACATTTTTAAACTTTCTTGTCAACTTAATTGTAGCCTCTGTGGATTCCAGCAGGAATTTAACTATTTAGTTGGATTATTTATCTTGTTCAGCATGTTTTATCATTCCAACTCCGATTATAAAATGAATTTATTGTTATTATTATGCGTTTATATTTATGTTTATTATAAAGTAAATGGAGACGTTTTCTATTTATCATTAAGCGACTTCCCACGTTTTTTTCGGTCTAGCACGGCTTGATATTCCCTGTAATGCGACTTACGTTTTTCCCTAAAAGCCCTCCTCCTCCTCTTTTCCTCCTCCGTCAAACCCTCCTCATCGTCGCTGGAGAGACTACTTATGGAGATGGTAGATTTGGCGATTGACCGGGTTTCTGGTATTTCCCGGATTCTAGAAGTAAATTGTATTACTATTGTATTAGTTTTGTATTTATGTTGTATTGCTTTGTCGTTTACCTCTTTGCCAGTTCGTCACTGTTAACAGCCCTATTAGCTAAATCTTCCTCACTGCCGCTGTGGAAGTTCCAGGGAGTGTCGGGTTCATCAATTTTCATATGGCCGTAATCTTTTTCTGCGGGGTGCAATGTAGCGATTATGTTTTCTTCGTCATAATGAGCCGCCTTTTTAGAGGCCCTGAAAGGTAAAGATTTCATTTGCGTCAAGAAAAGAAATTCTTGTATAGAATATTTTTTGTATCACTCACTTAGGGCTCCTTTAATTACGTAATCAAAATTTTTTGAAAATTTTGATACCCCCCTCCCCGTACAGGGTAAATCACTCATAAGAATAACATTGTACATCATCAAAAAATGGCGAAATTTTTAACCCCCCCCCTCCCCCCTCTACTTATGACGTAATTAAAGAACGATCCCTTATTGTTGTTGTATTTCAATTTGTAGTATATAAAAAGGTAACATTATATTATAATAGTGAATTCATTTTCATTGTGTAGTAAGTGATTATTTGATTATATACAATTATGTTGACACCGAAAGTAAGAAAATAATTGATTTTCACTTAACTTACGCCGCCAACTTTTTCGCTTCACGACTGGTGGTAGACGAATCTTCTGACGGACCACTGGGAGTTTTGAATCCAGGCGTTTGTTTTAATATTCCTTTTGGCGGATGTTTCGATTGCGAGCGAGGATTGTTTGCCATGTTGCACGTGTTTATATTTAGTAAACGTAGTACATATGTAGTAGTTTTTAAGGAATTTATTGCGCAATCACCAGTAACCGACGCAAAACCTGTCGGAAATTGGAACAGTACCTTACAATTTCGGTTTGGTGGCACTGATATAGAATGATGTATTTAAAATATTTTTAAAAAAGTGTAAAAAATATAATTTATACTTGTCCAGAAAATTCAATTATTTCCAAGTATCTAATATTTGGCAAAAAACCCGAAGAATTTTTCAATGCCGGTGCAACGGGAGTGAATTAAATATTTTCATTTTACAATTTTTGTAACTTATTTATGTAATTTTTGAACAAATAAATATTTTATGCACAATTACAAATTTATTTTTAAATAAAATTGTTTTCCTAAAACTATATCGATAATATTTCCCCCACAATCTCAGTTTCAAACCACAAAAAATATTTTAAAAGAGCACAAAAAATAATTGCCTTTGCATACTAATTATACAAAATCAAATACAGGTAGACACAGATAGCTGTAATATTGGAGTATCATGTGTAATGTTAAACCTCATTTTGTATCCGAATTCCTCCGCAAACTTGGCTATTCTTCATAATCGACGTCCTCATCGTCGTCGTCGCCATCGTCATCCTCCAAGTTCAATTGCTCCACCGTGATTTCCTCACCATTGTCTTCTAAGTGTGCATTCCTCTTCCGCCGCAAGCGCTTGTACAAACATTCATTTTCGATTTAATCTTAAATTTAATAAACTCGGTCAATCGTGTCTGAGTATTCCGAAAACTTTCACACTTTACATCCTAATGATTCAAAGATTCCTGAAAATTTCATTAAAATCGTTCAAGGTTTGAAGTTTGACCTGTGCTAAATGCTTGATGACATACAGGTCAAACCGCTAAAGTTAAGGTTCAGAAAATATCCCGTTCCTTTTTTCTATAAGTTTATTTTCATTTCCTTCCAATGACACCAGCAATATTAAAATCGGATAAGTGATTTAGGAGATAGCGACATGTTAAAATGTTAATAAAGTAAGCATTCATTTGCTGTTTTTTCAAAATTATATATATTTGCTGCAAGTTTATTAAAACCTCAAGTTTACTAAATTTGCTGCAAGTATATTAAATTTGCTTTAAGTTTATTAAATGTGCTGCAAGTATATTAAATTTGCTGCAAGTATATTAAAAATATAGTAAATTTGCTGCAAGTATATTAAATTTGCTGCAAGTATATTAAAAATATAGTAAATTTGCTGCAAGTTTATTAAATTTGCTACAAGAATATTAAATTTGCTGCCAACCCAAATTATCTGCTGCTAATCTGCAAAATCTTATTTATTTGCTGCTGAATTAAATATTTCCCATTTTAAATTAAAAATTTTATTTATCCAAAATATTGTTGGAGATATTTAAAGTTAACCCCTGTTTCAGTTTGGGAAAACAGATGTAATCCATCTTGCACTCCAAGTTGCGGTCGTGTAAAATAATAAATTAAGACTGAAACATATTAATTAAGTAAAATTAGTAGAAACTTAAACAAAAGATAATTTTTATCTTTTATTAAAAACTATTCTTCACAATCATTTATCCCTCTCCGACCATCATGCTTATTTTATGTGAAGAGATAAGCAGTAGAAATTAAAAAAATTAAAGCATATATGAATATTGCACATTGCACCCTCCGGGATGCGAACTCAGCCCATGCTAAGCGCCTGCCAATTGCTCTACACTGCGCTGGCACTCCACAATTGTAAGAGCGACGAGGAGTTTGGAGCTATGTGGTAAAGAGCGAGCAGGTCTACAGACCCTATTTTAACATGTTAACTGTGGGAAAAAAGGCACACGCGCCCCATTTTATTTTTCTTAAATCAGGTTGAGGCGCCTCTCAAAACGTTACATGTTTACCGCTTTAGGCAAATTCTTCACACATATACCCTATATAACCGTGTTAAAATATGCTATGGCACCACATCCAGTGAGCGGCTTGCCGCGAAGGTTTAATTTTGACCATCACCGCTGTTTTGTATAAAGGATAAGAACACAGTTTTTGCATTAATATTCTTTACTTATATTTATTAATTATTTTTTAAAGTTTAATCAAGATTTTGTGTATTAACAGCTTCAAATTTCAATTCAATCATGATTGATGAACTACATCAATCATTAATTTAATAATAATTTTTTGCATTAACAACTATATTTATAATAACTTTGAGTTTTAAATTTAATTAAAAAAATTAATTATTGATCCCGTATACCATTACTACTGAAACAAACCCGCTCACTAAAATGCAACAGTTGGAGGTCAGGACGGGTACCCGAACTTCAACACGATCGCACAATCAACAAAGTCAAAATTGCTTGATTTGCTTGGGTACAGTTGGGACCGTCCCGAAGTGCGAGAAGGTACCAGAACATCAATTAAATGACTTGTTCAAGGTACTGAAAGTCTCCACGACCACATTTCGGAATGTCAATCCTGTAGAAGACTTGCCGGAGAAGTTGCTTTGTGACCCTTGTGGAAAGAAAATTGATGCTGCAGTGAGGCTATTGTACCAAATAGAATGTCTTCGGGTCAATTTTGATAAACTTGCCAGCGGCGTGCAAAAGGATCTGACAAATTATGACTCCACCTGTGGCAAAGAGAACTACTACTACTCTGGTAATGGTGGAGGGATCGTCTGCCTTCGAAAAGCATTAGTCCAATGTACGCTTGTTTTAAGAATTTTCTTGAATCAACATTTTGGTTTTGTTCAATTCTAAATAAGAATTTGTAAATTATATTAGAATCTTAAATTCTAGGTTTTACCAAATGCAAGGTCATATTAAAGGGTAAACCATCAATTCCAGAATGCGAGAAACTTGATGAAGACCCGGGTTCGGAAGCGGACTATACAGGCATTACTTATGAAGATGTGTCAGAGTGTGATTCTGCAGGAATCTTCATTCCTGACAATGACTTCCTGAATTCAAACGTTAAGGAGACGGTTGACGTAAATCCGCCACAGTCAATGAAAGATGAGATCGACGGAACCGAAGATGGCAGTAAATCTTTTGCTGACAGCTGGAAAATCGACCATGGTTTTGTGTATGATGAATATCGAAAATTAATTGGATTTGAGTGTCGCCGTTGTCAGCAAAAATTCTCACCTCCAGAATACATGACTGATACTGGAGCATATGTGTTCAAATGCAAGATGAGTTCATGTGAGAAGACAATGATGACGTTTACAAACCTCGCAATTCATCACCAAGTTCATTGCTTAGGGAAGGGTCCACAGCGGAAACAAATATCATCCTATAAGCTGACCTCAAACATCTCCAGCAAACTGACTACTTCTGATTTTTCTAGCTCAGAAGTGAAAATCGAAGACAACCAAGACGATGTTTTTACGGTTGTTTCCACTAGGCTTGGCAGATATTATGACAAGAAAGGACGACTAGTTGATTTCAAATGTCTCCAATGTGGAATCAAATTATCTTTGAGTGACTATCCTTCTCGGACAATACGTTGCATCCCCACATGCTGTGATAAGAAATTTTCTTCTTTTGCCAATTTGGTTATTCACCATGAATCACGGTGTAAAATCGCTACTCAAGTGGCAATCTTCAATGCAGGTTTAGCCAGACGAGAAAATTTTGTTGACGGTAGCTGTTCTAATATTAAAGTTGATATAATTTCGGCAGAAGGACCTCATGAAGACAGCGGCGCTACTAAGCATCCCACTGTAGCAAATCAGCATATTTCGGAGAATGAATTCTCTATCGGAACCCCATCTACTGGTAATCTCTCAACGCCATCTACTAAATCTACTAATTTGCCTTCTACCAGTGGCCGTCTACCTAGTTGGATTTATGACAATGATGGAAAAATAATTTTGTACGAATGCCCATACTGCTTAAATAAGCTACAATTGGAGGATTATGCATTGGAAGATGGTGGATATCATTTTGAATGCTTCACTAGCTGCTGCACCAGAACATTTAAATCATTTGCGAATCTAATCTTTCACCATAAAGGATCCTGCGCTTCCAGACCTCAGAAATTGCCATTGCCACTGAAGAAAAGGAAGCAGAAGAAAGACACAGAGGCAGATTGCTCTAGTAATAAAGGAATTGTTAAAAAATTTGACGGGAACGTTTTCACCTACAATGAGTATAACGAAAAGGTGGCTTTTGATTGTCCTCGCTGTCACATTCAAATGTCCCATTCGGACTTCAAAACCGAGACGGATGGTTTCGTTTACAAGTGCCCATGGGATTCTTGCACCAGAGTACTCAAGTCCTTTGCTCATCTGGCACTTCATCATCAATGTCACTGCTTCGTTAAGCCCAAGAGGCGGAAATGGATTTCTGTGAATAAAGCTATTGGCGAGGGTTCCACCAGTCGTCGAGTAGTCAATGGCCGTGAATACGACAAAAATGGTAAAATACTGTCCTTCACATGCCCAATCTGCCAATGTAGCATTGCCCCTGCTGACTTTGTGGACGCTGAAACTAACAGTTTTATCTTTACATGTCCTCCTACTTGTTGCAACAAAGCTTTTACAAATTTTGCTAATTTAGTATCTCATCATGATGCCCGGTGCAAGTCTGAAATTAAAAGTGTTAAAAGGTCAAAGAAGAAGAAGCCTCCGAACCTGAACACTAGTAATGTTCAACCCTCAGTAGTGACTAATCGTTCATTTCAATGTCAATATTGCCTCAAACAGTACGACAATGTCAATTGCAGACAGGAAAGTTCACCCGGAAAGATCCGATTCGCTTGTGACATTCCTAATTGCAACAAGAGCTTTCATATTTTCAGTTTATTACGACGTCATCATGAAGCAACATGTCTGGAAAAGCCGCCTAATGCCTCCTTTGCTTGTAACTTGTGTAAGGAACGGTTTGCGTCAGAATCGACTTTAGCGGATCATCTGAAATCCTTCCACACTCACAAGTATAATTACTGCTGCGAAATCTGTGGGATTGGCTGCGTGAGTAGTTCGGCATTGAGTGGTCATATGAGAAGTCATTCCGACGTAAGGAAATACCAGTGCTCTTTCTGTCCAGCGGCATTCAAGAAAAAATATGATATGGAGAATCACCAGCAACGACTGCATATTAAGACGAAATTGTTCATGTGCGACGCTTGTGGCGCTACCTTCACGACTCGCCAGGGATTGAGGGTTCACAGGCAGAGTGTCCACAGCACTGCTGGTGCTCAGTGCCCAATTTGCCATCAAGTCTATGTTAGTGAAGCGCGCGTTCGTCAACACATTTGGTCCACTCATCAGCAGAGACGGAAGTCTAGAGCGAAAGATCAGTCCAAGCCAAGGCAGGTTCGGCGACGGGAACCTACTAGAACTCTTCCTCTTCCCGTAATCTCACACAAGACTGGGGATGCAGTAGTGTGTGATGAGAATATTGACTTGGTTTTGGAAACAACAGAGATTAGTTAATTAATTTTAACCTTCTACATATCTTGGATACTGACAAGTTCCATCAAGTAAATTTTATTTCATAATATTTACTTGTTAAATTTGTTTGTATCAATCTCCTATAAAATACATAGATTTGTTTTAACTTATTTAAAATAAACATTTGTAAGTTTATCTTATTGTAAGTAGAGGTACATTAAATAATATATTTTGTTTATCATCTTTAAATAACTTTTGATCAATTCCGTGATAATAACGCGATTACAGCACGATATGGACTCAGGAGGTAATAAATGTCGCGAAAATTAAAATTAAAAATGCCTCACACGGAGCAGCGACGGGAATTTAATTCGCACAGAGAAAGCAAGGAGTATGAAACTCACTGTTGTCATAAATGTTTCTCCGAAATAGCCTGTCGTTTGCTTTTATAAGTACCTACTTTAATTATAAAGTATACTACATCTATCTGGTTCCACGTTTGTAAATTACATGCTTGAGATCCTATTACAAAATTCATACAACTTCATTTCATATAATTCCAACAATCTGACAGGAATTACCAACTCGATTAACTGCGGCTAATACATGTTGCTAGATTTGTAACTGAAAATCTGTACCGTCATTTACCTCCACCTCTAAAACAGAAAAATCCATATTATCCGCTTGAGACTCATTCTTTCCCATTTTCGGAGCACTAGGATGTGAAATTGCTGTATGACGACGAAGACCTTTATGAGTGACGAAAACTTGGTCACAATCCGGACATTCAAAAGTTTTTAACCCAGAATGTTTCGATCCTTCATGACTTCGAAGTTGTTTTTCACTGGAGAAAAGCTCATCACAGTGTTTACACGGAAGAGTCTTCGACTCGTGAATTTTTCTTATGTGTGTATTGAGATATAGAGGAAGCACAAAGGCCTTTCCACAAATATGACAGATGTGATTCCTGTTACTTGGGTCGTGTGTTAGCAAATGTGCACGAAACGCTTCCTTCCTTGATGAAACTTTTCCGCATATATCGCATATTAAGCTTTCAGTCTTATCTAAAACGACGAAATAAAATAATCATTTATTATTTCCATTTATCATATGCAATCAGCTATTAAAATGTTAATCTCGCGGTATTTATAGTAAGGTTTATATTAGATTTTATATTTAATTTATAATTTATTTTATAACACTTACTAATGTGCGTCGTTCGCATATGCTCAAACAACTTGTGCTTCCCCTTAGTATTGTGATTACAGGTCATACAAGTCCATCTATCTTGAATGAACTCGACTGGTAGTTTATCAGCATACATGTATTTGTCACCCTCCAGATGCACCAGCTTGAATTTACTTCTTACAACGCCTGTAAAAATACAATATCAGCTACCAACTTCACCAACATAAAATAGCTTAGTTATATTTTGTAAAACAGTTCTGTGCTTATATTTTTAAACAGTAATAGTAAAATTTAGCAGAAACAACATACGACTGTAATGTGCGCTTCTAATATGAGATACTACTGCACGGAAATCAGGGAAGATTACGGAGCAACTACAGTGGAAGGCATCGTCTATTTTGGCAAAAGCAAACTGATCATCGTAGAGCCATTGTCCAGGACTAATTTCTTTCGCTCGGGTTCGCACTGGTAACATACCCGTTGGTGTCTCTACATAAATGGTCATTAATGATTACTAACCATTCATGTCATTACTAATTAAAATTCCTAAAAGTATATATGTGATTTTACCATCTCCACAACTTTCCTCATTTTCGTCCATGCTATCATGATCATCACAAAGATCATTCTTGCCGTTATTTTCTTCAATTTGTTGTTGTTCAGAATCGGTGCTGGGTAGAACTAGAAAATAGAATTTTGCAAAATCATAATATAGAATTATAAATAAACACGAGTTCAAGATTTAAATAATAGTTACGTAACATTTAAATTACTAATTGATATTGATATATATATGATTTACAAGATCTTACGTAGTTTGGTTAGATACTTAGTACCAGGCAAGTTTCGTATATGCACATTCCTAATGTGCCCATACGTATCCTGAATTGATGCCCTATGGAAACCGCATTCGGCGCAAACGTATCGGTCATTAATTAGGTCGATGAAGTATTTTTCTGCGTATAAAAACCTGTTTGGTTCTATCTGCCTGTATCTGTTTCCAGGTGGGCGGGTTGGAGGATCTGTCAGATAATATATAATATTTTCTTGTACCTTGTATTAAAGAAGGCGCTTAGAGTAAATGGACACTAAAAATCATAAAATAATCTCAAATTTACCTGCACCTTGACGAAGGAAGTGATACTTTCGTACATGACAAACAATATTCCTTAAATCAGGAAAGGTAGACGAGCAAGAACCACATCTGAATATGTCTTCATCTTCATCCTTTTGGAAAGGAAATTTATCATCGTACAACCATTTACCCGGACTCACTTCTTTATATCGCGATAGTCGGGCCCTGACTGCTGCTTGAACAACATAATAGATGTTAAATACCAAAATGAATAATAATGCCATAAATAACACATAGTTAAATAGTTAATGCATTCAAAGCCTAATCTATCAAATCTGAACCTACCCTTGTAGGAAATCAATTCAGCTGAGGATTCTTTCTTTTGAGAAACAGGCTTAATTGAAGATGCTTCAACTGTGAAGAAACAAGATTATAGATAAAATATTTTTCAGTAACAAGTTATTAACCTTGCTTTCACAAACACAATTACGCAGACTTGTGTATTACATACTTGAATTTAAATTATCTACTACAAACTACGATCTTTTAAAAATATTATTTTCATAATTTCTTCATTTATGCACCTTTGGGGGTCTCTTCATTTACATTAGGCATCTGCAGATTGTGTGTGATATACTTAGGAGGAGGTTGGTTACGTATGTGGACCTCTCTAATATGCTGAACTGTTTTGTATTTCCGCTGTCTATGGAAACCACACAATTCACAGACAAAGCGGCCTTTAACTATGTTGATCGTAAACTTGTTGCCGTATATTATTTTGTCTGGAGTTACTTGAACCAATCTGTTACTTAAAGGCTTATCCAGTGCCGCTCCTGAAAATTTTCAAAATACGTGGAATCAGAATAGAGATCTGGTAAAAAATATAAATATAGAAAAAGTAACGTAATTCTTACGTCGTGTATGTTTGTAAAGGTGTCTAAGCATGGTTCCCAATTTACCCTGCCTATACCCGCAAAAACACCAATAGTACTTATCTTCTTTTAGCTCAAATTTATACTTGTTATCGTACAAAAACTCTCCAGCACTGACTTCAACGTACTTCCTGCCTTGACGTAGGTTTGAAGATTTATTACTCAAACTGGTGGACCTTCTGGCTCCTAAATGAAACAAAATGCCAGAAAGTATAATTTTTTATTATAATATAATACAAACATTTATAAAATTATTACATTCGGAAAAGTCAATTACCATCATTTTGACTTCTTATTCTTGAAGGAACATAAGTTCGATCATCATCCGAAGAATCTGTACTACTGTCATTTTCATCAACTAAAACATCATCACCCTTTCCAACAAGATCGGACTCACTACAATCTCCGTTATCATCTCCACTCACACGATCTCTTGCTGTATTTAAGGCAGCTATAAATACGCATATAATTAAAACTTGTCCCCTTTGGAGATGGTCCTCCAGTTACTAAATGTGATGTTTAACTTTATATACACTCACTCTCCTCATCCTCATATCCGCTAAGGTTTGATTGTGTTTCCGTAAAATCCTCACACGAAAAATCCATCACATCCTGGGATTCGCCATCAAACTCAGGTGTGAATTCTCTATTTGATCTACACTTCCGCTCCTCTTCACCAGGGTCTCCAACATCTGAATATGATCATAGTATTAACGAATTAATATAAATTGTAACTTTTAAGCCAGCTTATTGTTTCTATCATCTACAATAAACGTCAACACACTATTTTTTATTTTAATGATTAAACTTCTGTCAAAATGCAATGTCAGTTAATTTTGTTCAGCTCTAACCTTCTGTTGTCTCAAAATTGTCCTGGCCTTCGTCCATCAGATCTGAATTTGAGGTCTGATTATCACAATCGGCCTCAATTTTAATTCTAGTGGACTTCAAAGCAGGGGAACTTATTATTTTAATAACCGACCCAGGATTGCAACGACTAACGGCAACTGAAACATTGTATCCTGTAACAAAATACAGACTTTATTAGAAAAAATATTTTTTACATCCCCATTAAAAAGTAGATTAGAGTAGCTAGCTATCAACGTAACTATCAAAGCTAAATTCAAAATCCCTTACGATCGCAAATGCTTCTCCTTAGTTTAGTAACATTCCTGTACGTCGACTGCGAAAATTTCACATCCTCAAATCCTTCAAGGTCCAACACCCTCATATTTCTTTCCTTTTCCCCCGAAAATTTCCCATCCTTTCCATAATTGTTACCATCACTGCTTGATTCCAGAATCTTGCCAACCAACTTCAGCGTAATAATTCTTGTCTGTCCAAGCAATGCTTTGATTTCGTTATCCAACGCTTTCAATTCAACTACAGCTCGTTTACAGGTATGGCAAAATGGGAATTCCTTGGAGATGCAGTCATCATCCTCATAATCAACTTCTTCCGACAATTCCAGGTACTCGCAAAATGCTCGGAATAGTCCCGCATTCCTATTAATCAAAGCTTCCGAATCCGTAAAAATATCTGTCGTCAAAGAATTCTTACAGGCTAAACAAAAAGCAGAACGGGCTTTTCGTGCGAGTGACATAATTAATTACACTGTAGTTTATAATAAATTAATTAAATCATTTATTTATTAAAAATAAATGTTATTTAATTAGTGCCGCAATTAATTTGTCGGCGGGGAACACCCAACAAACCGAACATAATTTAATTCTTTTCAATTTCAACTCTTCTTCCTGTTTACTTGACTTTCACCGAAAAGAAATTTTATTTATTTCTGGAATTCTGCATTCCCGCTGTACACAAAAGCACGCCAGGATGTCTGGGCTCCGTTCATTCTGCGTAAAAAATATTTCTGGCGCGATTTTTCGTCTATTTTTACGTTTACACGCCATGTGGAATGTGGAGTGGACTGTGGAGCAGTGGAGCCTGGGACGGGAAATGGGAATTTTGTTTGGGGAATTGAGAATGCATTGAAACATAATATAAAAGAAATTGGGTCTGCTGAAAATATTTAATTTTATTATAATATAATAAATAGAATAATAGAAAGTAATTGCTGTTTAATACAACCAAGTGCATCCAGGTATGATTATTAATAATTAATTTGAAATAAATTGTTAATTAAATTTTTAAATTATTTTTACTGAAATTTAATGATTTTTTTCAATTTTGCCAATACAGCAACACCATGGAAAGCACAATAGTGGATCCTTTGGGTTACCAGTTCGTCCATCTAGATCAGGAAGTTGAAGAAAAAGATCCTTTTGCAGACACCGAACTAATAAATAATTATAAAGTCCGGTGCTGGGTTTGCTTAAAACCTTGCATGAACTTGACGGGCGCTGAGGATGAGAATGTCAATTTATTAAAGGAATTGTGTCGGACGCTGAGCTTGAATCGGGTGATTCCTCCTGAGATTGGGGAGGAAATAAAAAATGATGATTTCTGTTATGATTGTTGTCGTGCGATAAGGCAGTCTATAAATATTATGGAGCATGTGAAGAGACTCGGGAGGAAGTTGCAAGGATTGCAAAACCTGCTACAGAAAAACATGAAGACTACGTATTGGTCCAATCAAATCACTGATGACCCTTGCCCGGAGACTAATGCAAAAAAGTTTGTGAGGAAAACGATGGTCCAATGTGGGTGATTTCATGATATTGTCAGTATTTAATTTTTAATATGGTTGATCTGAGAAAAGAATAATATGGGCAGACAAATACATTTTAAATTAATTAAAATATTACAGGCTTGAGCGATTGTAGCGTTCACGTGGTCGTGGGCAAGTGTTCAAAAATTAAGATCAAGCGTCCTTTAAAGCAAGTTAATCAAAAACTCAATCTCTCTGCCACCTCCGGAAGGCCAAAAAGAGAATCTCCGAAGAAAATCTCTGAATCGGGTAGTTTGAAAACCGTAAACGTTGATGAAGTAATAAATGCTGTTATTGTTGGTAGCAGCTTAAATGAGACTGAACCTCCAGAGGATGACTGGTTTCCCGAAAGCAATGATCAAGATCCTGACTATGAACCAGAATTATTGGAAAATGGTGAAGCATCTAAAACACTCGAGCCGATAAAACGAAAGTTGGAAAGTTTCAGAGTTTCCACAAGCCCCCCTCAGAAACTAAACAGGACAAAAAAGATCCAATGGAAGAACAGATCTTTCAAATGCTTTACTTGTGGAAAACTTTGCAGGTCTCATGCTCTCTTTGAAGAGCACATTGAGCTTGATCATGGAGCGGACCAATTATTTCCATGTGAGATTTGTGATAAAAAATTTACAAATAAGCGCCAATTGAGTAATCACATTAGAAACCACCACCTAACTCCTAATTGCCCTTATTGTGGCATGAACTTTGACTGTTTACAAACAACAATTCAGAGCCAAGATGGGAAAATGCTCTCAGAGTCATTAAATAACATCACCCCAGAGAATTTTAAACTGATGTACAAAAGCGAAAGTAGCAGACGGAAACATGTTAAGTTTTGCACCAAGAAGCCTTCCTTAGCGAACAATTCCATCAAAGAAGTTCCTACTCATCATTGTGGCCAGTGTGACAAGACATATGTTACATTAGCGGCGCTCAAGAGTCATGTGGCAAGTATTCACAATAAATCTTTCAAGTTCTGCTGTGATGTTTGTGGCCTAGGGTTTCAAGTCAATAGCATGTTGATACGTCATGTCAAGTACGTCCATTCTACGGAGAAGAATTATGAATGCGATCTCTGTCATCAGAAATTCAAACGCCCCCATCAACTTTTCTATCACCAGAGAAGACACACCGGGGAACTTCCATACATTTGTGAAGTTTGTGGGAAAGGTTTCCATGTTCATGAAAAGCTACGCACACATCTCAAAATACATGAAGCTAACAAATCCACGCCTTGTCCAATATGTGGGAAGTTGTTTATTTGCAGGCAATATGTTGCCAACCATATTTTTAGTACACACAAGAAAAGTCGGAAAACGCGTCCAAGAGGTGCTGGAAACAGTAGCGGTGGGCAATTTACCGGAGCTACTTCAGTCGACATCAATCCGGCACCGGAACTGGATCCAAGCCCAAAAGTAGAAATCTTTAAGGAAGACCTTAATGAGCACCCGGTACTTGTAGAGACAGAAGAAGTTATCGTAACTACCAGCAATATCACCGAAAAACCCCCCAACCCATACAAGCAGTCTTTGCTAGCAACAGCTACCCGAAAACGAAGAACGCCTGGGACCGGTACTGTTGCTACTAAAAGAACTCCGAAAGTCAGTCGGAGCTCTAACAAGCCAGAAATTCTCTATGCAGGAGATAATTATGTGGTGGAATATGTTATTTAATAAGACCATAATAATATGATTTACATTTATCTTATAAGCATAAATGCATAAAATTTAGATGAAAATATATTTATTATTCTTAAAATATTACTCACACAATTTGATGTAACTTCATTCATTTTATTACTGTGTTCAGCCTTTTAAATTGAAGGCGAAGCTTAGGAAAATCGGAAAATGCTACTAATAAACGGGGAAAAAATTAGAAAAAATAAAAAATGCTGTCTCATTTTTAATTAATTGTCGTTCTTAATTTTATTTATATTATTTATAATATTGTTTGTTATAATAATTAATTCATTTATTACATAAAAATTACATCTTGACCTCAAGAGAATCACAGAGAGGAAAAGGGTTTAAGAGCAAATTTTTACGCAACAAATCGAGCATTGAAAGCATCCAGTGTGGCTTCTGAAATATTCAATGCTTTCCCTCGCTATTAAAAAGGCTTCGGAATTGAAGCGCCAATTTTTAAATATTCAATTTCTATTCGTTCACTTCACGGCTTTTTAGGTGTTCGGTTATTTATTTAAGCCAAAAATAATTAAATTAATAGGTTAAAAAAGTATTTATAATCTATAGGTTTACACAGAATTAATTGGAATTAAAAATAAACTGGTTGATAATTTCAAAATTACGTTTAATGAAATTAATTACATATTATTGTATTTCTGACAATATTGGAGTTCGAGCAAATCGATAAAAAAAAAGAATTCATTGTGCGTCCTCGTCACGGAACCTTCAACCTTCCGGAGGGCTTTATCTATATGTATTTATTTGTGCAGAGTGTTGACCTGTTGTTGACCTCGACCTGTTGACACCTTATTTTGAGCAGATTATTTCTTGTCGGTTATAGTTAATAAGTTTCGAAATCACATATTTTCAGCCGAGGTAAACTTCGGTTAATTAATAAGGTAGCAATACTCATTTAGATATTGTTAATGTAATCATTATTATATGATTATATATGTAAACTTTATATTTAAACCTTATATTCACGTGTTTGGCACTTGTAATTTAAACAGTTCTGAATTTAAGGTTTCCACAGGTTGCTGGAGTTAATAATAATTGTTTGTATTATTGTCTTTAGGTTGCTGGAGTATTTACTGGAAAGCAGGGGAAGCTTGCATAATAATAATAGGTGGACTAGTTCTATTAGAAACACGAAGAATCATGGTGTCCATTTCGAATCCATCCTACGTGGATCCCCTCCTGAGGAGGCAGAAAATTGAGGACATGGCACAGGATGAGTTCATCTCGATACCAATTACGGATCTCAATCAGAGTGGACCTCTTGTTGCAGGTATAAAGACATTTTGAGTCATTAAAGATTGTAGTGGTAGTTTCATTGTACGGGTTTTTTGTATCTATTAGTTAAAGCATTAAGTTCCTACGTTTTATAATTAACAAAATAATTTGTTACAAAGGTCCGGGAGCTAACCGAGATGTTGCAGCAAGTATACTTGGAGTAGCCCTGCCGAAACTGGAACGAAGAGACCAGGATTACATAGCCAAGGGGAAGAAATATGCGATGGAGCAAAGTATTAAATATGTGCTTATGAAACAGACGCTGGCACATCAACAGCAGGTAATTAAGGAATTCACCAATCCTTGTTTCATTACTATATGTATAGTTTAATAGTACTTTTGACTTTGGCACTCGATTTTCTTCATTCATAAAAAATACTTCTCCGGCAGTTATTATATATTATTAGTTATTATATATTGTTCTGTTCATTTGGCAAATCTAATTCGTTAATTCATTGGTAAATTATACTAACTTGGTTGGAATTTTCGAAAGTTACGTTCTGTTATTTGCGTTAATTTTTTGAGATTATCCAAACATAGTCAATGTAGTTCCTACGTACACCGATCCTGCACAGTTTGCATGAATCTCACATATGTATGCTGTATATGTATGTTTTCTGTAGGTTGGGCTCAGTTCAGTTATTCACTTTACTTTGGTTTTTTTTATATTCATTTTAATTTGGTTGTGTAGTATCCCGATAAGATGATTGAATTTTTGTTGGGTGATTTGAGAGCGAGCGATAGTAAAATGAAAAAAAGGTTAAGGGATCCGTCCGGCCTTGTGTATGTAGAGCTGGTCGGGAGTTCGGCTACCATCTTTTGAGGGTAACTCATTCTTTGGAAGTGCTCTGCCCCCTATTCTGGCAACAAGAGCCGGCATATTAAATGCAATTAGACCCTTCGGGTCAAGAGTAGAACCCAGGACGAATACATTTGAGCCAGATTCTACCCAAGTAAGTTTATCCAGATTTGTTCGTTGAGCATTTCCTCTTGCTCCTACTCTCTTGCACAGTCTGCCAGTCTTTCGACATTTAAGCCTACAGCATATAAATGTTATATCCTCAAATTAATGATATTTATAAAAATAGTTTTCATTTCACTTAATAATTTTGACGTAAACATACTGAATTCATGCAAACTTTCTCAAAATGTGGTGTGTATTTGACCCTGTTGGATATTGTTTTGAACCAACGAAAGAACGAATTTTGCTGATGACGCCTTCATCTTAAAACTTTAAGCAAGCTGTTTAGAGTACGAAACGAGGGGTGAGTCCTGCTTTCTTTTAACTGGGTTCTTCATCTCATTGTTTGGTTTGATTTTAGCAAGCGAAATCTTTGCAAAGACATCAAGCTCTTGTTCTTATGTGCCGTGTTTACATTGGGAGTATTAGTTTTGAACTTAGAGAGGACACCATTCGCCAAGCCTTTGCACCGTTTGGTAAGTTACCGTTTTTTGTTTAGTATTTTCATATTTACTCCAAGCTTTTGGTTTATATTTTGTCATAAAAATTCAAATTCACGTTAATATAAAACTTACGAATATATGTTTCATTAGGTCCAATCAAGACTATCAACATGTCGTGGGATCCGGTAGCTCAGAAACATAAAGGATTTGCTTTCGTGGAGTATGACCTTCCTGAGGCTGCTCAGTTAGCTTTGGAGCAGATGAATGGCGTAATGATTGGTGGAAGAAATATAAAGGTAATATAGCTAAAAGAAGAATATTCCAACATATTAATTGCGGTTGAAGGTTGAATATTATTGAATTTTTTATAATGAATTTTTTATTTTCAGTGTGGTCGAGACACACGAATAAAGTTCTCTCACATGGACCAAGTGATTGATGATCTAATGGATGAAGCAAAAGCTTACCACCGAATTTATGTTGCGTCCATTCATCCTGATTTAACCGAGGATGATATAAAGAGGTAGGGTAGAAGATTTTAGTTATGGATTATATATTATTATGTTATTATAGTATAAATTTAAATAATTATTAAATAATTTAATTAAAATTTATCTTGCTACTAAATATTTCAATTATTAACTGATCTTGCTACTAAATATTTCAATTATTAACTGATCTTGCTACTAAATATTTCAATTATTAACTGATCTTGCTTCGAATTTTTTCAAAATTTTAGTGTATTTGAAGCCTTCGGGAAAATCAAAGCATGCAAACTAGCACCCGGACCGTCTCCTGGAAAGCATCGTGGTTATGGATTCATTGAATATGACACTGCTGAAGCGGCGGCAGAATCTATCACCTCCATGAACTTGTTTGACTTGGGAGGACAATATCTGCGTGTTGGGAAAGCAATTACCCCACCTAATGCTTTGCAAGCAAATCCTGGTCAGAGTCAAATGCCGCAAGCTGCAGCTGTAGCAGCTGCAGCTGCCACAGCTAAAATCCAAGCTATGGAGGCCGTAACTAACACCGCAGCTGCTTTTGGTTTAACGAAGGAAGAAAGCATGTCCAGCTCCGTCATGGCTGGTATGTCTCCTACACTGATGTCTTCAGGAATGCCTGGTATACAACCACCGTCTGCTCCTGGAGTTCTTAGTCAGCCACAATTGGTATGTCCGCTATTGTCTTTTCTTTTCTATGGACGCAAGTATAAAGCAGAAACTTCTATTAATTATTTAAATATGAAGTGTAAAAGATGTAAAATTATTTAATGAAATCATTAACGTGGTTTTACGAATTCAATAGATAACTCCTAAGTTGGGCCTGGGTCTTTCTAATGCTCCTTCTGTGAGTCCATCCTTAAACTTGCCGCCTCCAGGAATCGCTATGATCCCAGCCGTTGGTACCGTTACCCCGGTACCAAGTGTTACCACACCAATTGTAAATACCCCTGGATTCGGCCCTCCTGCTCCAGTTGCGCCTCCTGTTGGCATTCCCCCAGTCTCTTCCCTCCCTCAATCAACGTTGTCGCAAATGACGCCAATGATGGTTGTCTCTCCTTACCAAGTGCCCGGCATGAGTACAGGCGCTGTTGGAGTTCCTCCACCGGATATAAAACCTCAAATTCCAGGCCAAGAATCTAATTCTACTCGAGAAGAACTTGTTAAGCGACTTGTGGAAGAAAATGAAAATTTGAGCCTTTCTGCCCAAGAGAATGTTTCGATTCGAGGACAAAGTGCGAGACACGAAGTAATGCAAAGACTGATGAGAACGGAGAGTTCGCCAGTAATCGTTCTAAAAAATATGGTGGAACCTGAAGATGTAGACGATTCTTTGCAAGAAGAAATAATGGAGGAGTGTAGTAAATTCGGGACGGTTGAGCGTGTTTTAATATATCAGGAAACACAATCTGAAGAAGATAATGCACCTATTGTTGTCAAGATTTTTGTCGAATTTTCAAATCCTCTCGGTAAGTAGCAATGACACACATTTTTATGTCTTTGTGAATATTATTATTGCTATTAGGTTTACTGAATTTTAATTTAACATGTTTTTCTCTTGGATTGCAGAGGCTGAAGCTGCACGAAGTACATTACACGGACGATTCTTTGGAGGAAAGAAAGTGATATGTGAGATTTATGAGTTTTCTATGTATATTAATCACGATCTGTCAGGTTAGATTTAGAATGTCTAAAAAATAGATTTGATATATATCATGTTGCAATTTGCACACACAGTGCTGAACTGCTGAACAAAACTGTACCCAGTTATGATAGAAATTCTACATTTTGAAACTTTTGTAACTTCGCCTATGTTGCGTTTTAACAGTGGAACTTATTTCGAAATCACCATACTTGATACTTGAACCTAGTAATTATTTGAATCCAAAGTGTAGATAGTAGAAGCCTTTTATAAATTAAATACAATAGTAATTCTACTCTCTATTCCATATATTTCATGGAAGCCTACAAATTATTTTAATAATTCTAAGTACCAACGTTTGTATGCCTTTTTGATTTAACTGTTCTACATACAGCTTTTACAGACATAACGTGAGTTATCGTGTAAATAAACTAATAACTTTACTACAGTAAAACCACTAGGTTATCTTTCATTGTTTAATAAATAACATGAATCATGACACTTACACGCTTGTAAACCTTCTAGTTGTTAATAATTTTTAAACCATTTAATTTACTTTCATACTTGCGTTTGCATTACAAAAGTTTTATTACATCGTACAGGTACATCTTAGCCATTTTTTTCTTACCCATCATTTAAAACAATTTGGCGAAGGATAACTTCAAAATCACACACGCATACTGTGAATGAATACGAATCATTTTGTAAAATACTGGTTGTATCACGATTCGTCCCATTCACGCACTGAATTTCCAATAGTTTTTTTTAGTATGATGTCTTATATATATTAACAATATTTATAAATGACAAGTAAAACATGACAAATTTTGACGTGAAGCATAAAAAATCATGTCAAATGTGTTATTTAAATACATGGAAAACACATGCAGCTATATCCAAATATTCGAAAATATTGGCCGGGGGTCACTGTAAAACATATATTACACTATAAAAACTAGGACGATTTACACAAAAGGTATTTAAATTAAACAACGCGACGGCTATAATTTGTTTAAAGAAATATTGCTAGCCGAATTTGAAATTTATTTAATCAATTACATATTTAAACCATGAAATTCTGTTTAGTGAAACTTCATGACAACTTCAACCTTATTATAAGTGATTTTAACAATATTCACTAACGAATGCTATATATGTCTAGCAAACTATAGGCACGAAAGTCATATTCATCTACTAACTGAAAGCTGTCACGTTCCCCTAACAGATAATCTGATTGCTGATTCTGAACATTTTAATTACTACGCTGTAAAAGTTGACCACAAATTAAATTCAAATAAACCATGGAATACGAGAGCGAGTGATTCTTACGCAAGATTGACAATAATTGTATATTATTTTGTTTTACAAGCCTATACAGGCCAACCATTTTAATTAGAAAAGTTAATCCAGAAAGAACCAATATGCTTGACCCTAAATAATTTCTATTAAAAGTCATCGTTGAAGTTGGGTCCATAATAATACGCTGCACTGATCAGTTCTGGTTCTGGTAGACATAATATTTCATGTGGTTAGTAATGTAATAATTATTATTGTTGTATGATTCTTCTGCGAATTGATACCTAAAATTATTCTATCTCATGATGGAGCGGCGGTCCATCGCCAATCAATACGTTAGGATTAGCTTGAGGAATGAAACTATCGTCGTCTTCATTTCTTCTACCAAAGAGAATCATGAGCAAAATGACCACCGCTATAATCGACAAAATTACGTACATGGCTCGGCGCCTATTTGCTCTTCTTTTTCCGGCTGGAGCTATATTTCTGCAAACCACGGAATAATCATTAATTTTTGAACCCACGCAGGATAAAACGAAGTATATACAAATACACAAAACTATTCCTGGAATATTTCAATAACAATCCCAACTTACTTCAACCACCTTGACAACGATTCAAATGGCGAGCGACGTCTGTACTTATTATCATCTTCATCAACCAGTAAAAGTTCGCAATCTGTCCCACCATCACTCCTGAGACCTTTTCTCGGATTTGTCGGAGGAAATGAATCTTAAGAATAAAAGCTTTGGATTAAAAAAACCTTCACTAATATCAGGTTAAGCTTATAATAACTTTCACTTACTTGCGTTGGTCTCATTATAATAATGACCAGAGTTTCCATAACTATTATTAAGCTTCTTATTGAAACCTTTTTCATCCTGTGCGTGAGATTGGTCTAAGGAATGTCGATGAAAATTTTTTGAAGCCTCGTAGGCCGCATTACCGTCAGATACTTCGGATCGCTGGTCGGAATCATGAGTCTAATCATAAGTAACAAAGCACATACTACAATTTTCTTCTTCCCAATTTGAACTAAATACATCATTTTGATTTTCTTTCACACAAAAAATGCTTACTAAGTGATTAGGTCGAGAAGGGCCATCGCTTGAAATCCCATTACTGGATATTTTTTTCGGAGGAACAATTTCTTCATCCAACTATAGAAACATATGGATAGAATCAATATCTGAATTGTTGGCAACGAAAATTGTACTTAGTCACAAGTTTAGTGACAAAATATACTCAGTCAATCAAAGTACAGAGAACCGAAGAATATTGAGAATACTCTGGTTCCGGTAGTCAATCCAAGAAGAGCTCTCACCAAAGGAAGTCCTAATCCAGCACGGGCCCAATTAACTTCTCCCATTTTCTGTCTCAACACGTCAGCAATGGGAGACACCTGGTTTAAAGCTGGGAAAAGGCACAATTTTCTACAGACTGGACAGTTATATCCGGCTGGCGCTGTCGTTGCCGGTAAGGATCTCGCCCAAGAATCCAAGCAATCCCAGTGAACAATATCTGTCAAAACAAATAATAATTATTACATGCAACATAATGAGCGAACAAACGAGCATACATGTTTCCAGCATGAAGATAATTTAAAACACTTACGAAAGCATAATAAACGAACAGTGTCATTTTCAGCTAATTCATGTTCACACAGGACACATTTCGACGAGTAGACCGAGTCAGTTATCCAATTTCTGTATGTATCTACGACGCACTGAAAAAAACAATAACAATAGTTAGTTTACTACAAACAAAAATTGAAAACAAACCAAAACAACACTGAAGTATAATACTTGATACAAATATTTAATTCAAATATGAAAATTACCTTGGAATGATTATCCATCAAACAATGTTCGCATACATTGACCCTATGCTCGTAACAAAATATGTTTGTTATTTTTCGCTGTGGACATTTACACAACCCCATTGTGATAAATAGTAAGGGCTAGATAGTTTAAATACTTAAATCTATTCAATTCTACAGTAAATATGACCCGGGACTATAATAACAGTAAGCAAATCAACCCCAAAGAACACATAAATAAATAGAAATTATACAGCTGGGAACTGGACAACAGAGCAGAAGAGCTCCGGAGGTATGAAATGAATGTATTGGGGAATATTTTAAGACAATAATTGTAATATTATATTACTGGATAACTGAACAATTAACTATGGAATTTTAATCAACAACTGCGACGAGCGGAGCAGTTGAGCCACATAGACACTGAATGAAAGACATCAGAAGAATTTAAAAGTGACACGTCAAACCTCTCCATCCGCCTTCGAACATCTCTCCAGACCATTTTGTACTAAATATTCCCATTGGAAACCCGCACATCTGATTCCTCCGCCATAGATGGCAATAATATTCTCTGGCAAAGAGTCACAACTTCTTTCAGTTCTTTCTGCAATTTCTCTGGGTCAACATCAGAAAATTAGAAGACTTTTTCTTTTCTTTTATTATTATTAATCATGTCGTCAGTTATTAGTTAATTAATGTTATAATTATTAGTAGCAAATTACCTGCATGTGTTTTGCCAAAGATATTGATTGCAATATGGTGCTTTAATCATATTTTATGCTTTTTTTAAAAATTATTTTGATCATATATTCCATATAAACAAATTCAAAATCATATATTTATTAAACACAAAACCTTTTGACCATATAGAACCTTGTAAATTAGACAAAGTTATCCCATCGTGGATTTAAAATGTTGGAGATAGCCCATTTTGCAGCTACTTTCGAAAGAAGATAGCCCATATTGCAGCTATACTTGCGAATGGAGATAGCCCATTTTGCAGCTATACTTGCGAATGGAGATAGCCCATTTTGCAGCTACTTTCGAATGGAGGTAGCCCCTTTTTCAGCTACTTTCAAATGGAGGTAGACCATATTGCAGCTATACTATCGAATGGAGATAGCTGATCTTGCATCTCCATCGACAACATGTAATTTTTGCCTGCTGTCCAGAATTCCACTACTATAGTTATTAAATACTTCCCTCACACCTTTTTTGAAGCTACATAATAACATTGAAACTGTGTCGATTTTTTTAAACAGTTTCTAAATTAACTGAAATTAAGACTCTATAAACCCTCGGGGCATACCAGAGTATAAGAAACTTTTTTTTATCAGCAATTGCCATGTTTTTATGTCAAGGAGTACAAATGCGATTAGTTGGCTGATTTTGGTAATGAAAATGAAATACAGTATTTCTACATGCATTTATTATAGTATAATAGTAATAGTCATTCATTCATATGATAAGTACACCATGACACCTGATTCTCGCTTTCACATGATAAGTGGGAAAAGTACCCTGAAGGTTAAATGCTTGTACCATCATTTAAAGCTGTTACAGGAGTATTTTAAATTATATGTATAATATTTCCCTTGAAACAGTGTGGTATAGTGAACTTCCTTCTGTATAGTATTGTAATTCATATGTAATGCTATAAATACATATTACATATTATATTTATTGTCTTTTAAATGTAAACATACCAAATTGTCGTTTAGTCTAACTTGCTGGTCTACACTACAGCCAGTAATTTATCCTGTCATCTAAAATTTCGCTTCACCTAAACCCTAACTTCACCCAACAATTGCTATGTGCTCATTGCCAAAATGATCATGCAGTTGAGGTGGGAATAAGGAAAATCCGATGGAATTACACCATATTACAGATATATTGTTCAACTATACAGCTCTTCCTTGAAGTTGAAAGACATTTGGCTATGAAATGAAACTGGAAATGAGCTTCAATAGAGGAAAGAGGAACGAAATGGAGCTTCTGCTACTTTTAAAAGAGTTGGAAATGGTTGCATTAGCCTTACTTTGCTTGGATGTATAGCCGTATATGTATACATACTTGCATATTATAGAAATGCTGAAATAATTATACCTACACAAACCTATTGGATGTTAAGCAAACCTGACTGGTGGAATCCTGTGTGATTTAATCTTATTAATTTTAGATTTGCTTGCAGCCCTCCAAAGCCTCCGTTTTTCTTGTTCCATATTCCTATAATACTGGCATGTTCAGCGGAAATTTATGCGCTTCCATTCCACGTGGGGCTTGATTCCGAGAATTTCGGTAGGAAATAATACAAGACGATGTGCGCTCTCATTTCGAGGGCAAATATGTTGTAATATGGTAATTTTAATAACCCTATTATAAAAAGGATTTATTTAATTAAAACAATCTTTTTTATAATAACAGTAGAGGAAGTTGAGAAAGTATGATGGAATAAAAGAAGAACTTAGAGCCTTTCTAAACTGATATAAAAAAAGAAACGTTTTTCATACCCGTATGTATTATCACATAGTAATACTTATAGCTATTTCCCATTCTTCCATCCCTATTGTTGTACAGCACAAAAATAAATAGCATAAGTTACTCCTGAGAAGAAAATATCGAAGAAAGTATAAGTACATCTTATATACTTATATAACTAGCTGAAAATGAAAAGCCAAGATCTGAAAAAGCATCTGTTCGGTAGACACGAAGTATACAGCGTTATCTCCTATGATTTTGAGATGATGTCATCTTTTTACGTAGTATTGTAATAAGCGTTGAAGCTGTATTGGAACCGCAGACACCAATAATGAAAATTAACTTGTAGTTGGAGCGTAATTTAGAAAAAGCATGCGTTGATGCGTTGTGAGAGGAAGAAGCAATACAGGAAAATTATTGACGAGAAAGTCTCCCTCCGACCAACTTTTCGCAAAAACTGGGGCGCAAACTCTAAAAGCCGTTTTGTTATTTCCTTTTGCCCAAAGTCCTTAAAGGCTTATAGGTTCCATGAATTTAGACGATAGCAGCGAACTTCCCCATATACAAGATCCCTTTACTTTCCCCTGTTCCCTGCACATACATGTACATATGAGCTCTGAGGCTCGTGCAAAAATTCTACTCAGAAGTGTGCTATACTATAATACACCCGCGGAAAGAAGGTGAAATGAAAAAAAAGAAGCTGAAGCCACAGCCACAAAGAGCATTAAAAGCAAACTATAAAGTACTCACACTTTACTTAGGAAATAGACAAGTATTTCTATCGGAAGAGCCATGAGCTTTTTCCAGGAGCTTTTTCCTTCCAGAGATACATACTAGGGAAAACCTATACAGTATATATACTTGTAGATGAGTAGACATTCGAGTCGATGAATGGATGAACCTACCTTTCGCAGTCTGTTGGTCGTCGCGGTGTGTATGCAGAAAGAAGAAAGTTACACATCACATTCGCCAAACTTGCACATTGAAAACTGTGCAAGTTGAAATGCTGCGTGAAAAAGTCGCGAGGATTTGAGTACAGGAGACTTGCTCTCAGCATAAAATCACCCGCTTTTCCCCCGCTCTTCACAGACTCACGTAGAACTCGGACTGGGACTGTACGACGTCTCAACTCGGTCTATATACTTCTGTATCTTCAATCTTCACTCGGTCTGTTCATCAAATAACTCAGGGATTTACTTGAGCTACATCAACGTCCACTGCAAAGTAAAAACCTACGGCCTATATCTACGTTTGTCCTCCGGGATTGAGTGTATTTTTCCGAATTATATGTAATTCGAGGGACGGAAACCTTTTCCCAACGCGGACTTACCCACATCAGCAAAAATACATTTACTGCAATACATCTCCGCTCGAGAGGAAATTTCGCACTGGTCCTCCTGCGTGTGACTGATTACTTCCGCTGATAAATAACTCCTTTTTGACGTCACCCCGAACTTGGCCATAAATCAAGTAATTCGAAACTCACTGGAAACTGGAATCCCTTCGGAGGGCTCAATTCATCTGAAAAAATTTAAGTCATCTTTCCCACCTACACGTGCCACACTCTTTAACCTTCAACTGGATCTCCATAGAATTGAAAGTCTAACAATTCCAGCCTGACTCAGCTTTAAAGTTGAAATTTCGCCGGAAATACAGACACTTTGGAGCGATCAAAGGCTTGGCTTGAGGTAAGATCACTTAAATGTCAGTTTCCAAACATTTTCTGAGTGTTAAGTGTTTGAAAAGTAGAGTTGAGTGAAAGTAAGTTTGGCATTAGATTCAATCCCATGTGAAGTCTAAAGGTTTTAAATGGGAAGGAATATTACAAAGGAAATTGATTCAGATTTGCTTTGTAATTTAGAGTTGCTTTATAATTCAGAGTTGCTTTGTAATTCAAATTTGCTTTGTAATATATTCCAAGGTTCAAAAGCATAATACATTATGTAATGAAGAAGAATATTTTGGGGCTTGGGACCCAATCGATACGTCAATTCCACTTCCATTTTAAAATCCTTCCTTCCCGATAGCTTGGATTTATGGCCAGCAATAAATTCTGACACTTCCATCTGGTCCAAAAGACAAACATGTAGTTCTTTTTAGCATAGAGAAGCTTCCTCATAGTATAAATAAGTTGCTGCATTAAAGGAAGCTCGATTTCTCTCAACTTCTCACGTATCAGTTTCCCCAATCAGTGAGCTGTTTACGTAATAGATTTCACTCTTCTTTGTTGTTGTCTTCCATATAGTAAACGTCTCGAGCATTACAGTCTGCTGACTTGCAAATCCTGTCGGGACGGTTTAGACGAATCCGCTCCTACATGCATAAATAGCCTGTCAGCAACACGGGCTAAACTATAGGCTGGTCTTACTTGGACTATGTAGTTACTTTATAATATCTTAAGGATACTACTATACTATCCTTATCTACCAACTAATGTTCGTAAACAATGTTCGTAAACAAAACTTACTCCTGAGATTTCCCAAAAAATCAGGATTAAGGTTCTACATATGGGATTATTGATGTGTGCAAATATATTGCCCATTCCGTGTGAGTCTCCAATTAAAATCCATCATTTCTCAACGTCAAAATCACAACTGCAGTGAACTTGACTGATGATGTTATTACATGAGATGAATTTATGTAACTGTGGAGTCCACATTGTTGTATACTATGAGTATAGAGATGGATGAGGACGGCATTGTGGGAAGGAAATGGAATGCTGACTACAGTAATAAATAATGTAGAGACAACTCTCATCTCATAACAAAAACCAAGCAAAACTGCACAGGAGCAAACGCTTTTATTTATTTATGTTTCCTAAATATGCGCTCCCTGTGCAAATAAACATTTCTGCTGGTGAATAATTTAGCTGATGACCTACTACACAGAGGAAGACGGAAACAGGTAAATTGCTTCATACAAGTCAAATACAAGTAAAATACAAGGAAACTTGGAAGTTTCCAAAAGTTTCATTAATGGAGGAAGAGTCGTAGAAGAATTTTAAATTATTTACATTGTTTTTGTCATTATTTCCCATCCGACATATAAAAATACTATAGGAGTTCTATTCTCAGAAGATTCTTGTGCATTTTGTAATAAAGGGATCAACAGCCTCCAGCAATCCTTTTACGTATATTGTTTATTTGTAGTAAGTGTACATATGTACGTGTACATCTTCCCAGTTGTAGTGCTTTTTGTATTTTAGTTATTAGTTTCTGGATGTTATAGAACTGATTAAACAGCGACGGTTGGGAAGTTATAGAAGCTTGAAAGGGTTTTAATAGTTTAATTGAAGTATGTCAGTCTACATTTACACACTACAGGAACCATACTACAAAACGTACATACATTGTTTTGACTTTGGGAAAAACGATCCAAGCTTTGCGCCCCACGTAAAATGACAACTTCGTGGTTACATCAAAAGTTTCTCGAATGACGCTGAAAGTTTTTATTATCCCAAAATAGGATCCAATGGACCTGATGCAGCAGTAGTTTGAGATTGGAGTGTGAGATATTACCGCATGGATAGTCACTTTCAGTATGTTATGAAAGCAACTATGTAGATATATTAGTTAGTATAAGAAAAGCATTCATGCAATAGAAACAAATGCGCCGAGAGATATGGAGCACTGTTTTAATAGCATATATACGTAGTATATGTATGTATGTATCTGAGTTTTGAGCGGGGAAATCCGGCTCGTGTAGACAGTAAGCTTTAAGCTTATATAGTCTTTTGGCTGCAAGCTCTATACGACTCTTATGGGGAAAGTAGGACTCGGAAGCTATAGTGGAATATGATTACCAAGATGCTCTTGGCTTCGATTCTATATCGTCTTACTACCAGGGATGTGGGTCAGCTGTGAACTTTTCACTGCGTTTGACCTGATTTCTCTGATATCTTTAAACAGTATTCCGAATCTTCCTTGACAATTTACAACACCCCAAAGAAAATTGACTGTCGGACAGGATACCGGATACATAGCGTGCATCTTCGTGTATAAACTAATGCATGTGTGGATGGTATAAAGTTCCAAATACAAGGAAAAGCAAGGAACTGTTGATACTTAAAAATATTTGCATACCCTGCAAAATCGCTTGATAGATAATGCCTGACTCCTCATAACAGTCTGACCTTCGAGCATAAAACTCATATTGAAAAATTGAAATGTGCAGATGCTGTCTTTGCGAATGCATAAACTATGCGAGATGATTATTATTACAGTTCTGAACATTTATTACATAATAATCAATATGCTATAATTTCCATCTTCTTCGTTAGTGTAACATATGAAGTATTATTAAGTATTCCAATATCTCCATCATATTATATTTATGACAATGTTTATTTATTTATTTAACCCCGCGAAATTTTCAATATTATTTTTTACAGAAAAGGGGGTTAGCAAGATAAGCGGAAGGAAATATACATAAATTTATTGAGACAACAGGATTTTGCGTGTAAATATCCACAAGACAATGAGTCAACAGTCAGGCAGTGCCCGTAGCAGTTCCGAGGACTCATCGGAATCACAAAGTGGGTCACATTCCAGGCCGAGAAAGGATTTTGGAAAGAAGCACCGCAAAATAGTCCGGATTCTGACCGTCATCGCTTACATTATCAGGTAATAGTCCCCACATTAAATAAGTTCAGTCAACCCTAAGCTCTTCTCCCTCCGTGTTGTCTTGCCCGATCGGCCGGTGATGTTGGACGCCCTGCTTCCCTCACACCTCATTTGCTTTTACATGGAACCAGGCTGTATTGTATATTATTACGCTTCCGCTATATTATTTATATGTTCTGCTTTTTCTCTCCAAATAACATTCCTCTAGCAAAACAAACATACTACTATTAATCTTTCAGTAGATTTGTCAGACGTCTAAGCGTATAGATAAGTTGCCTTTTGCTATGTTACAGCATATAGAGGAAATCATGGTTTATTTCGGGGCGTAAACCCCCAAAGGGTATTGCTAAATACATGATAGATAGCTGTTGTGACTTTTAGCTACTCAATCTAACGATAAGCACAATGTGCTAGATTTCTAGTGCTCAGACATATTAGCTCAACTATTACCCAAGCGACCACAATATTTATCAGGCTGTATGTACATACATGAAATCCACGTTGTATATCGCAAACACTGCGGATTCCAACAGATGAGAATGAAGTCGTAGTCGTAATTTGCGGCTACCTTGATCGAACGCAAGTATAGAAAGAATCATACATAAGGTATATACATATACACTTGTGTATCTCGATCTAAACCTTCCAGATTGACTAGAGTGATACGACAGTTACGACACAAACATAGAAGGCTTGACACGAGCATCGCCATAAGCTTGACACAAGCAACGCATGCTTGACATGACATCGCAAAACCTATTGAATAGGTTTGACACACGCATTGCAACCTTGACATCGCAATAAGTTCGACACCAGCTACCTAATTACGTTTTGTAATTAACGAGCCTGTATCAACATGTAAAGATTGATGCACGTGGCTTTCACCCACACCAACATGTGTTTTATAAACAGGATATAGAAGAAACTATACAACAAACATTCCGGCATTGTTAACAGCGCGTTAATAAATAAATTTGGTTTTTGTTGCCCCCACGGTGCTTCGCTTGGCATTACGTAAACAATTAGATAAATACATATGGAAAGACCCGACTCCCACTGCAGAATCTGTCATGACGAAAGTGACATAATTAAGTAGACGTAATTTAAATAAAATCCTCGGGATGTTTAAACGACGACGACGACAGAGAGAATAATTTTCTGGTCTCTAATTAAATTGCATAATTGAATTATGATTTCAGTGTCTCCACAGCCGCCGTTCTCCTGAGTGCATACTATGTTTTCCTTTGGAAACCAGCAGCCCCGGGGACACCAACGGAATCACCGACAACACTGGCGATGGCAAGATATTCACAAACTCAAAATCCTTCCTCCCACGGTTCACACAAATACAGCTCCTTTGCCCTACCTGCCTCTCAATATGTCGATGTGAATAACAAGCACTTGAGTACTACCAAAACGCGGAAAAGTATGTACCACTACGGCAAAACTAACTACCCGCAAATACCCACACCGCAGGGACTTGTAATGCAGTATGAGGAAAAGAGTACTACTCCTTTACCCTCATCCGATCCAAGCGCGGATCCGCAGGCAGCATTTCCACAGATTGAGCCCACTAACAAAACTAACGAATCTACTAAAACTCCCATGTCTGAGATCATGAATGCACTGTCGCTTACGCGAAGTGGTTAGCATCATCATTGTATAATTATTATATAGTTATCGATAATGACGTTATACATATATGCATTATGCATTTGACATTTTAAGTATACATACATCTTGATCCACTTGCATGCTCTCATTATTATTATTATTATTATTGTTAATGTTACGGTTTGGAGCTGATAATTTATTTCCATGTAGAATACTATAACTCTTTATGACCATATTACTTAAATGTACTATGCAAAATATATATAAATATAACTATACGGAGATATGCTGAAAATTTAATTATTATAAATTTTGTACTATAGTAAACTACATACTATATATGGATATGGACTGATGATGATTTTTCGTATACAACGACATACATCGACGAATGGATTTTCGTCGAGAGTTTGTACATTGGTTTAATGACTACGAGAAGTTATTTTTGATTTTTTTAGCAAAGCCGAATCATTATGTAGGGGTTTGGAATAAAACTATTAGTTGTAGAGATTTTGAATAAAACTATTAGTTGTAGAGATTATGAATGATTATGTTCGTTGTAGAGATTATAAGGGATTATATTAGTAATAGAGAACACAAATGATTATATTAGTAACGAAGTTTATAAATATGATTATATTATTTTGTAGCGTCGTGAAGCTTGTAAATACAACATAATATTATAGGGATTATACTATAGACTATACCTTGCAAGTATCTCTACAAGGGTTCTTCAAAAACGTGCCAAAATCCGAGAAATGCGTCATCGACTTAAATGATCTTATAAAGCTTCTATGCGAACCCTTTTTGTCCATAGTTTGGCAGATTAGCAGGAGAAAGCAATTCTTATTGTCTATATGTATTCTATTATATGTAGCATAAATATATGTATTATACTATGTGGGATGAACTTGTTTATGTCCAGAATTGAAGGAAGAATTTTGTATGCTGAATCTATATGTGTCTAAATCTAAAGCAGAACAAGTATTAAAAGTCAGGCTGAACTGGAGGAAATTTCTTGTAAGTACTTTCACAAGTTCTTATATACTTGCTACATACTACTTTTAGTACACAGTTGCATACCATTATTAAAGAATTTACTCCTCTTGGTCTTATGCTGTAAACTTATCGACATATCTGATGTGTCGAGGTAGACAAATTTAACTTATTTGCAGGCATTCATTATTTATAATAAGATAACACATACGTTAGAAATAACAGCGTCATCTTGCACTGATTGGATTGTGAGGTATGTTTCTACAACTCCCTTCATGTATATATAATTGAGTCACATCAACCAACCCAAGAAGTTAATTCACCTACATGTATGCATATAGATACATACATAGTAAGTCCTTTTGTTAGAGTCCCTGTCCTTGAACTTCCTGTTTTAGTTAGAATAATAATAATAGCAGGTTGGAAAGGTTGAGTGCGAGTGCGGAAAGTCCTTCCTTTTCACACAATAAAAAAGCAAATTAAATTACTGCAAATAATGGCTGGCAAAAAACGTGAAAACGGTATTTGCCAGGAAGATTACTATAATACAGAGATATTGTAATGGCTTCCCTATAGGTATGGCGTCAACTCAATTTTATTTGGCTTCATAATAATTTGCATAATGTTCGCCGCGGCGAACGTGCTACGTGATTTGGTGACGGTATGGGGAAGTTAACACACAACACTTTTCATGCACAAATTCTTAAAAGTCTTCCATTACTTCTCACGAGCACATAGAGTTCAAGAGAATATTTCCATGTCTATTATAGTAAAGGGTTGTCAGTTGCCTGTTGAAACGATAATGATTTTATTTCCATACAAACTTTATTCCTCAGGAAAAAAATTCCCATAATTTTTCTGTATTAACTCCGCCGTATGTATAGTAAATGCACTCAGAAGCCAAAAAGTATAGAACGAATTCTAAAAACTTTTGGAGTTGTTAAAAAATTCAGTTTTATATTTTTACACGCATCAAATCCCCTGAATATGTGCTCTTATGTATTCTTTGAATCATAAAACGTATACTTCTTCGTTTTACTTACAACCCGGCCCGGGTACAATTCACTTGAGTTTGAGTTCATCCAAGTTCCTGCACGTTCATTTACCACACCAAAGTCCAAGTACAACCAATAATGCGACGTCAAATGGTGCATGCTGGGTTGTGTGCAGAAAATTGAAATCCTTTTCACCATGAACAACTTATTGTGATGACAGGGCACATCAAAGTCAATATGTATGTGATCTGCGGGAGCAATCCACATGAGTTCATTTGAATCATTTTGTCGTGAACCATGTTTTTCGCTATGTACCCTTGAGTTGAGGTTGAAGACCTTGTGAGAAAAACTTTTCAAAGTACTTTATAAGGCCATGAACGTATAAATACGTTCATGGCTCTAAATTAAATTCAATCGACAAAGATCTCACTATACTAAGTTCCAAACTTTTCTCTCTGTAATTCCATGCTCCAATAATCAATAAATAACAGTAAACGTCCTTGTCTAATGGTAATTACTTAATATACATATGTAAGCGATGTTTTCAATTGAGCGAGAGAGCAAAGTTATTAATTGCCTAATTAATAAAACATTATAAGCTTAATTAAGCTATACAACGTAGAAGTTACAATTGAATTAAGATATCTAATTTATTAAACTACGGCTTGTTAGTTGAAGGTTACATGATCACTCGTGAGTGGCTACGACGATACCTTTTGACTTTGACAATGGTCAGTGATTTGTTCCATGTATGTATGCTGGAATCAGTACAAGTAACAATGCATATAATTATAAACATATACCTACTTGCATTTATAGTATATTATATAGTTCAACCAAGTATTTGTATAATTATTCATATAAGAAAATCTACCCCCACTGAACTACTGACACTGAAAATAGTAATAAAATTACTATTACATACTAACGCTTATTCTTTCCATTAGCGTTAAAATCATTATAATCGAATCTCCGGTGGTTTTGCATTGGTACTGCGAACTTCTGGAAGAGTTAACAAGCATGACGAGAAATTACCTTATACTATATTAACTATGTATATAGCTTCAAAGCGATCCTGCCTCAATAATTTAAATTTACTATAACCAGTGAGTAAACATAGAGACCACATTACTATAGAACAGCTGACAAAACCCTGCAAGAACCCAACTCTCCTGGAATGACATATGCAGTTAATACATGGACTGTGCTTGTAGCTGTAATAATTACCAATTGAAATTATGTCCTACTGAATAGTATTTGTGAACATATGGCGAAGTTGGATCGAGGAGACCTTGTGGTTTAAGATGATTCTGTTATGCATACTAGAGTAGTTCGTTGGTGTTGCATATTTGAAGTATCTAATAAACTTTTACCTTATACTATCATAACATTATTTTAAGTCACTATACTTTATCACTATACTACACTATACTACACTATACTATACACACTATTTGTTTGCACAAGTGCACTTTCCTTAGAACATTCCTTCGTTTGAAGACCCAGCACTTGCACGTTGTACATAAAGGGCTTCGTATTTCAGGTAACTAAAAAGATGCACAATAGCATGAAATTTAAATTGCTTTTATGTTTATATGTATCTCCATCTACACACACCGGCTTTTAAGGCTGCTTTCTTTCTCGAACTTTCCCAAAATAAACTAGCCCGCATAGAAACTAATTCAATTTCCTTATTAAATGCACCCAACCATGCACTCACGATCACGACTCACGAGCCTGCAAAGCTTGCCTGCATTGACAAGCTATAACTCACGTGGATCTCATCTTATTAGCAAGCTCTTTTTTACATATTTTATATATATTCACCGACTAACCTTAATGCTTTCCTAACATCTATGACATGTCTCTCAGGTTGGAAATGTCTGAATAATTCATGAAAATTTAAATGTAGCTACTACGGAATTTGACGGATCATAAGCGCTGTGGACTGTTCCAACTGAGCAAGAGGCATAAGAAGGAAGTTGTTTTCTATGAAGAAACTGCGAAGTGCCCGGAACCTAATAAGACAAATGATAGCCTTGTCGGATGGAAGTCGGACTGCAGGGTTTCTTTCACGAAACTCCGTCGAGCTAACTACAATTATGCCAACTCTTGCAACAATAATGACTGCAGTCCAAGATGTTTGCCGGGAAGTAGCGTTATCTCACTGTTACAGTCACCAGCAGATGCTTCCTTTCTGTCGGATAAAGATTACCCGGGCAGGTACAGCGGAATTAATGTTACGGAGCTCCTCAAAGAGTCCCATTTAGTGCAAATTCAAGTTGCTGCTGTTATTATCGGGAATGCTTCCAGTATCAACAAGTTTTTTGAGAGTTTCAATAAAATTTTACACTCGCGCTATGAAGATACACAAAAATTATTAGGTAATGAAGTTGCTGTATAATGTATTATATTACATGCCTGTACTTATGCAACATAATATTATAATATAACTTACACATTGTATACCAACTGTAATGAATATATATAGATAAATAATGCTTATAAGATAAATAAATACTTTTCCAATTAACTGATACAATTCAAGTCGGTTGTTGAAGATCTCTGCAATCTCATAAAAGACTGTTTTCTGACTATTCATCAAGACTATTCAAGTTTGATCTAGCGGAAATTTCATGTGAGTAAATTCTTTATGGGAAAGTTACAAAACTTATGTTTATTTAATTACAAACTTCTTTTTATTATACAACCTCAAGAAACACATGTCACAAGTTTAAGTTTGATCAAGTTTGATTTAGGTATACTTATAGTACAACTGTACATATACAAAATGATAATTTAAGTAATGGACCTTGGTCTTATCAACATCTTAGCACCATGTTGCTACATACTATTTCAATTGCTTTCGCTTGATTATACAAAATACCAACTTTTCGCAAGAAGTACTTTCTCTCGAAACTGTTGCACGTACACGATTTTCCAGACGGTTGCAGTCATATTCATTAATTTATTATTTCCACACAACTCTGACCTTGTGCGTCGCTGATGGCAGTTGTGATGTGAAGCTGTAATCTCGAGATACTTGAGGACAACAGTTACGTCATGCTGGTAGTATTATTGTAAAGCCTCAATGAAGTACCTCATGTGGTGGGAAACATGCCACCAGACATGTTGTACAAGCTCTCGCTACCGTTTCCAAAAAGTTTCTCACAGTGAAAGCAACCATTATACTACATACATACACATGCACACGCCTGGAATTAAATAATAATTTAATATAAATAAAACTCACATGGTTATACATACGTATAGATACATTAAAAAAGAAGTAAAAAGGAAAGAACCAGTGTGCACATATAAGAAACATGTGTGATATATCTGTGGAAATAAATAAATAATTTGTGTGGTATTAAAAATTAAATCTATGAAATGAATATGCGCACAGGAAAAATTCATCCCAGGAGCTATCACAAAGTAGTTACCATGAGCTACAAATTGAACTGGCAAATTTGGTTCGGATTCGCATGCATGGATTGACTGTATCTATCCCTGACTCCATAATGACCATGTTGGGAAAACCAGGGTGTCTCAGTTCCAGAGTAGTGGCAGTCAATTGTGGAGGGTGGGCACTCATAGAATTCCGGGAGCACGACGGCAGAATACGGGTAACTCATGGACTGAGCCCAGTTAATGAAACCAACTTGCATTGCTTTCCTCACTCGCTTCGCTGATCTCCGAACATCCTGCAAATCACACATATGTACATAGTATAGTATAGAAGCAATGATTAATGAAGCCATTTCTACTTCAATTTTCCCTCGCATTTGAATTAATACCTTACACAAGAATTTTATCATTAGATCGGAGCTTACGGCTAGTGGCCACTTGATGATTCAATGCGTACAAGTTATCAGTACATACAGACATGAAAGGCATAAATGCACTTATCGGTCGACTCACTCAGCAATTTTATTTATTGCAGTTACGTGATGCTCCCGCAATTTTTACTCCTGATCGACTTTCTTTGAAGGTTTTCTACGTGGAATTTTTTCCTCGCAGTACTTCGGAAATCAATTCTAAAATACTTCCGTAAAATCCTTCCGTCCATTATTTCATGCGCCTTTACCGTTTGACAATAACATGGAACATACTAAAGACTAGTACAATAGTATAGTCTACGGGCATTCTCAATCGTTAATGTTTAAAGATATTCTGTTGATCTCATTTTCGCAAACCACGATCTCAATTTCACAGTTTTATGACAAGCTCGACCTTGTATTCGGCAATAGCGAAGTGTTTTGAAACATAACTTAATATGACATGGCGCGGCAGGACACATCAAAGCACTTGCCCTCCTTTGCCGTAAATATTCCATTATGAATTTCTAAAAGAACTTATCCACCTGATCCGTAACCGGAGGAAAGTAAATAGAGCGCGTTATGAAGAATGCCTAATAGTAGTTTCATCTTTGAGTTTTATTCTCATATACTTTCTTTTAAACTTTTCGTATATTCCCTACAGTATTCTTCCCCCGTATCCCTAGAGTTCTCTCGATAATATTTATCTACCGCCGATGAAGGATTCCATAGTGTGTCTTTGTCAACAAGCTCTTAATACATATAGAAAGTGGTATACATACAACATAAGGTCCATTTGTCAAAGATTTTCCCATCCTTATAGTTTCATAAGTGCTTATCTAAACAAAAGCAGAGAATCTCTGAAGAATAAACGGATTTAACATCGGTTCGGAGGTGTTATTACGCCCGGTTTGACAAGTGTGGAGGTAAAAAATGTGCGAGTATTTACATATACGCGCTTTTCCTTGCGATATTCCTACATTTTTAACAGACTTGTGAATACAAACATGGGCAGCAGGAAGATCTCGTTGGCAGGAACTACATATGTACAATATCCAAAGATTTTCACATTGGGAGAATGTGACAAGAGAAGACTTATTGCTTTCTTTAGATTCGCAACTTCTGTAGGCAAAATAATTCTGTGGAGAAAATTAAAGTAGTGACGACATTACTATGCGAAAAAGCTTTAGGCGTTTTGCGTTTCGCTATCAGAAGTTGGTCTCACACTTTGAAAGAAATATTTCACTACTATACTATACTTGGTGAAAAATTATTTACTGAAAGTGGAAAACAGCTCATATCTCATATTTAAAATGAAAATCAAAATCCTAAAAGAAATTATAACAAATTACATAATACCTATCACATTTTATCTCTAGCATTTGATGTTAGCTTACAAAACCTGACAACTCCGAAACAACCAACCCGGTTTTACTACTTCACAAAACAGCACAAGGCTGTAACGAGTGCCTGTGGTCACTGTGGTCATTTCTAGGAAATCTGACATGAAATTAGGGAATCTGTGGTGTCTGTGGTACAGATTCTGCTTTCTGGAGTTAACTAACCAGCTCTACAGATATGAAAATTAATCTGGATAAAGCTCCTACACTAGTAATCAATGATGGTAAAAAGTTAATCTTCCATCGTCTCTACTCTAAGCACAAAAGCTTATTTCATTGGAAATTAGGAGCACAACAACAACAACAACAACAACATGTTTACACAAGAAAGTTTAATGTTCCACGAAGATAGAAAGAGGAAATGTGAGAATAATGGACTGTTTTGAAGACTGAAGTTTTTGCGAGAGCAGTCTTTCCGAACACAATATATAAGTCATTGGTTTATTGAACTATATAATGCGAATGAGATCAGAGTGTTGTTTTGATGTGCTTTGGAAATACGGGTATACGGAAATGTTACAAACCTTATAGTTGGTTGTTAAGGATAAAGTAAACAAAAATATAATATAGCAATAGTGAAGGGAAGTTCAGAAGTTCAACGCCCCCGAACCAATTATCCAAGAAGTTGGTTAAATACAATGTAATTAAGCTTGTTAGCACATTCGACAGGGGTAATCCAACTTTCCTACACCCCATGGCAATCTTTTCATCAACTGTTTTAGTTGAATGAGTTTTATAAGTTCGACTATTAATTAGGCGATGGAAGTTGCGACTTTTTTATTAGGCAATCCAAAAGTTTCTTCCCTGGAAATGCAAATGTATTAAACTCCTCCTGAAAATGCAAATGTATTGAACTCCCCCTGAAGAACGCTATGTTGTCCTCTTTGAAGGATTAAAGAAAAAGAATTCTACCTAACTGAAGTGTTCAAGAGGAAAATCCGGGAGAAGAGAGTTAAAATTAAAATAATTCATGCTGCTGGCAATATAAAACGCGTTGGGGGAGGCAGTCGAAAAAAAAATCGCAAATTCTATTCAATTGCTTGTATATAGATTGGAATTGAAAACACAGAGATGCTTGATGGAGTTTTAGGAAATGAAAACGGGTGTTGCATTATATCAACTGGCAAAAGGTTTTATAGAATAGAGATTTTAAGAGTTTCGAACATTGATTTTGTCCCTTCCTACCCATGAAATAAAGATGTGTATAGGCATCAATATAGATAGTTGCTATATAAAATAGTACTGTGTTGGATATACATCTGTAGTTTTATTACGTTTAGAACATAATATAATTTTATGTAGTTTGGAGAGCACTTACTCCCAATGTTAGCTTTTTCTTCGGAATTTTTATGATTGCGGTACTGCTAACGGCTGCTGTTGGTAGGTTATCTCCTTGGTTTTCATTTTCCTGCTGACTAGGCGGATTCCCGGAGGATCCATTCCATGCAGAGGTTGCTGTGTTTGTCTTTATCGATATTTCTTCACGCTTCCTACAAGCGGAGCAAATCTCACTGTCAGTATCGTGTGAACGGGAAGCTGGCCTGAGTGTAATTCTATCATCTGCATCATTAACTTTCATCTTGGGATAGTTGCTATTTAATTCCATATCCTTCCGGGTAATTCCCGTCGCCGGAGCGATGATTCTTCTCCCCGAACCTTCCATTACTTTTGATGCCGGCGGATGTTGACGGGATGGGAAGTCTTCAAATAAAATCTTATCGACATCATCCTCACCATCGTCAGCACAAAGTGCGGCCGCTCCTTGACAAATGTCAACTTCAACTTCCAATGGCTGGTGGTCGTCGGAACGGCTGGTTCTCCAAGTCCCGACAGGAACGACTTCCGCCGGAGACCCAAATGGAGTTATTTCAACGGAATTTTCCTTGTCGGAAGACAAAATCTCTTCATGATCATCCAAGAGTTGACAACGTGATGTACTATTTCCTTTCCGCTTCAATCGCAGTGATGACCGGAATGATGAAAATTTGTTTACACCTCCACTATTATTACTTTCTGAGGTCTCCCGGGATTTCTTTATCATCAATGAGCTGAAGAATCGGTGCATGCGGCGTCGCACGTGCATTTTCTCTTCACAACAGAAGTTCAATTTTTCCAGAAATTAGAAAATATACGGACGAACGAATCTAATAATAGTAGAGTGTTCGTGCTTTGTGAACTAGTTTGATAGATTTGGCAAAAGGCATAAAAAGTAAGCAAACTTATATTTCCAGGAAATATAAAAGTGTTTGATCACTAGAGTGGTTTATTCCGAACGAACTTTATTAAAATCCTAGTTACACTTGCTCCTTTTCATCTCCACGCCACGCTTTTGATCTTCCAATGTCCTTGATTCACTTCAACGAGCACACTAAGTAATGACAAAAACATCCCACACAAGGCTTTTAGTATGCTATGCTGTTCTCAATAATACGAACTTGTTGAATTGGAATATATTTTAAAATTCTGGGAAGTGTGGCAATCAAAGCTGGAGCTTCAAATGCATTTGAGAACTGGGAAATTAATATTTTCCTATGCTTCTCTTGCAGCCTGAGATTGTATAATGATGATGTTATGACTCCATGATCAAGCTACAACTGAAAATTACTGCAGGCTCTTCCACGCTTCAAACACAGATATGTTTTAGGCAAGTTGCAATCACCATGCACTTATTACTAATAGGTATAACTATATAGATACAGATTAATTTGAGTGACCAACTCGAAGCAACCTTGGTACTCAATCAGTTTTAATTCCCCGAGTGGAACATTTAATAAAACTCACACACATACTTACGTTACCATGTATTGTTTCTACATTTTATATAAAGGTGCACTATCAACAGTCCAGACTGAAATGGTTTTCAGTTCAACACTCATGACTCATGACAAAATATACACATGTAGAATTTGGAACTTACAAAACGAACTTCTTCACGGCAATAATCTGTAGCAATATCCATTTGAATACATTGTACACACCAGCAATATTTCAGAAAACTACCGATGAGATCAATAGAAAATATTTATATTGACATGAATTTAACAATTTTCTGCGTCGTTAAGCATTGTTCACATGCCTATATCATCCGTCACGAGGTGACCTGAGCCTCATTGAGTCAGTGTATCTTTTTATTGTTTGTTATCAGCAGTAATGATAAACAAACCATATGACTTGGACTGGATTTCTGAATACGTAAATTTAATACGCTCGAACATGAATGACCGCGTGCATTGCTTCTGTTGGGGCATCTATAGATAGGAGACAAATAAATAGCTTTACCATTTAAAAAATGTATTTATAATATATATACACTTACTACAAGACAATAGAGACTCATTTAGCAATGGGTTGCTCGTCTAGGCTGGAGGGTTTAAAGGGTTCTGGCTTCTGGCACGTTCCGTGTGTGAAGGAGAGATGATAGTATCTAAACATGTGGAAAATATTTGTACGATAAAAACAGATAAAGCTTCCTTCCTGATATAGCTTGGCAATGTTTTGGTTAGTATAAGATTATTCGACAGTTGAGCATTAAATTGAATACAAGCTTTAAATTGAATGTAAATATATACAGATACATCCACATTGCTTTGGTCTTGAACGCTATGGCATGTTAACAGTAAAGTATCTGTAAAAACTGGATCTTCAGAAGTGCGCCGTGTCCTATGAAATTGCGTTCTAAACTGTTACTACTGATGACTGGAGCTTTATGGTCACAGACCGAACGTTCCGAGGAGCCAAAAACACCGGGTACATCTAAAATAAAATAGAAGCAGGAGCTATAGACATTTAAAATGCAGTCGATACATAAATGTATATAAGAAAATGTAAAGGCAAATACATATTCAATTACATTGCACAGGAGCAAAAGTAAAAAGGAATAGTTCTCTCCGGTCCAAACCAGAGCAATATTCTTTTCCCAGCAAATATGTTCTTCCAAAATAAATACCAAACATTTCCAAAATACTGCTACAGTATATACACAGACATTTCCAAGATCATCATTGTAGTATAGACTTCTCGACGAAAGACATGGAGATACAAATATTTTCTAGGATTCTGGGAGGAAGAATTTAATGACGAGGTCTGTTATGTTGTGGAAGAAATGGATCGAAACGGAGAACCGCAAGGTTTTAGACCTTAACCTCCGGAATCTTGCAGACGATTCCGGGTTGGGATTATCTTGTTTATTATTTTAAGACCCCGGTTATGGACAACTTGGAATCTTGGATTCCATTTGTTTCCTCTAAACTATACAATACGGGGGATTCTGGACTATGTATAAGCCTGACTGTGTGACATTATGATAATATATAACGGTAATACCTACAACGTTATAAAACATAACGAACATAACAGTAACTAAATATTATACATATTTATTACATAATGCAGGGATAGAGTGAAACTGGTATAGTAATAAAGACATTAAAACATTTGCATATAAATCTGTTAGGTAAAGGTACATCCCGGTTTAATGAATTACTATATTCACAATGGTAGCAATAAAATCCCTAGAGCCCCATAACAGACGTCGTAAAACAAAATATTCCTCTGCTTTCCATATGCAACTACCTGCCCTGAGTAAAGCCCCACTGTTGTAGATACCCTGTTTCAGTTAACATACTTCGGATTCCAATGATCATACATTTAAGCTAAGCACTATCTTACAGCTTTATTTTTAATGGAGATGACCTATGTTACATGGTTGAAGGCTAATGTCAAGATCGTGTGCAATAAAAGAACGATCAGAGACTAATGACAAATAGTCAAACTCCACTATTTTATTATTTATTTTTAACTCTAGCAAAATTGTAAACGGTGCGATGATAAAATATTAGTATCTTACAGGAAATTATGACAAAATAAATAGCATCAATTGCAATCAAGCTTGTGCTAAACATTTTTAAATGTCGCAATCATTATTTCCCTATGTACATACACTTAAATTGCGACTTATTACATTATCGTAGGTATAAAAATAAGTATCATTCGTAAGTAAATATTTCTTTTAGTTCTGAAAATATTAGTATTATTAAGATAGTAGAAGAATTTGTATACTAACACAACTATAAAAGGAAGTACTTCATTTCCGGCAATTGGTTGGAACTGGAGTGAAAGTCAAAAATCACCCCTCCGGGTTGTTTGTATTCCCAGGCAACTCTCTTACACATGCAAGTAACTGGGCCCTGGAAGAATAAAAACATGTTATTGATATTAACAATTTAAAGACTAAATATTGGACTACGTGAAAGGATAATATGATTAAAAGATGAAAACACAATTATTGCACTCACGTTAATCATAAACTCAATTCGGTACCATGATTTTGCTTTGCAATGTAGCGGCTCATCCAAATCTATGTAGAAGACAGAGCCCTGTTTTGCCACGACGTGTCCGATATCAACCGTCCCAACATGTTTCTGATCTGCACCAAGACTGATTAAAGACGACGATTCGTAGATCATGCACTTGACCCGGTAACTAGCTTTGCCTTGGTCGTATGGACCATAAAATCCGAGAGCAGTTAGAGCTATGGGCTTCGTTACTCTGAATCTGTATTTAATATTTAACATTTCATAAATACGTTTCATAAATTTTAAAAAATACTGAAAGCAATAATATGTAATCATCATCCGATTATGTGGATCAAGAAATCAAGATCTTTACTTACGTAGCAGAGAAGCAAGCATCGCTGTAATCCCCAAACTTGTTAGCCTCCGTTTTCTTCTGGATCTTTAATAATTTCTGTTCAGTATTCAGACACCCATCGTCGATAATGCGGAGGATCTTCTCGTCCGTCAAATAGTCCTCCGCCTTCTTACCCCTCACCAGGGTCTGAATTCGGTTATTATTATTTCTGTCCATGCTTCTCTTGTCCTTCTTGACGGTGCTATAACAGCTTAAAATCTACTGAACTGTAATACAACAAAAATATGTTGGTCTATGTACTTTTTAAAATCTTTAAATAACAATATTAATTGTTATTATAATACAGTGTTGAGTTTTAAGCTCTTTTATGAATTTTTAATCCAACCTGTAACTCCTCTTTTAGAACTCTGAATGAACACCGCAGTGTGGTCCCACATTTATATCCACAATTTCCCCGTCCTAATGAGATGGATAAACTAGCAAGTAAAAGGTTTTGCGCAAATTTGAGGTAAATACGCCTATAGTGACAACACTTTATGACAACTCTGTCCACAAAATATTCTTGGTAACAGTTTCAACGCAATTATTGTACTGTTAAGGATAATATATTATTGTGCATAATATGTTGTGATAATAAAGGAAGACAAATCCACATATACCAGTCTTTGTTTAACCCATAAAATTTAGAGTGGATTACCGATTTACATTAATAGAATTAATACTCCTTGGCATATCGCAGAAAGTTTGCTCTTACTTCGTTTTCGATTTTCTCGCGAAAATAATGATAATTATTATTTGCCTTTCCGTCATCGTCAACCAAAAATGTATGGCATTTCATTAATATACTAAAGCATTGTTGATATTTACTGAAGTGCAGCTATAAATAAAGGGAAGATGATAACAGTATACAGCGCAATAATTCATAGTAAAAATGTATTCGTGATAGAACATAAACTAAAAACAAATACATGTCATATTACAGTAGTGGTTTTGTTGTATTAATGGGAGACAAATATAGTGTAAACTGTGTACAGAGTATAGATTAATGTTTTGTCTGCATTAATAGCAGATTCAAACGTTTTTCAAACGTTATACAAATATAAATAAAGTATTCACCAACGCTTGTACGAAGCTATATGCAGGATGTGTGTATACTTCGGAATAATCGTAAAACATAACTACACTATACAAAAATTAACTACAGAATAAATCCGAATTTGTCCGTCTAGAAATGCAGAAGCCCGGAATGGAATCGGCGAAATTCCTCACATCTTGCTTCAGATCCCAACGTTTTTCTCTCCCTGGCTTCTCTCAATCGAGATGATATTGAACCCATTCCTGCAGATGGAGGTAGCATCACGAGTTTAAAAAGGTGGGCAGAATGCAAGTTTATACACTTTTTCTCCGTTAGAGAGAAAGCGTATTTTATTAACCGGAAATCAGATTTTATTAATTTAAGGCCGGAACTTTTCCGCAACTTTTTTCCTTTTCCAGAAATTTTAAATTCTCTAATTTCGACTTTTTGGGGCTAAATGCAGTATTTAAAACTACCTTAAAACACTGAAACATATTTTTACTTTAGCAGTTTTTTTTCAGAATTTAAGGAAGTCAATTTTTGAGAATTGAGACAATATGAAAAAAAGCTATTTTAATTAAAAATATAAACTAGTTTAAAAAAATTAGATCATTTTAAATTAAAAATGATTAATTATTGAATATTTTCTAAGCAATTTTTCCCTTTTCTTATAAAATTTCATTTCGCTCGCAACTACTTTTTTTGGTTTTGTACCCTTTAAAGTATCCAGGGTCAATTTTTCCTACAGGTGGGAATAATTACTCTAAATTGTCATTTCCAATTTCGCATTGGTCGCACATTCCTGGCCTTAATAATAATGATTCAATGCGTTACCGTAACATTATAGCATTATTAACATGCTGATTATGTTCCTTTTCATTAGCCTGACCTGAGATGTCGCATTTTTACGTAAAGTCATGATGGTTATAAATAAAATAAAGAAATACTTCAAGTTCAAATTGTGATAATATAACCAAGTATCATTTAGTTTATTTATATTAAATTACAGTGACATCATGTGTTAAATTAAAACATTTAACAAGTCATGATCACGGTGACGAGTAGTATAATGTAAAAAGTAAATAAATAAATGACAGATTCCTTATCTGTCTGGTTAAAATTAGCGTGGAGATACTTTACAATATTAACTCACGTAGGCTTTCACTTCCTTTTAGTATAATACAAGGTCGTTAAAAATATTATCATTTAATTCGTTTCTTATAATAGCTGCCCATAATAATAAAGAATAATAAAACAAATAGATACATTGATATTAATGTTGCTCAACGTTTTTTGTATAATCAATATATGTTGCGATTTGCGATTTATTTCGTTATTTTTACAAAAAAAGCTCCTTTCAAAGCTAATTATAAGTTATAAGAATTTACAAATAAGTACAGCCGCGTTCGAGATATTTTCCGTTGATGATTATTAGCATTATTAAACATAAGGTAGTAAATCTTTATCCTCACAAACTTGTGTACTGCAGCGTGAGTTTCCGTAAGAGATATTTCATAATTTCATTGTATTTTTTTAAGTTTTAGTTACACATAGATAAATATAAATACAGTAAGTATTGATTTGTAAGTAACATTATTGTAATAAAAGTCTTTTAATTAGTATTAACCATGCTTAGTTAGATAATGACTTTGCAAACTAACAATGAGCGTTGCGGACAAGTTCAACGAATAAGTTATAAAAATTATATGCTACAGCGTTATAATAACACCGGTTATAATAAAAAGTACTTCATTTCAGGCATTTGGTTAGAACTGGCGTGAAAATCAAAACCCAGTCCTCCGGGTTGTTTGTAGTCACAGAAAACTTTTCTACACACGCAAGTAATTGGGCCCTGGAGAAAATAATTTTAAATGATATCAAAGATTAGATCATTCTAAGTACTTAAAATGATATATTACTTATAATTTAATACCATGAAGTTTCTTATACTTCTTTGGTTTTCTTATACACATGTTACACAGTACGTAATTACATTTACGCACTGAACTTAACTACCTTGTTCTTGGGGGAAATAAAATAAATACAGTTTTTCTATACTTACGTTGATCATAAACTCAATGCGGTACCAAGATTTCGCCTTGCAATGGAGAGGCTCATTCAAATCTACGTAGAAGACAGAGCTCTGTCTCGCCACGACGTGTCGAATGTCAATTCCCGCAACATGATTCCGACCGGCATCGCGACTTAAAGATGATAATTCGTAGATCATGCACTTGACCCGGTAACTAGCTGTGTTTCGATCGTAGGGTCCAAAGAAACCAAGAGAAGTTAAAGCAATGGGCTTGGTTGTTCTGAATCTGTAAAATTATTTTAAAAGCATTTCAGAAATAAGTTGTGCCATTATTATAAAAAATACTGAAAGCAATAATATGTAATCATCATCCGATTATGTGGATCAAGAAATCAAGATCTTTACTTACGTGACAGAGAAGCAAGCATCGCTATAATCCCCAAACTTGTTAGTCTCCGTTTTCTTCTGGATCTTTAATAATTTCTCTTCAGTACTCAGACACCCATCGTCGATAATGCTGAGGATCTTCTCGTCCGTCAAATAGTCCTCCGCCTTCTTACCCCTCACCAGGGTCTGAATTCGGTTATTATTATTTCTGTCCATGCTTCGTTATTGATTTTTTAGCCACTTAAAATCTGTTGAATTGTAATCAACAATTTTAAATTATATTGGTTCACGGGTAAAAATCTTCGAAGAACAGTTTACAGATTGATTGTTATTCTTTGTGTTCTTGTTGCGCTTTGCTTTGTATAACTTGGGACATCTCTTTTAGAACTCTGAATGAACATGACAATTTTGGCTCCCCATTTTATATAAAAGTTCTCCTCTCCCAATGAGGTTAATCGGTTCGCAAGAAAAACGTATTGGGCAAATTCAAAGTAGCTATTTATAAATAAAACATCCAGAGTGATAAAACTTGACACTTATTATGACAGGTCAGTAAACAACAAATTCTTGCTAACAATTTCAGCGCAATTATAAGTTTAGTTAAGGATAACATGTGTATACACAATGATGCGATAAAGGACAATACATAGGATGTTACTCATTATTTACTATAAGTATATGTAATTTACAAGTACTTATATAAAACATTGTCGTCATACTTCGTACGGACAACTAACACATAAACATACAATTAGGACTAAGTGATTATCACCCAAAATTTGTTCCTTTTTAATTTCGTTTTTACTTTTCTCGTGAAAGAACTGATATTACTGTTTTACCTTTCCGTCATTGTCAAAGAATAAACGTAACCCGATCATTACAGATAATACATACCAATGTTTATTAAATACATTGGGATGCAACTTTACGTCAGGCCGGCCAGGCTAAACGGAAATGATGATAATAAATGTACAGCGTAATATTTCCTTGTAAATTTTACATTTATGAATGAACATCAACTATATACGTCAAATGCAGGTAAATTTGAAATAATGGTTTATATTTTACGAGACTAGAGCAAATACAGAGTAGATAAATATCATTGTTTGCACTATAGCATACTATACTAAAACGTTATCCCAACGTTATACAAATGTGAATGAAGTATTAATCTCACCACTTAACTTCATCACTCAATTGAGGAGAATCCTAAAAATTAAATAATTGCTATCAGTCTCCTATAAAAACAGATTTTTAACCTACAAAAATTTACTAGAAAAATGAATACTTCCGTAGAAAGGGAGAAGCTCACAAATGAATTTGCGAAATACCTTACATCTTTCTTCGAATCGCAACGTTTTCTCTCCCCTGCTTACAACTCGAAATCCAGATGATGTTGAACCCATTCCGACAGATGGTGAGTGCATTGCGAGTTCATAGACGTTAGAAGTGGATTCTAGAAATGAGACGGCTAGGCTAGGAAGATACGACAGTATCTTTATATTTAACAAACTCTTTTAAACAAACACTTAAATTTGAACCTTTTATCTGCTATGAGCTTACGCGACGATGATTAGTATTCTAAATGTAAGTATACTTAAGTATATGGAGTATAATATGTTAGGTCATATTAATTTTAGATCATCCATCATTTATTTTACCTGACCAGAAGCATTGTTTGAATACAGTTGTGTTGTGTGTATTTAACATTGTAATCCGCTTTATACAAATATAAACCGGATTGTACTCTTTATTGATTGCCTTACCGGAATCCTATTTCGTCTAATAGATTAGCTCGTTTTTATGCATTTCTTTATCAAACAAATATATAATATGTCGTTTGGTTATTGCGACTTGAGTTACCGCACTTGTATTATTAATATTCATAAACGTGAACTGACAATGAGTCTTCTTCCTGATGCTCAGAGTAAATGTTGATATTTAGATGCAAATGTAAACACGATGGATTTTGTCGTTTACGAATATCGTCTCTTCAGAATTCATAGAAATGTGTGGGTATGCTTATGACATGACCAGACGAGTACGTTGCACTAGTTTGTTATAGAACGTTTATTTGTAAAACTTCAAAAGGGATCTGGTTATCATTACCAGAATAAATGTTAACGTCGTTAACGAACTGACCGAGTTCTGGACTGAAGTTGTCCACCTCCAAGTGACTGCCATGAACACATGCTAAAATTGCAACCAGTATAGTAAAGCTATATGATTATCATGCCTGAAAAGAAAATTCCTGTAGAAACGGGTCCAAATCGGTCAGGCAGAGTGTAGTCAGATGACCCAGAATGAAAGTGCACTCTATACTATTTTTAAGTCGATTTTTTTTTTCAGTTTCATTTGTCATTCCCACTCACTCAACTTCGAACAAGCATCGCCTTTTAGATGATAGATATACTTGAAGCTCGACAACGGCAATGATGTATGCATCTTTTCTTCTGCCTTGGATGTGCAACTTCGGGGATGACTGCAACCGTAAGAAAAATGACAGGAGAGATAGCGTATTCAAAAAGAAACTATATATTGAGCCAAAGACACCAAAGACCAAAGCAAATGGATACTAAGCATGTGTGCAGCGTTGAAATATATACCTTCAAACCAGTAACGTTAAAGTATTCAACTATGAAAGTATGAAATATTGACTGCATCCCTCTTGCAACACAAAGTGTCCAACTTTAACTAAAATAAAACTTATCTCCGTGAACTCTGCCAAGGAATCCATCCTGCCTGGCCAGGGAGTCCGGAAAGATATGATCAGTCTCGTATATAGAAGACATTAACTTCCATAAAGTTCGCACTTCCTTGTAAGCAATCCTGACGGTTTAAATTAGTATGTACCCGCGTTAATATTATTACCCGTATTTATTAAATTTCTGTAATATAATTAATTATCCTCACCACCTTGTTAATGTAAATATTCAAAACACTGAAGCCTATTTATAATACCTGCATTGAATTTAAACCTTGAAGATGATCATCCTCTAAACAAGAAGCTAACATTAGAAAGTTGAGACGTAAATTAAATATCACAGAATGTACAAGTGTAACAGACAAGTCCAACTGCTTGAAACACTGTCAACATCAAGAAAAACATATCCTGGTGCGGGTCCAAGTATATATACAGTTGCAAATTAATGGCAATCACTTCTGCAATCTTCCCAATCTGCATCTTGGCATACCTTTAATCCATTTCGAATTGCGGATCTTGTGCGGTGTAAGAAGAAACCGCTAAGTAATCATTATTACTACTCAGCAGTTCGTTAAGGAAGGGCATGGTAGTACCTGTATACTGTTTAAATAACTAGCTTTTCATACATGCTCTCACGTATATTTGCATAATTGGTATTCGGATACATTTTAGATACTTGTTTGATCTTCAAGCAATGGCTGGGTATGACTTTCATATACTTAAACATACTTAACTTTGATTTTATACTGCTGAGAAGTTCTGTTCAAAATTTATTTGTGAATCCGTAAATAGATTTAAGTAACTTGGGGAATGCAAGGGTGGGTTAACATAGTAGAGAAGGGTGCTCCTGAAGATTCTCTGAACGTTACATCTGCATTACTAAAACCTGAACATACATAACTAATGTAAATATATATGTAATTATAGGTAAACTTTTACTGCATTAAGCATAATATATATTATGCTATTACATATATGTATAGGATCCTGTTCTAAAAAAATAAATCGGAAATAACCCAAGAGATATACTTATACATAGACAGCATCAATATACCTTTATGTATACTTGAAACATTATACCCGCATATGTACGCAGCACCTTGACAAATACTTTCATGCTTATTTACTAATGGAAGGGGAATCCCAAGATCCCAACTGTTAAGAATCTTGTTTTTAGTAGAGTCAAGTTCTAATTTTGAACACCGACCCTATCTATACTATCGCTTCCTCCTTCTCTAAACCAATGTATATAGTACAAAGATACCCCGAAAGCATGTTATATCTGGGCCGGGCGGTTGAAATTCTAAAACCCAGTCCCTTCCTGACACATTCAACTTAAGCAAACTGCAGTGCATTTTATTCCTCCAACGTGACTGGTTAAACTGACAAATCTATACGGTTTTTTGAGTGTAAAAAACGCTTTAGTTGAGCTTGCAAGATAGCTGTCAAATAAACTGACGTGTTTTATTTGAAGGTGCGTTCTTCTTTTTCAATACTGATTTACTTCCCTTTTGTGGGGCAATTATTACGTTGATCTTAAAAATATTGAAGCCAGAAGGGCTAAATAACAAACTTGAACAGAGTTGTAAAAGTGGCAGTTATAATATTTGAAGGTATGGTGTGGTGAATAATTAAATAAATACATTAAATATGACTTGAGTACCGGTGTGCAGTGAAGGTCATCAAAGGCCTCTTCTATTAACCGCTTGATCAACTCCAAGGAAAGTGAAAGTGGGTAAGCTATAAAGACTAAAGACTGTTTTTCTGTTATGCGGGCTTTTCAAAAAGTTTGAGCAAAAACGTTTCATAATTTTAAGTATAATTAACTTAAACGAATGCAAAAAAAATCTACTCAAATCTGTAAGTACGACAACATCAAGTCTCTGAAGCTCTTCGGAGGTATCCGCTCCAGTAAAAATGTTAGTAAAACCAATTAAAGAATCTGTTTTTAATTTTGCACTTTTTTCAGTAGTAATATCAATGTATTTTGCTATTGAGACAAATTTTGAAAGTATAATAATAAGTCCTATCTGTTAATATTATTGATCCCAGAAACTCCAAATCATATATTCCACTGTGTTCCGGGTTACTATAGCATGGATTTTCGATGTAAAAACTCGGGGGTAATGTCTCGTACACATTATTGGTGAAATTTTCCGGGTAGAAATGACATTTCTAAGTTTAGTAGTTTTCCTCATTTTCCGCGTCAATTTAACCTGCGTGTACAACAACAATTTGTTCAATAACAATATTTTTGTAAGGTTGTTGTCGGTTGTACATACTTCCAAGTTTAAGTCGAGCTTGTTCCCTATTGCGATAATTATCACATTAACTATATATTTGTTCAATCTTAACAGGAAGATGGGCAGAATTTAATAAGTATAAAATAGCTGATGGAACACATAATTTTGTTCGTGAGCGTGATTCCAATACCCAGCGTGCGTCATTTGCACTGTGTTTTTCTACTGCGTACCGTATACCCGGTATTTTTCCGGGACTGTTTTAGACTCTTGTTTATAATGCCAAGTAATGTAATCGTGAGGAAAAAAGAAAGGATCCATTATCATTTCTCAGTTTGTTTGTCTTACGGCAGTGGAATTTCTTTGGATAGAAATTAAGAAATGAGAGATTATCGCTTTTGTCTAAACTTTTGAAAGTATGTGTATCTGTAGTATAGTGGGAAAACATGTGCTGCTCATCATGCTACTAACTTAGTGGCCTGTTTTCTTTTTCTTTCCAGACTTTATTATCGTCAAGGCCGTTTGTCTGATGCATTTAGTCTATTTTCCAATAACATGTGTCATCATCGTATATGTTTTGCGTTAACTGCTATCTGTCATCGGACTTCTTAGTGAGCAACGGGTTTTACGTCCAAAGTTTAATGTGTTTGTAATTAAGTTACAAGAGAGGAATTCCGACCATGAAATTCTCACATTACGTACGAAACTTGTTGAGACAAAAAATCTTGAAAATAATCTGAGTAATTATTTTATATCTGTATTACAGAAATGTGAAGACTGAAGACATTGCGATATTCTAGTCGGCTGAGCTCCAAATTGGCTTCCAATAGCGTGGAAAAAATAAGAAATTAGAAGACTGACCATCTATACATATCGCCTCATCAAAAGTTTTGATAAAATGGACGGAAGCAGCGATAAATCATCCGAAGTTCGCTCCAATTCACACTTGAAAAATAAAGTGACGAAGCTTCAGAAGACTGCCTTTCGACCTCCGTCTGATGAGGTTTTTGCAAGGAATGAGGATAATCAATCGGGGAATTCCAAGGAAAACTCCTTAAGATCGGAAATAGTTCTCCTGAAACCAGGAAAACGATCATCTCCTGCTTTTCGTATTCAAGTGACAGTTCATCGGCCACTCAGTTGGCAGCTGTCGTCATCGTCCGGCTCCTCCGTTCATATTCCGCGTAAAAATGTACGACGATCTGGGAGCTCACCGGTGCGGAACGAGGCATACACGTCCTCGACAAAAAATAATGATGAACAAATAGAAGACGATAACCAGGAGAGTAAACGGATTTCCATGTCAGCTTCAGCCTCATTAGCAGTTAGGAAAGGTCGAACAAGTACTCAACCTCTTCATGGAAAGGAAAATTCAGATTTCCCAGCTGTGTCGCCCAATGGTAGCAGTGGGAATTCTTGTAACAACGGAGGAAAAAATCGCCTACACCGACGAAGGAATCAACGACTGAAACGAATCCAAATGAACTCCAGTGCCAAGTCGATCACTTCCTCCTCCGATGATAGTAAGTTTAATTTTTTCCTTCTTTTACCCACTCCATCACTTTCATTTTCATGTTTATTTTTTAGCAGTTCATTCTAAAACATATATTTTTTTGATCTCCCTTCACATCGGTCATGTATGCATTTCGTATTTCCCTCATATTCATCTCACTCATACCCATGCCGACAGATACTGAAACTTTAATGCACGTAGAAGGGGTACTTATTACTAGAGTGTTGCTGGTTAGCTGCACACGTGAAACCCTTGAAAAGTAAGCTGGAGCTGTGACAACGTAAATCCTTTTGATCAGATACTTGCATAAAATATGCTTTCATGTTTTCAACCTTTAGATCCAGCGCTAGAAAGATTGGCACCACTTAAACTACCCCGCTTCGTTACTTTCTTTCCTCTATAATTTCATGAATCTACAAGAATTTAAAAGCCTTTCCTTGATTCGCTTTTCCAAATTGATGCTTATTTAATCCCTATAATTCTTACGAACACTTTGACTACCAGATGCAAAAACTCTCTCACGCCACTATTGCTTCTTCGGAGCATAAGATAGGCCCTGCCTGACTATTCATAAATATACATAGAAGCTCATTGCTCTTCTAAAGAATTAGTTTTTAAAAGAACCAACCTTGACTTGAAAGTACAAACGAACGGTGTATAGTGGGGTAAAATTAAATAGGACGAATATTTGTAACTCCTTTGGGATTTCTGAGAGTAACGTTGTGTGAACACAATAACATACCCAAGCTTCTATCACACATCCAAAAATACCGACCGTGCAGAATTATGGAGAGTACATAAGGTATAGCTTATACTTTAATTTTAGATTTCATCCCGCACTTATTACACACAGAGGATTTGATAATCCTCCACTATTATTATTACGTGGCGTAACATTTTGGTTTGGTGAAATCACAAAACATTTGAATTCATGCATAAAGTCAAGGCCACTGGATTGGGACAATTTCTACAACCTTTGCCAGATAGGCGTGAACCTCCTATTGTCACTTGATTCTAGCCATATGGGACGACGTCGGTATTAAAAAAAGTAAAATTAAACTTTCCGGTTTAATTTTAAACATTTTGTTCGCATTCAGCACTGACAGCAGGATCAGGAGGACGTTGTCAAAGATCAGTAAATATAGTGCAACATGGCATGGTGTATGCATAATTAAATTAATCCAATGTTATCCTTCGTAATCATGCATACTCCGCCTAAATTTTTAATTCCAACTTGTATAGATCTATACAAGTATCTACACAAGAACCTATACAAGCTTCTATAGAAGTATCTATACAAGAACCTATATAAGCTTCTATAGAAGTATCTATACAAGAACCTATATAAGCTTCTATACAAGTATCTATACAAGTATCTATACAAGTATCTATACAAGTATCATACAAGTATCTATACAAGTATCTATACAAGTATCATACAAGTATCTATACAAGTATCTATACAAGTATCTATACAAGAACTTATACAAGCTTCTATACAAGTATCTATACGAGTATCTATAAGTATTTATACAAGTGTCTATACAAGTATCCATACAAGTACAAATATCTATACAAGCTGACAGATCTATCAATTCTCTTGTCCAAATCCGAAACAACCCTGACATTAGTAATACTAATTAATACTAATGGCAATAATTCCAGATACAATGGCTTTTCTAATTGTTCTGTTTTGGCAATGATTTCTGCTGCTTCAACTAAGGATACTCAAATTAGCTAAAAGAGCCCTTCGAACCTATGCTAATGCAATAATCCAAAAAGTTAAATCTTCCGACATGGAGCTAACTGTGTACGATAAACATGATGAGAAAATTGGCAGCGGAACAAGATTTCACTCCCATTTTATCGATTGTTTTCGTTGGAAACTATAAAATTTTACGGAGTCAATTATACCGCACGTAGTTTACATTGAGGTTATCAAATCATGGCAATATTTGGCATCTTGCCTGTCTTCTTGGTTTAATTTGTAAAATCAGATGTCGCATTGCACTGCTCCAGTATGTTTGTATACATAGGTACTTATATACCTACATATATGCATAATATGTCATGTTACTTCAGCTGCTGTTGTACGCTCTCCACCCTCAAAAACGTGTTTGCACTTGTAAAGTAACTGCCCTATTCTGTCATCCCACCCACATGCCCATAAATTGAATCATCTTCAGTTGACCTTTTCCTTTAAGGAGAAACGACATTCTGTTCCGTTCTTTTTATACAGTTAGGAACATTTAGGTACAAACCTATTAAAACTTTAAAACATAATACGCATCCGTTATACAGAATACCTATAGTTTCCTGGTTTTGCAGATCCGCAAAACTTGTAAAAAAAAGTTTATAAAATTGTATCCTAATTTTAGGATTAGGTATATTAAGAAAATGCGCTTATATAATTTAGTAATAATTACTTAAATTACTAAGTTACTAATTACTAAATTATTAAAATAATAATTTAGCTAGGCCCAAACAATAAACGGCGAAACATTTTACTAGTACAAAATGTACCATACGTATATGCTGTGGGTATTTCAACACCCACTCCCTGCTGACACTGCATACTTGGTGTCTATTACGTCTGAATTACGGCATAATTGCTCCAATTGAAATATTTGTAATAGGATGATAATTAAAATGTACAAATTGTTGTGGTTCCAATTACCTCATTTTGATTTCTAATGAAAACCCTTTCCTTATGTTATCTATAGCGAGGTTATTCATAAGGCATGGAGATGGAGAGTACACATGAGTCAACAGTTTATGTGTATCTGTAAAGCCCGTGGTCGTGGTATTGTATAATTTAATAGCTTTAGCTTGAGCATTCCACAGTGACAGCGTTCTAACCCAACAGTGACACATTTTCACAAATGGCGAGGAGATTTCATATGAGTAATTATATATAAGTATAAATAAGGCTTGTATGTATTTAGTATGGGACATGGGGCATAGGCTTAATATAAGGAGCTATCCCAATGAGCTACTAAGGAATTAAAATGGTTGACGGGGGAAGAGGCAATTCATTAAAGAATTCATTAGGACAAGACAGTGCGGGGTTTGAATTTGAGTCACAAGCAATTTTGCCTTTAATTCCGTTTTACTATAGAGTATTTTGGAACAGGCGCGGGCGGTGGGACGGTCGAAGGACATTTTTTAATCGCACCCGAGAGCTGTAACTTTTTGATTTTCAAATTCCAATTTCTTATCTGGTTGCGTACGATTCATCATACATAGCTTTCTTCATCTGATGAATAATTATTCCAGAGATCCAAAAGTCACTTCTTCTGTGTAAAATAGGTTCTGAATTGTTTGTGTATTATTAATTTCGCTTTTTGAACCTATCTCCTATTGCATGGTCAACGTGTTTGAATTTAGCTTCTATGCTCAATAATGCTTTTCGAATTTAGCTTCTATACTTAACAATGCTTTTCGAATTTAGCTTCTATACTTAACAATGCTTTTCGAATTTAGCTTCTATACTCAACAATACCTTTTGAATTAACCTTGTGTGTTCAGTCAGCTTGAATCTTGTATGCTCAATAAAGCTTTATGGATCTACCTTGTATTCTGAATAAGCTTGAATCCTGTACTCCCGTAAGCTTCTATAGTGTAAGTATCTGCTCCTTTAAAGAGAAATGATGTGTCAGGAAAAATGGTAGAGAGAAGAATGAGAGAGAAGAGAGAAGGTAGCCAAGTGAAATTGACATGACGTGGACGTTTCGTACCTTGTGTTCCCTGCCTTTTATACACTATGAATCTTGTAAATGTATAAAACAGTTGCTGCTGGAAATCCTCAAGACAGCCTTATATGCTGTTTATTTTTTTGTACAGACAGACGATTTAGTCTATATGTCGCTCTGTATTTTGTATCCTCCTTTATATATTGTACTAGTCAAGTAAGACACTTTTCGAGTTGTATCTCTACCATTGAAGATACGTTTGTACGTCGAGACAGAGACTAAAGACAGCAAGTATCAAATAAATCTTTGGAACTGGGGAAAGAGCCTTGGACTTGGGAAAGGAGTGTGAAGGAAAATCAATTGCATGTTGCCAAAAATAGGGAAAGCGAACTTCTGTTTTTTTTCTTTCTCCGAAAAACCTGTACAAATTTGATTGAAATCTTGGCATGCGAATATTTGCATCCAAAGAAGTTGTGTTTGTTTTCTCTCTGTTGAGTTTGCACTGACTGGAATTTATTCTTTAAATCGTTTCTATTCTGTAAATTCCCTTTACCTGTGTTCCATGAAAATGCTTTTCTATTTTAACAAGTTGATTCTCCACAGAATTTTTTTTTGCAAATTTACTCTCCATACAAAATTCCATCTCATACAATTTTCAATAAAACACAATAAATTACAAGACAACAAATTATAAAATTTATGTTCGTATTTTATATTATTTTAATTTCGTTTTTTCATGTAATTTTTCTTAATAAAATTCAACCTCCTACCTGTTTTCCCCATTAATATCATTGGTTGGAGTTTCGGGGACTGTAATCTATAATGCAAAAACTGTAAGTATAACAAGAGTAATTTAGGTTTTCTAGAAACTTCAAAGTTCGTGCGGCGAAAATATTTTGAGTGAACCTTCTTCTTTTGTTGTTTACTATAGTGAAAAGCCGGTTGAAAAATATGCAGAAATTCTTTTTTACGAGCCTCATTTTGTATCTCTTGGCTGGGAAAGCTTTGGGAGTACATGATTGAAATTAGGAAAAAGGTTTCGAGAGCGTGGAAGTAAGATACTATATACTAATTCGAGACAAAAGTGTGAGTTTGTATATTATTAGCCACACTTATGTACATGTGTAGGTGATATTCCCCGTTTATAACGGTAACAATGCACAGCATAAAGACCCAGAGAGGTTTTCATGTTTTGTCCACTTGGAAATGAGAATGCAGTGAGGATTACAAAACCACCCACTGTGTCTTTCTTCCATTAATTTTTGGTTAAACAAATAGTACTCCCTGCTGTGGAACAGCGGATCTCACAGAGTAGGTTATGTGTGGAAATATGTATACTTATATGTACATATGTATTTCTCTGTACAGTTGTGTTTCCAAGAACTTTGATTATTTTTTTCTTTTTTTTTGCAATTGCTAAAGGTATATATCTATTGTGGAAGTATAACGTGATTATTTCGAAAGTTGCAAGTAATGTTGGATTTTTTGCAACCCATGGGAATAAATGTGATTATTTTTGCAAAAAATTCCTTCTCTTGCTCCTTGGAAGTGCTGGATGAAGTTAAATTTGTACATATGTATATACGTTTGCTATGTATGTATATACGACATGGATTTCTCTAGCTAATCATGAGTAGTGTCTTGCAATTTTAAAAGCTTCATTGTTATCTAAATTTGTGTAGTAAGTATGTGTATGCAATCTCATCTAACTCCAACCAAGCAACATATAATTTTGGCAGCGTAAAATACCGGGTGCGGTTGATATCTTGATATGCCGTATATTATTAACAAAAATTGCTATATAATTTTATAATCGTGTCTAATGAAATGTTGTGCATTGCAATCTAGGATGCCGCTATACCTGATATTTAATTAGGTATAAGCTATGAAACCTTTGGAGCATTTGGTTGATGAATCTTTATTTAGAATGTTAGATGGGGTTGGTGCAAGAAAATATTTATTATTAGCACATTTATAAATAATAACATTACCAAGGTCGCCAGTGACAATTTATGTTTCCGGCATTTTCTTGCTTCGCATGGCTCGTATTTCGGACTAAATCTTTAGTTGACAGTTTCTACTATCAGCTCCTTGATGTCAAACTGTCAATTTGCGGTTACAAAAAAATTTCACTACATAAAATACATAATAGTCATACAATCAATTCAGAGTTTAATATTAAATAATTAATAAAGAGATTAATATTAAATATATAAATTCAAGATTAATATTAAATCAATGTATGTATGCACTGAATAGTTTGAGACTGTAAATAAAGTTGAATAATAATAATAAAAAAAAAATAATTAATTCAAGATTAATATTAAATAATTAATTCAAGATTAATATTAAATAATTAATTAAAGATTAATATTAAATAATTAATTAAAGATTAATATTAAATAATTAAATTAAAGATTAATATTAAATAATTAATTCATAATTAATATTAAATAATTCAAATAAAAGTCAATAAATCATTCCCATTTTTAAACCTGTCTTTAGAAAGTTCCACGGTGTAATTATTTTTTTTACTATTTTGAGTGAAGACCTACTTGTTGGGATACTAACAAATTTTATTAATTTGATTGTCTGAGCCAAAGTCTAGAAGGAAACTGAATCACATCGAAAATCAATATTTATATATGATTTATGCTTATGACGTGACAAGTGATTTACCTAACTTGATTAATGTCTTATCTATTCAAATTCACCTGTAACCTTCAATAAAGATGGGCTTTGAAAAAGCTCAAGCGTAAGCTGTTGCAGTAGCTCGCTGATCGTGAACACTCATACGTGAGATTTTTTGCTTTGACAGCAGACTTCCTAGAAATGATTGAAGATCGTAAGTTGAGAAGGGATGGGGGATGATGATTGCACTAAGAAATCCATGAAAGAAGAGAGAGAGAGAGAAAAACATAAAGAGGAGTCAAGCCGTTTAAGAATGGAGGAGATAAAGGAAGAAATCTCTAGCATAAATCATATAGACTAGTTGTGAACTGGGGAATAAGTTTAGAAGCTTGTAGAAGGCAGGAGAGATAAAACTAGGCCATTCTAAAGACCAGACAGAGTTTCGTATCTCATCGTCTACTTTACTATAAGTATACCATAGATTTCCCGTTACAGGAACTAACAAATGCAGAACTCCATAATGTTACATAAATTTCAGACTTTTACCTTTCAGTGAAATATAAATTTTTAGGTTGCAAATGTAGGAGTTGCACAGTGAGGAAAATACTTGCCTGGCATTTTCTAGGTGAACATATTTGTCATATCTATGCACTCATAGTTTTAAAACTGTTGTAAAAAAGGTTGCAAAACTAATGCAAATTCTAGCATTCTATGTACATATGTATACAAAATGTATGTACATGCGTTTTTAGCATTTAAGGATTTAGACGTAGTGCATTTTTAGCTCGGCAGAGTAAAATTGCAAGAAGAACAAACGTTCCGTCTACTGTTCCAGCTTTTTATATAGATATGTAGTTTTCGCAAAAAACTATTAACTCCCAAAGCCAACGCAACGTGCTGATGCTTGTCACTGTCAAAGGATCACTTATTTCAAACCTCTTGTTGTCTGTTGTTCCATCCGGAATGATTAGACTGTTATGTGGGTGTAAAAAGTAATGAGAGTCATTCGAAAACTGTTATTTGAATGTAATATTGCAAAAGTGGTTTATTATGGGTTGCCGTTGTTTCGGCGGAATGTCCGCTCTGCTGTATTTCCGCCGTATATACTTACAGTTGTGCACTTCCACATGTTGTAAATAGTTTCCAAAAGTTTGTTATTATTGTTTCGAGGATTTTGACATATGTACTGCATTAAGGTTGTTTACTTGTGCAGATAGTTGAGCCGTTATTTTGCAGTACAGCCCACACATTCGTACTACTGCTTTTGGCATTTTTTTTTGGGTTCGTTAAGTGCAACAAAGTTCCCTTAAGGGTAGTTTTCCAGTCTCTAATGCTGTGGAACAATGAGGTAATCATTGTTGTTGTTGTTGCTCTTGAGAAAACAAGTTTTGTTGTCATCTTGCTTGTAAGTCTGAGTTGTCTTATGGAATTTTGCGTAGTGGTTTGGCAAAGTATTAAATTCTTGGAAGATGTTTTAATTTGTAAGCGTCTTATATTATACATATAATTGTACATACGATGGTAATACTATATTAAATTGTGTATATAAATATTGTCATACTATGTTAAAGTGCACATGTATTATATCACGTGGGTAAGTATGCCTCATGCTACACATGTAGTGATTACATATATATATTCATATTATATCACTGACACTATGCAAGCTTTGTATGTATGTATTCAGTGCTGTTTCTATGCGGAGAAAGATGAAAAGTTTATCAGGAAATCTTCTGGTGTGCTTCCGATGAGAGAAAGGAAATAGTATATTATGGCAGTAACAAGACATTGTGAGTAGGAGAGATTTTATCTGTAGGAACTTTATTGGGTTCACAGTTTATTACTTGTTAGGATTACCGTCGAGTTGTCCGACGACGTTTATAGTATGTACATGGAATATAACTACACGGATACTTATAGTAATAGGTAATACATGTACTCCACTCAAGAGAAAGTTCTTGTTGCTGTCTATTCCGAAACCATATAAGTAACACAATACACCAATAAAGATTGGAGGGACTATTACAACGAATTATATTACATGTATCATATACAAAGTATTTTAGTTGAAGTATTACTGATGAAGTTATGTATGTAGTTGGAGTATTACAGATGAAGTATGATACTGGTGGAAGTATTGCAGACGAAGTATTAAGTATTACTGTCGAAGTATTAGAGTAGACAAAGTATTATACCAAAAGAAGTATCACACATCAGAGAAAGAAAGAGAAGTGGTAAGGAGGAAAAGAAAGGAGGTGTAAATATGGAAAGACTTAAGTCTTATTCTCATCTTCTTATAGTATATAAGCAACTTCTTGTGAGCAGCTTTACTACTTTGTTCGACTTGAGTTGAGTGGATTGATCCTCTATTCCTGATCCTTCCCGTCTTCATCAAGGACAGATGTGTTTTCCTAGTTTGTATTTCACGTCATGCCCCAATACCATGCTGGTTTCCCTATATAGACTTCCGTCCATTAGTATATTCCTGTATATAGATACACTTATTCAAGTAGAAGGAACATAAAAAAGAGCAATAGTTTGTTTCTTTACAAGTGTCTTTCCAGCTTGAAATCCCTTTTTCAGATTTTTATTACGTACTCATCCTTTCAGTATATTTTATTATTTGTTTTTTTAGCAAAACTATAAAAAATGTTAATAACCCCGTGCACGTCGTACAGTGTGATAGCCCAACGAACAAAGTTCTCAATGATGGACATGAGTCTGTACATATACAAGATGATACATGCACATATTTTTCTCTCTGTAGTCGTAAGATTTCCGGAACCTACATTTTTATTCCTTCGAAGTAAACTCTGCAAAGTAATAATATATTTTTTTTTACTTATTGTTTAGTTACTTGAATATTTTAGAGAGAAAATTCTTTTGTTTTAGACGCAAGACCACAATGTGTTTGGTATTTTAGTGTGTTTGTTTCGTCTTTTTATGTGACGCGGTATACAAGGAATGGTAAAGGAAAGAGAACCAGAAGAAAAGAAGTAGAAACCAGCAATTCTTTTGAAATAGTAAATTCTTTTCAGGTGGCTCTACTCCAAAGGGTAAAATGAAGTCTGTAGATTCTTTCACCGTTGATATGCTGTCGGCAGAAGACTTCAAACAAGTTTTATTGCTGGAATTTCAAGCTCATAGTGTCTGTCTAGTCACCATTTTTATCTTAATCCAGCAGATCTTGCAAACTAAAAAAGACTTTTCTAGAAAAGTAATCCGACTACTGGTGCTGGATATTTGGAAAGGTTTATTCTTTGAGAAACAAATTCTGCATATGTATATTATCTTAGATCTATATACCTATATGTGTGTACTTATCTACAGATGCTCACTCAAAATTCAGCTCCAACTTCATCGCGGACCTCTTTAACTTAACTTTTGCTCGTCTTCTAGTAAAACATAGTTCGTTTTACCCTTTCACCCTGTTTAATTTTGTCAGCAGCCGATCTCCTGGGTTAGGCTCTATGGTAGGTTGGAGTTCATGAGTGTGTGGGAGTTATACAGCGAGTGTAGGAGCTGAAGCATACAAAAAAGCCCGAAGGGTATTGTTAGCTTCAAGGAAAGTAAAAGACACGCTCCTTTCTCCTCCTTGCCTGTCCAAATACAGTAATATGATTATCTTTTACACAAACTTTGGCTTTGAAATTGGGTTTTTGACCGGTGGTTTGCTTTGCATGCCAAAGTAAAAACTTCCATCACAATGGATTTATGTCCAGGTCTCATGTTCGGGTTATTCAAGTGTAGCTTCTTATGTTCGGGTCTCCTGGAGTTTAACCTCTGATGTTCCGGATCTTTGAGTTTATTGTGCTGAATCTCTGTGCTCTTCATCTAAAATCTAGCATTTCCTATACATAATAATAGTTATAGTGCGTACATGTTTTAAAGTTATTAAACCTACCTACATTATTATATCATACGTCAATAAGTGCTTTAAATTTTGGAATGGTATGAGTTTTGAATTAATGTTGTTTTAGCGTTTTCAAACTTTCAGAGTACCTTTGTAAATTTAACTGTCGGTGATGACACAGTATGTAGTTACAGTGTGTAGATACAGTATGTACAGTATGTAGCTATTGAATATGACATGACTTTATATTTGGAGCTATAAGAGTAAGAAATCTTTTATTCTGGAGGCATAAAATGTATCATTTACTCTTGGTACAAGGATCCACCACACGTATTTTGTTACACATACTTGTCATGCTTCTGTGTCTAGTTTTTTCCTTGTGCTGGGAAAGTTTGTTGTTGCATTTTCTTGGTGAAAGTTGGCTGTGCGTGATGTTTAACAAAGGTCCCTCTGACGTAGGAAGTACTTTGGAGAATTTTTGTGACAGACTAACTCTTCTTTCTTGTTCTTATTACGGTTGTCGATGATGCTCAGGGAAAGTTGTAAACTTCACCAGGAGGTATTACTTTGACAGCAGAATCTCTTGTTCTTGCTGTCGGACAGTTTTACTGTGTAAACTCTGTATGTATATATTCCTGTAATGGACCCCATTACTCCGGAAGATGAACTTGTATATGAACTGGCTATATATAAAGTATGTATATATATATAAAGGCTTATAAGATTGTTTAGGACAGATTCAAATCTTTAGTAGACTATTATGTTTGGATTGAGCGTGCATAGATGGGAAAATATGGAGGTTGTTTGTGAAGATGACAACCTTGTGTAAGGACTTTGAATGTATTAAGAAACGAGATTTTGTATACGGAATCTCAATGAAGATACGAGATTTTGTATAAGGAATCTCAGTGAAGATACCAGATTTTGTATAAGGAATCTCGGTGAAGATACGAAATGTTGTTTATTCTTCTACATATTCTCTTCTTCCGTTTTGAATCGTTTTTCTAACAAACTATAGGATGGCTACTGGAAATGAAATTGTTTATCTGGTGGAAAAAATTGACTTGATCGAGCTCCTTTTAGTTGCACTGTCCATGTGGCTCTTTTCTCTTTTGGGACGCTTTTGAAGTTCAAGGAAAAAAGTCTTGCTGCTGGGAAATGAAGCAGTAAGGGAGGGTCTTATTGGCAATTGAAGCAATAAAGGATAGTTTTTTGGCCATAGTAATATTCTTACAGGAATTGAAGCTTAAGTAATATTTTTATGTAGGAATTGGGGCGATAAGGTATTGTCATTGGGATCGAAACAGCTCATTTTTATTTTGGAATTTTATTTTTAGAGTTTATGTGTATAGCGAAGTTTTCCACATCTGAAGTCTGAAACTACAGATAGTATGCAGAATATAAGTACTGCACGTTAGAAAAAATACTTTCAATTTTTATTTGTGTGCATTTTTGGTCAAATTAGGTTTCCCTCATGTCTCTATGCCAAAGTGAGTAATGTCCGTGGATTACCCTTGTGTGCCTGTAGTCAGTGCAGAGTTATCAGAATCAGAATCCGGAACGATAATAAGTTTCTCCAAGGAATTACACGATACAATTTTGAGATTAGATTGGGAAGTTGAGGGATCTGGAAGAAGATTCAATTTGACAAGATTCCATTCAAGCGGAACTTCGTGTACATACTTGGTCTAGACTATGGCGATGGGATGGGAAATATTTAGTATTGTCAGATCCATTACACGAGAATTGAATATTGTCAAAATCTCAGAATATTTGAAATTGAGATATGGTGGCTTATACATATGTACTTCAGAATTAATAATTTGAAGGAAGTATTTATTATCGTCCAAACTTGAAGATTTATAATTTATGTAATAATTTTTTCGTATTGTTTTAATATTTTGTCTATTTCTATTTTTCCTTTGAGTTTAGAATTAAGGTGTGAACGTTTTAAAAATTCGTGTTACAAGAATACGTAAATATAACGTTACAATTCATAATGTCTACAATGATGGAAATATGACAAACTACAAATTCTTGGCACGCAGAGCTTGAACTGTTGTATATGAACTCACATATATTATTATAGCAACTGGAGTTGTACGAAGCCAATGACATTAATGCACGAGGGACTGGATATATGAAGTATAGAAATAGATATACTATAGGAGAAGTTTTATGGAAAAATGTTTGGGTTGATGGAATACAGAGAGGATGTTGGGATTATTGGGAAAAGGAAGAGAGGAAGGGTTGGTCCCAACTCCACGGTCCTGACTTCCTCCACCAAAATAATAATAATATTACTCACCGCACCACCATTTGACTAGCTAGCAACAGCAACACACACCGTACATACCATATACTAGTGTAATCTCTAATACAGAGTTGGCGGTGTTATGGACAAGGAAGGCGTAAATTATTATACATTTATACTTGTTATACATACCTATACAGAACAACTTGACACACGTTCCACTCCGTTTTATTATTATGATTATTGTCATTCTCTCGTCTTTTTCTTCTTCTTTTTGTGCTCGTCGCTCTCTGTGCCGAATCGTCGGTATCGGTATCCCTGTACATACTTCTATCTGTTGTTGCTGTGTATTTTTGAAGCGATCTTTTGCGGCTTATTTCACACATCAACTACTTACTCCTCCGCAACTATTTCTGCCGACTCCATCCCATGCTTCCTTGCGGATTTGAGGTGTAGACGAGTGTCGTGGAGAACTTTATCTGTCACCACTTAAGCAATTCCCCACAATTGGTCCTACTGTTATTACTTATTTAATGCTCTTTCCCTGTTACTTTTACGAGCTCGATTTTTTTCTCTCGAAAATTGCCCAACGGTTCAGGCTACGTGAGATAAGCAGATTCGGTTCTGGCTATGTTGTATGTATCTGTGTATTGCGAGGACAAGAGTAAGATACACATATGTTATTCATGTAGTTCATACTTATAGGCATAATCTAATGTAAAGTATAAGTATACCTACAAGTAATTTTATGTATCAGCCATAATCGCCTACGCGTTTGAAGGTCCTGGATGAAAATATCCGTGTTAACGTTTCGTAAATGTGCATGTACATACTACTCCAAGCATGGGCTCATGGACGAAGTGTCTATAGTTAATGATGCATTATTTATGGAGCTTAATATTTATTTATTATGTGCAAGTGTGTTAAATATTTTACGCTTCATTTTCATTCGATATTCCCATATAATTGCACCGTGTGTTGCTGCTCTTCCTTCATATTTTGCATTGGATTCTTTCAGTCTACTATATCTGAATGTATAGTTTTTGCTTACAAGCTTACTCTATAATCATATATGTATGTAGCACTATGTTAATAAATTGTACCGTATACTTATAGTTATTTACACAAAATCAAGTAAAAAGGCTCAAAAGTTGGTTGATCTACTCAGGAATTTGAGAAACGTCTCGGTGGTGAAGTATGTCCTAAAAGTTTACCTCTGTAAGTATATAGTGGAGTATGGTTTACACGACAGGGAATGCTGATGCATAAATATGTAGATTTATAGTTGTGCGTATGCCACGGGACAACATTAAGGATCGTCGTTTCAAAACCATGGAATCATACCTTGATGTGTAGGACTATATAAGTAGATAGATGTAAGTATACGAGAGTATAAGTATGTGAAAAGTCATCCGTTGAAATTTGTTTTACCAATTTATCAGTCGTCCCAGCCGCGATACATATTTTATTATATTGGGAGGTCGTGACTTCACGGATGCAGGGCCTGTAGAACATGACAACCTCCAGCGTGGTTACCTGCATTTATGCCTGTTTGTTATGGCTTTTGTTGTCGTCATAAATGCACTTTCGTTGGGTTTCGGTTAGAAGTTTAGTAGGGAAATTGCTCAGCAGTGTGGAAGAGTATGGCACACCACACCACACTAAAGTAAATGCTAGTGTTTTGTATGTAATACTTGTAATACTTGTACTAGGTATGCTACATTATTATATAGCTATTTTGTACATATATATATAATAGTTATATAGTATATAGTCAAATGTATCTATATAGTATCTAGTATCTGTATATTGCATATGCATTCATGGAATTATTTTGGGTCATAGTGTTAATCTATATGTACTTCACATTTAAGGAAGGACCACACTTTTACATATATTGTATGTATGTATATACCTACTTATAAAAGTAAAATTTGTGATGTACTGAGCTTTGATAGAATTTTGACTTTGCCGTGAGCCATGCCAGTCGACCTTAAAATATATAAGTGTACCGCATTCCATTGCCTCCTCCAACAATGCGGACGGAGATGACGGTGTGGCAATCACTTTGACTCTATGGCAATACTTCACTGGTCGTGTCAAGCCATGGGCGAGGTTCAAGTCTTCTCTTCTCTCTCTCTCTTTCTCTCTTTCTATATCTTATGTACCTCTTTTTCCACTCTCATTTGCATTTTTATACGCCGTCAGTTTTTGTAATGATAATTGTTGGATGTAATGCCCATAAAAGATTCCGATAAGATCGATTCCGTGGAATTTCATCTACGGATTTGCCCCTGTAGTAGTATAGTAGCTATTCAGTATATTTTTCTATGACAAGTCCAGCTTTTTCCTTTCAGTTGGAGTTGGCATTGTCGCTTTTTTGAAAAATTACAATATACTTTGATAAAGATTCCCTAATGTTGGAATGTTGTTGGTCATTTGACCAATGGCTTGATATAGCTTGCCGTCCGTATTTTTGAATTTTGCTGAAGTCAGATTTTGAGGTTTCTTGTTTTGTCAATATACTATTACTAAAAGAAAGTACTACGCTTACATAAAATTACTGCACATAAATAAAGGTCCTCTATACGTTTAAATAAAAGAACTGTACATCTACATAAATAAAAAATATTACACAGCAAAAATTTGCAAGTCCACAGGTTAAATTTCCTTTTGATTAAATTTATTTGCATCAGATTAAATTTATACTTACTCTAAATTATATTTAAAGTATAAGTATATATGCAAAAAAGAGAAAATATTCACGATTTGCCATTTAAACTTCTAATGGAGCTCAAGTGCTCGTTAGTCGTCTACGTGACATGGTAGTTTCTATTAAATTCTCCTGCTTCCATTCTTTTTATTTCCGCCGAACGTATGACATATACTATATGTATGGTATACGTAATACATACTTATATATTATGCTTGGTAACCTGAGTTACTTGATAGATTATGTGCTTCTCTCCAATGACTCATCCCATACAGGCTGGTGCGGCTCATTCTGAACAGAACACCTGTGGCAAATTCTCCACGGCTGCACACTTTATAGACATGTTATAGGCTATTATTAGGTATATTACAATAAGTCATTGAAATAATAATTGCTCACATGTGACACTGTGCCTTTGTTCGCCGAACCTTTGATCATTATCAGGTTGAGTCGGACTTGGCCATGTGTTTGTAACCAGTAAATATTTACATCAGATAGGATTGATGTAAATTGTACGGATGTAATTATGTGTATGTTGGTAATAGACAAGAATACATTCCAGTGCTTTCTATAACTATAACTATAGCTCCCTCACTCATTCAGTCAGATGCTTTGTATTTGTGTTGTCAATGCAAGTAGCTCATTCTGTAAAATATGATGACACTTATTATTATTATTGTTGGACGAACGTATATAAAGAAGTGCCATTTAAAAATGAACAGTTACTTGCAATTTCGGCATTGTTGCCCACCACATGTAGAATGACATCAAGTGCTGATAGTTGTCATGTAATGTTGGAAATTATGTTTGTGTAATAATTTCATGTATGTAGAGATACAAAAAAAATCCAAGAACCATGTAAAACCTTGAAGTTGTAAAGTGTCATATTGTTACAAAAGCTATTTCTTCCTGTGTGCGTGTTGTAGATTTTGTGTGCTCATATATGAACGCTTGTTTTATGTAATTACACGGAAGTGAGCGAGATAAGTACAATGATAATAATTCTGATTTGATGATGATGTTGAGTGGCGCTTAATGTTTACTCTGTATTATGGGGATGGTTTTAAAATCGAATAGCATTTTAATTATGGGACTAAAGTGCTACCGCAATACGTTTGTCATATTTTTGAAGATGAGGTAGAAATTATGAGGAGGCGGCAGAACACGTTTCTTATTTATGTAATAGTAATTATGTTTAAAAAAGTTACCTTAGTTTTAACCCTAAAACAAAGAAGAATCAAAATAAAAACAATGTCTTCGCGAGATAATTAAGTGTCATCGTTTGACAATCTTACATGAAATTACATACATTTGACATTACAAAATTCTGTTGACTATTTGAAAATCTAGTCTATTCAAAGCAGTAATGCTTATATGTATAAGTATATCTAATTGGTAGGACTCACAAACTATCGGCGGATCATTTCATGCTATATTCACATATAATGAATGAATCTGGAGATAATCTTAATGAAGCTCGTGAGAAGTTGAGGAAGTTCTGGTACTTATACTTGTCGGTATTTGATTTAAACCTTACTCTCATCTATTTGATTTCCCCCAGAATTGAGGATTTTTGCACCAATTTGAAAGTTGATTTCGGCCAAAAGAACCCATTGAGATATTTGTTTGCAAATAATTTTAATGAGCAACGCTTGCTCAAGTTTGAGATTCCATGATTCCACTCCATAGAATATAATTTGTATTCAAAAAATCTGTTTAATTAAATTGAAAGATCCTCGACATATGAACTTGTATATGTATATCATGCATAAGTATATAGACTTATTTTCCCTTCAGTTTATCTCCTCCTCAAATTGTTACTTGGACGGGAGTGTAGAAATTAAAGAAATAAAGCTGACAAGACAAGAAAAGTTTTAACGGAGTGGGGTTAGCCAAATGGGAGTTTGATAAACTTGAAAAATGAACTTATAATATACTGGAATAAGTATGTATGCATTTCTACTCTACTATACTGGAGTAAAAGTATGCATGCATTACTACTGGAGCATATGTTAAAAAGTTTAGAGAGCTGTAGATTCATTGAAAGAATTCTTCAGCGGATTAGTGTACACTTGTCTGCATATAAGTATAATCATTTGTTGTTGAGTGACGCGAGAGTTGCAGTTTGCAGTCCTTCGCGCTAGTTTTTTTTCTACAAATACATAGATCTATATGTGTGTAATGTAAGTATAAAGTTGATGGTAGAACAGTTCTGAAGCTATGAAGCTTGGTAAACTGTGTTATTTTTCCCTTTTATATTATATGTAAATATACTATAGAGATGAGAGGAGGTTATAGGAGCAGTCAAAGGTTTCTGTTACGATGAGATTCCCTTACTTTTTTACGCTTGTTTTTTTTTATGAATACCATATAGCTTAACGCATATTTACAGATGGAAGGAATAGTAAGGTTTTTTTGCTTCAAAATACTCTACGACTGTTGCAGTAGTAAGGAAAGGGTTGGGAGTATAACATACTTGACGTTCGAGCATGCATCTGTGTGTAAAGGATTGAAGCACATGTCTATGTAGTATCTCTTCTGGTGTGTCTGGTAAAGCAGTGAAGTGAGCGTCAGTGCGGTGGTTCATTGTGTGTTCCTTGCTCTCTCACTCTCTGATATCGTCAGTTGCTTTCGATGTAAAAGGCTGACGTCGCCGACGAGAGCTTCCAGTTGTGTATCAGGTGGGCTTAAAAGCACTACGTTACAGTCAGTCCCTCCACCGTTCGCCAGTGACACATGTGCGTGTCCACGCATAAAATACCTTGTCTCTCATATAAACTCAAATCATATTCTTTGGATTAAACGCACTCACAGTCCGACTTGCGTTTTTAAACTGTTACACACAGGAATTTTTATTACCTATATACTTGCACGTGCTGCAGGATTCCAGGTTGTGTCATTCCAACTAAAAAATCGTAACTTAACATTTTATTGAAATTAAAGTGAGGGTTTCTTCCCTGTGGAATTTCCTTGACATTTCATAGAAGAAGTTTTACTACTTTTGAAAAATTTCATCGGAGATTTGCCATTTAGAACAATGTGATTTGTTCAATTGTACTGACACTAAATAATTGATTGTGGGTTAAACTAGTAATAACTGTCAATTTACAAGTGATTTTGTTTGTTGGTATAAAACTGACTACTTGGAAACCGTGGATTTTGTTGTTGATGGTTGTGTAAACTTAAAGGCAATAAGTACGGATATTTGAAACAATTCTGTAAAGTTGGAAGGTGTTGAAATTTCCTGTTTCCAAGCTTTGCTGTCGTAAAACAAATTCTGTGTGTATTGAAAAAAAATTCTGCAAGTTTATAGCGTGCGTTGTTGAAAGAGTGAGGAATATACACCGGAGTTTCGGAGGAACGATATATATAAAAAAAATCTAATTTGTTTTGTGTGAAGATTGCGATTGTTTTGTCTTGAAAAACAAGGTTCGTGGTTTGGTTCGTAAAAAAGCCATAACATCTGTGGATATTTGCTATTGTCACGAGAAAAGAATTGCGCTTGTTATTTTCTTGTGCATGTGTGTACAGTAGTGGGATACAGTGCAACGACTTATTATTGCTAACAATAAACTCTCTGGATATAAATATATGTTCTAGGAATGTGCAGTCATATCTACGCACAACAATAAGGAACGGTTGGCAATTTTTTTTTTAGCTCTTCAACATATAAATTGGTGTACTATATATAGCAACAATATAGAGATACTTGTATTAAATCCGTCTTTGATTTGTCCCCCATGGCAAGATCAAAGGAATCTGGTTGAAATTGGATTATTTTTTTTTTAGTTCTGCTTTGAGAAGTATTACTGCCTCTGTACTTAGGCATATGTATATAAGTACAAAGTATACAAATATACTTTTGCCCATGTAAAAAGTATTATTGTGTGAAATCGTGCTGTACTATACTCATATTTTCCTGCGGATTTTGGGAGGGACATGATAATATTATGAGTGTAAGTGTCAGGATGCAAATTGGATGTAAATATTTGTCGTTATCTTGAAAAATTCAGTCCTCTAGCAAGTTTTGTTTGCTCTTAAATGTAACAACGGCTATTTTCTTTATACGAGGAAACATTACAGTTCGTCGACTATCACAATTGACAAAAACTTATCTCTGACTGAGTGTCGATGATAACTTTTTCGTATATAGTTAAAACATTGTTCAATTTTGTATACTTACGTGTGTATACGCGCTAAAATATTCTGCGACTCATCCCTTCACCATTACATATATAGTTGATAGTACACTGGACGTTTTGTTGTACATCCAGTTTTTCAACTTTATTGGATAACTCACACTGCCGACAGTCTCATCTTCTTCCTTGCTGTAAGTTTTGTGACTCTTGAAATTTGTTCCGAGAATATTTTACACTATATGTATACATTGTTTATTAGCTGTGTATAGTCATCTCCTGTGGACTGTGTGGAAGGTACATAAATATACATAAGTATAGAAAATTCAGTAAAACCCGGTTTATATTCTGGTGAGCTGTATGAATCAGTGTTAAATTATACTCATCATCATATCCTGTGCGTTTAGAAATACTTCTACCATTAATCATCAGTATTTTTGCTGTATAGTTAATGACCCGCTCCTTACGATTCCTTTAGTGAATAATTATTAAATAATTTTCGTTTTATCTTCTGCTGTGAAAGACGTAGCTTATATATAAATATATTATATTAAGGAAGTGACAGACGTAATTGCATGCTCTGAAGGATGTTAGCGCCATTGCCATTGTAGAAACACATTTACAAAATATATACACGTCAATGTCGTCAATAAATTCTGAAAATAATTTTCCTGTGTAACTGTGTGGTTTCCATCGTCAGAGGAAAGTCAATATTGTATTGATTACTTCAAGCTTTTTTGTACTAAGCCGTGAGATTGACAAATATTGGGAGAGCAGCTGACTGACTCATTTATGTAGCGAAACTTTGTATGCATAGAAGGTACGTTATCGTGATTAAAAATATTGTAGATTTAAAAGGGAAAATACTACTGTAAAATAATTATTTCTAAGTTGTGTAAATGAAACATAAGTCTATACAATGACACTTTTATTAAGTTGCTATATTAGTGAACTAACTAAGTGTTCTACAAATTATACTTAATAAGAGCTCACAATCAGCTAACTACGCATTTATGATTTCCTAATTACGCATATATACAAACAAGACCTGCTGTTTTTATTACTCACCGCACATTCTGCTACTACTTCCTCTCTGTCTCTCTCTCTCTCTCAATTTAAGTATACATGTGTGTGTTTGAAGTATCTTTTCCTATCTTCTGTAGCTATACAATAGGAACGCTAGATTCTGATAAATATTCAAATATTCACACACGCATAATCTGTACGCCCCCTTTGAAAGGCTGCTGGTGCTGTTGATGTTGACCTGAATGAATTAACGAGACTTCGATCGCCGCACGCTCAATGATCTAATGTCTGTGAGACTTTGTGTGCCGAAATATGCATTAAGGACGACGTGTGCATACGTAAGGGAAAATATGCATGAAATGTATTATAAATAAATAAAAAATAACTGCATAACGAATTACATACGAAAAAATACATTAAACAATACATTCATGTCAAGCATATAATAATAATATTCAAATTAGACCAAACATTTACATCAACCAATTATAGTGGATATACATTGTACTTACCTATACTAAATGAAAGATTGACAGTGTGTACCTTTGGAATAGAGATATTACGTTGAAATTGACAAATGGTACCTTGATTGGAGGATGTAGACCAGCAGGAATGAACGATTATTAATTTTATTTTTGTAGTACACATACAATGGTGGTTTGTCAGAAGTTGACAAGCTATACTTACATATGCTTCACATACTTATACTTTGCTTAAATGTGTGTATGCAATTGGGTGTGGGATTTTCCTGGTGAATGTAATACAAAAGTATGCTTACTGTTGTTAGATACTGATATAGATAGGTATTATACTTTATTACAGTTTATGGCGGTTGGTCTAATGTACCGAAAATGTCGGGGTATCATGATTACAAAGATGCTTAGTGTATACCTACTTGCATCTATTAATGCCGTTGTGTATAGAAGTTGAACGTGTTCTCTCAGTGTCTTCTGTACTATAGGACGAATTGGAGTGAGATTGAAGGATCCGTTATGATGGCATATGTCATTACTTGTATCTGTATAGATAAAGACAAGAAATTAAATTTAGGATGGATGAAATCACTGTTCCTTGAGCCTTGTCTACCTATATTTATGTAATTACACATACTACATAGATACTTATATTTATATTATGCGTGAAGATGTCTGAAGTAAAATAAGTTCCGTTATTACATAGTAGACTTGGGTTACCCACAGGAGAGCAGGTTGGAAGTTTATATACATTATTATAGTATTGGGGGGATCCAGTGGTCGTGAATTCTGACTTGAGCGGCACTCCCATGTAATATCTAAATGTGCACAAGTACATGTATGAACTATGTGCCTGTATAGATATGTAATGACTGTGTATATGGAAGGCCTGTGCAATTTGCTCTTGATGTCATGCTATGATTTGTACACGGTGTAATTTAATTAGAAGATACATGAGATACTTAATTAGTGGCGCCCATAGAATGTTAGTTCCTGTAAGTGTCTTGGGGCTGTTTGGAGTTGAATGAGGAGCGTGACAACAACGGAGAGATGATGATGAGTGTTCTGTTATTGTTATTATCATCATCATCATACTGGATTTTGCACCGTGGCTCTATACAATTTTCGATAGCTATTAATATACTACTAAAGGGACACAATAAATGCCCATTCAATATCGAGATTCTCAGCAGTCTCCTCTCTTTTATGCTTCCACTATATAGAACTGCTGGCAGGACATGACAAGTGCATTATTGTGAGATATAAATAGAGATATAGAGCAGGTACACAAGAGAATTATTATCAGCTGAGTCATTCCACTGGAGGATCGACGTTGAGGTCCGCACGGAAATATCTCTACTGTGGTGGAGTTCAAGGATAGTTCAGTCAGACTAATTAATCTAATTAAATCTCGCTATGCAAATACGTTCGGGCATATTTCGGATGAAATGGATTCGCTTTTTAATGGAAAGTATTTTATTGCAGTAAAACATTGCTAGTAATTACTATTACGCAGCTGTCTGTATTTCCGTAGTCAATTAACAATATCTTCGTTTAAAAGTGCAAAGGTGCTATTATTACGTGTATATGCTATTTAGTAACGTTATGGGTTTAATTTATTTAGCACTTTTGACTACATTAACCCACGATGTTTAAATTGTAGAGATATATTAAAAGAGTTGTTAATGGGTTTTCATACTACATGTTTTCTAGAAGCCAAGTGATTTCCATTTCGTTTTCCCTACTTAATGTTTTAACGTTTTATTATTGTTTTGCAATGACATGCTTTTGAGTTTCATCTTCTCCTGCTATGCAACTGCTGTTTCATTTCATCTGACAGCAGTGAATATATAGTAGCGTTCCGGGATTGAGCATCGAATTTTCTGCCCAGACGGCGGAACATGTTGAAGGAGCATATAGTGTGGAAGAGTTTTTTTTTCTGTAAAATGAAAACAATTACATGGACTAGCTTGCTGTAGGAAGTTTGCCAATTTTTTTTGTTGCTTTTGCAATAATACTCATGGGCTCATTGTAAATTTCCTTCATACATATTCATGTTGTATGTACATATACATATATATGTTGTTATGTATTAGTCATGTGTTATGTGTATCTTTGTGTAGTTATAATGTATTTCAACTCCTACATTAAGATAAGCATATAAGTTAAGTTGGTGTACAAGCGAAACATAACGTTACTTATAAAGTACAGACACTTAAAACGTATTCCTGGCTGAGAGTGATTCTTTCCCTTTCAATCTGTACGTTTAGTAGTTCTAAATGTAGTAGAAATCTGCTAAGTGATTGCAGATTGCTCAGACGATAAAGACACAAGGAGGTGTGAGGATATTTGAAAAGCTATTTGCGTACTGCGTACTTGACGTGTTTAACAATAGCAGAGTATTCGTAGATACATAAATATGTCTACTATATAGTATATACATACACTGTACATATTGTAGACTTAAATGCTAACAACAGCGATTCTAATGTGCGGAATAATCTCCCCCGTATAATAATTAGCCACTAAATACTTCAGAAGTCAAGAACTTTAGTGTGTGCAACAAAGGGATATTAAACTATAATACGTAATTATTCGTCCTGCAATAAGTAAAAGTATATTTATTAAAGCTAAAAGTATGAGCATTATCTTGTAGCACCAATAGCAATAGCAAGAAATCAAAGCATTTTAGATAATGGCTACGATGGGCATTCCACTCAATAAGGAATAACTGAGCTATACTATACTACTTGACACTTGTAAAAGGAAGGTATTGCAAAATCTGGTTGTTGTATTTGTGAGTACGTGCTTCGTGTATTAGCGGCTATTGTTTGTCTTAAAAGTGTTCCTGTGTGCGGTGAAGTATTTGCAAAGTATTATAGCAGCTACTCCGAAGAACAGTGGCTACTTAATGTCAAAGTATCAAAGAGCAGTGGTAATGTCTAATGCACGGATCATGTTGTTGGTTACAATGCAAAACTTTGTGATTGTAATTCCTTGTGATTCCTAAAGTTTTATATACAGTGGCAATGGATATGCAAAAGACAGTTGTTATATTTGCAAAGACAGTGGTTGTAATGTAAAGACACCGTGGTTATAATGCAAAGACACAGTTGTTATAATTCCAAGACACAGTTGTTTTAATGCAAAGACACAGTTGTTATTATGCAAAGACAGTTGGTGGTAATGCATAAGACAGTGGAAATTTCGTTGGTCCGGCCATTTGACAAGAATTAGCACGCAAGTATTTAACTTGTTAAGTAATAAGGAGGAATGCGGCGGTGGCGGCGGCGGCTTGTCTTTATGAAAACTCAGTGGGTTGTTGGAATATAGTGAATAATTAAATAAAGCATGTAAGATGACAAAGGCTTTTAACACTAATTTAGTAAGGATTTCGCCTCTGAACTGAACCTTAAATTCGTTACTGTAGATGAAAATACTAGCACGACAGGAAGTGCAGTCTTTAAGTTGAATTTACTGTGATCTTCAATCTTTATATGAAAGTTGTCTCTATGTATAATGCATAGATGGTATATTGTAAATATGTAATATAAATACGTATAAATGCGGTGTATACGCATATATAAGTAGCAAGTATAATACATCAAAGTAATTTGTATCTAACGGAGGACGGAAGATTGTGGCCTGGAAGGTCGTTGGTGTCTGTCTACCATTGACCTATGTGTAGCCCTTGCTATGTAGTAGTCATGTATAACAGTAGTGTAGGAATTCCAACATGTATTTAAACTGGAAGATATATGTATCTATATAAGAATAAATACATGATCCATGGCTTGGATTTTGGAAAGTTTGTTCATGAATTCTATGCCCGGTCGGTCGGTCGGTCCTCCTTCCTTTTCCTTGCACTCCTCCGCACTTCTGTTGTGTATGTGTACAATGTTTTCTCACCCAAGTATGAATAACAAATTTCCCTTATTTAGTTCCAGGACAGAGGAAACTGTATTTCCAGAAACTGTTTATTTATTTTGCTTCCTAATATATTTGTATCTGTCCGTATAGGTATACGTTTTGAAACGTTATGTGCTCTGCAGTATGTGCCTCTATGCGGATTTACACTAGAAATTTCCTGTATAATTCTATAGGGTTTACATTGTCTTGTGCAACCTTGATATGTATGTATATATGGAATAAGTTCATTGGCGTATGCATTTACTTTGTTAAGTATCCTACATTATATATTTATTTATGTATTTCCTTGTAGGCATTTCGGTTGTGTACAGGACGACAGTAGATGGGTAGTCTTTGCTTTAGTGTGCTACTTACTTTTCAGAAATACTTTACAGTATATATTTATATAAGGAGGAGATAATGCTTTTGAAGCGCTATAATGTATCTTTATAGCGTATCGACTTATACAACAGTGTGATAACTTTATTCTTAGGGATTCTGCAATGATTAATAGGAATTTTGCACGCGAGGAAGGATGCTGCAGAGCAGAGACTTGGGCTTGCTGAGAGCACAACTAAAGTATACATATAGCTACATAGTATACATAGTAGCTATACTACTAATATTGACATACCTTTGCTATTCAGTCTTACGTATATTTAAATATATACTTACTTGTAAGTATAAAAAAATGCCTTGGTCCCTAGATATGGAAAATTATTGCGATATTAAGGATGTTATGTATATCTACTTACACAGATATATAAATATGGAATCATCTTAATAACTTTGTATTACCTATATATCTATATACAGTATATGTATACTGTATATAGGTATAGTATGTATACTGTATATAGGTATAGTATGTATACTGTATATATAAGATATATAAGTATAGAAAAATAGATATGAACACGTTCGTTATAAGTATTACATATAAAATTTCAGTATATTATTGTAGTATTATACCATTACAAACGTTTTGCATTGGAACCGTTGTTGAGCCCCACTCAAATATTCATGGGCTAAAAGAGAGGGAAGGAGTTTGTTGAATTAGGAAATATATTTGAATACTGAAAGCATTCTCATTCTCATCTCCACGCTTTATGTACATTGTCTGAAGAGCTTTTGTGTAGGTATGTAAGTTGGTGCTGCAGTATAGTATAATATATAAATATCTGTACAATGTGTTCTGTGTGAGGTGGGTCGAAGATCAAGATTACTATTCTGGAGCCTTGTTATAATGTTGTGTATACTCTAAAAATGTAGTAAGAACTATATAGTCACATTATATGTGTCTGTTGTATAATAATATGAGCATTATAGATGAATATATTTGGTGGTATAGCCAAAGATTAAATACATTGACTTTGCCTTTGCCCCTCTGATTTTAGCAAGTGAACTTTGCATTGTTATAGTTACGAGGTAGCATTATTATGTGGCATGTGGTATATAGGTAAACACAGTGGCCAAGGCTGAGTTTACATCTTTCCCCGCAATATAAAATACATCAAAGCGGAGTATTGCATGATGTAGTATATAAAAACATTTTTATGTATATCGTATAGTGCATACTTATCCAATTCGCTAGGTATATGTATAGTACCACTCTAAATAATGCAAGCTTCATGAGGCAGTAAAAACTTGAATTTGGCAAAGGATCCTTATGCTCTCTAAATTTTTGGAGTAATGTGCGGAAACAGAAGGGCCTTGTAGAATATGGGGATTTAATTAATTAATATTATATTTTATATTCGGTATTATTTGTGAACTACCTCTGGGACTGCAAAGCAAAGCCTGATCCCCACTTCTAATATGTATTCATGTATGTGTGATACGTACTTATATTATGTAAGTGCACGTGTGTCTATATGTAAATGTGTATGGCATGACCGGCGTTTAATAAATTGAATTACTTGTAAATCCGATTGGGTTGTCCTCGCCCTCTGCGCTTCCAGGCTCTCGGAATAATCTTTGGTGTGAAATTTGATTTAACTCGGAATTTGCCAGTCTACTATTATGTGTCTATATGTGTGCTCCCTACTTTTTGTACTATGATAAGACTCATTTTCTGCACCCGAATTCCAAATTCCATTCTCTTATAGGTATACCTATGCAGATTCCAAAGTGGTTTAGCTCTCGTAATGAAGGCTTCATCCTTTTGGGCATAATTTAAACTTGTTGAGTTGGCTATGGCAAGGCCATGTAAAATTGTATTTGCTATAGTCCTGAATAGCGAAATGATACAGGAATTTTACAGACACAAACGATTCTAAAGATAGTAGGCTTCTTTATAGAGGGATACGAAGGGGAAAATGTGAGCAAAAAAATATATGAATAAAAAGGTGATGGATAATCTCCTCTGGAGACATTTTTGGGTCAATCCCATTAGAACAGCGGAAGTGGAAATTGGTTTTGCTCATGTCATTTACCATTTCCAAGTATAGGGAAAATGTTCTACATAAGCAGGATGAGCTCTGTACTAAATAGTGTTCTCTGAATTGGATGAACACTAGCTGTGTAATAATGCTCTGCTTTGATATGTGCAGCACGATAAATTATGCAGATGTACATAAGTGTTAGGAAGTTACATGCTTATGTAATTTCTGTTGTAAATACTGATACCCTGCCAGGCTCCTTTCTGGTGAGTATTTTCAGTGGTAGTGGCAAGGACAAATTTGTTTACGCTAAGATTTAATCGAATTCCTACCATACAGCCTCTGAGTCATCTACATACATATAGCATTCCTACTACTACATTGTAGTATACAAAAGCCCAGAGGTATGGAAAGCAGAGCGATTATTTTTGATGTGTGGGCTTATTCCGCTGTCGCTCTAGTTGTCCCGTCATTTCTGCAAAGCAATAGCAATAAGTCGATAAAAAATTCAATTTTCCCCTTTCCAGATGACTTCAAGGGAGAGTTGATGTCAGGAAAGCTAATAAAATGACCGATGTTCAATGGGGCAAGTATGATGAGTGACATCAAAAGTGATGAGTTGCATGGCACGGAGACCTTCCTATATTACATTTAACAGCTTCCGCCTCACATTTGCATATTTTAGGAGCACAGTTGAAGGACTGATTGAGAGTGAAGGAGTGTGGAGCTCTTGTAAAGATTTGAGCATACCATATAGGATGTGGTTGGGATGAGAAAAGAGGGAAATTTTTTAGATGGAAAATGAGGCGAGAGGATTGTCATCATTTCCAGTAGCTCTGTTCTGCAGTATAGGTATATGCTTCTTGTTATATCCTTCCTTGATAAGCAGGGCCACGGCTTGAGCATCCACGACAAGAGAATACTAAATGTGGATAATTGAGCGGAGCTCACAGAGCTTCAATAAGCAAGCAGGGTCCACCCAAACCGTGGCAAATTGCAACTTATTGTCCACTCATTTCCTTGATAGTATATGTATGTTTATATTACAGTGTATTTATGGACATGTATGTATATTATGTATGTATTTATTATATATATGGTATGTTATGTACATGTAACTCTTGAAGAGTAATGCTCATCATGTATTGCCAATTTCGTCGACCCGAACTTTTAAGCCAACAGAGTGAAGGTTCGTTTATGTACGCAATGGATTTGGCTTGTACGTACGATTATGTACGTATAGGTACTTCTATATGTGCATACGTTGCGGGAAGGAAATGAGATTCGATTTATTCAGTTCCCATACAGAGTTACAATGCAAACTACGAAAGACAAAATAGATGCGTTAAATTCCCTCTTTTTCACCTACTCATGGTTATTTGATATTATTTTAAGAGTTCCATTTTAGACCACGTGTTTTAATGTATGTATATCTACATATACCTAATACCTAGGTATGTAATAAGATACGCAAAGGTAGTAAAATAGTAAAAATTTAAAAAATCACTAAATGGTACGCAATTTTTAGCGCCTTTGCAGTTTTACTAAAAGAAGATATTGAGCATGTATGCATATTTCAAGGATGTGCATTTTATGTGTAAGTACATACAGCTGCATTTACGCAGGATAAAATATGAAAATTCCACGTAAAATTTTATGGTATTGTTTTGGACGCCATTAGTGACGCCTGGTCTTGACACTTGTTGTAATAATGATCTTAAAGAGTATCTTTATACATGTACGCACATACTTATACTATAGTAAAGCTAACATTGCCAACGATTGAAAAGTTTTTTACGATCCAGTTAATTCCGCCAAATAGGAGATAAGTATGGGTAGATACTTGCAGTTCCCTATATGTAACGTGTTTAATATACTAAAGGAGCCCCTTATGGCATATTACCTATATGCTAATATATGTTCCTGTGTATATTGATATTCTATTAAGGGGATTGATTTGGTGAGACAAATGAGAAATGTAATAAAAGTCGATAATTAACTAGAGCTTAGAGTTTACGACGAACTACGTGTTTGTATATATTTCTTTGTGGGCTTTCAAGATAGGGAGGAGAGAGAGAGAGAGAGGAGAGTGTGGAAATGGGTTCGCAGCCAACTTTAGAATTTACTGCATAATGAAGGAAAAGTTAAGACATTAGCTGAAATAGCGTCATTATTGAAGGAGTAAAGGCTCTGGAATGGCTACCTTTTCCTAGATGACGATGCTTTTAAGAATTACACTGCCCTTCGGCACCACAGCCAACTTATTAGCAACTACTAAATCCCAGGAGTCGGAGTCGGTATACACGAAAATTTAATGTATTTAATGTAAATCCCAGGAGTCAAGAGCCTTGATCTCTGCAAAGTAGTGTGATTTACGAATCCTTTGGGAGGCTTAATTTTCCAGAATTGGCAAGCTCAAATGATTCTGGAAAATAAATATTTAATTTTTGGACGAACACAAATTTTATTTTTCATTCTCTAAGATTTATTTAGACTTTCAGAAATTACTTCTCAATCTTGAAAATTGTTTTTAAATCTAGAAAATTATTTTTAAATGCTAAATATACAGAAGTTTTACCTCTCGAAAAAAATCTGCCATCGAGTTACGGAATTTCGCATGCATGAAAGTGCCTTGCTCATCGATGCACAATGAACTTTTCTGACGGCATGAGATAAAGTAATTATCAATATGTGTTAAATCTATTGTTAGTTAATTAAGTTGCTCATGCATCCGTGCAATTTACACGCTACTATAATTATTCAATCCCAACAGTATAATGTTCAGTCATCGCACTATAAAGCTATAGTATATTATGTATAAGCTGTAAGAATCTATACTTAGTTCTAGTAAGCTCCTACAAGCCTTTAGCTAATAACTGAACTACTATTAGCCGAGTATATAGTGCTGAGCTGTAATCGAGAGTTTTATCATGAAGCAGCAAGTCTGCTCAAGACGTTTGTGTGGTTAGCGAACTAATCTTTCAGATAACAGTTTAGATACGGCGTTATCTCCATTAGCAATTATTATAAGTCTTTCAAAATGCTCCCCTTGCGATTTCACCCTGTGAACGTGTTTTCAATTAGCCTGATAACTATCAACTGGTTGTGAGTTGTTAAATGTGTTGAAGACATTTAAGCATTTTTCTATATGTTCATGTGTGGAGTTTTTATAGGTTATTCACAGGTTTTGCTCTGGGGAATTTTCTTTAAGTGATGTTTAAATGCGGACAAGGGTTTTTCGCGCTGGTTTTTATGTAAAATATTATTGCCAGTTTTATTGCCAAATCGTTAGTGTCAGAGGTAAAATTGTGTATATAATTAACTATAAGTACTGGAAATTCCAATTATTTTCATAGGACAAATTCCAATTATTTTTGTGAGCGAAATTGCAGTAATTTTAAATACAAAATTGTAGTGGTTTTTAAATGGAAAATTACAGAATCTTTCAGGATGAAAAATTCCAGAGATTTTTAAATTGGCCAAACGGATTTTTTAAATTGCGAAGATATCATTAAAATTATTATTCAGTCAGATCTAAAAAAAACCTCTGAGGAGGAATACAGACTGTAAGTATATACACTATCATAAAAACTTATCCACTGCTGTATTTAAAAAATTTTGTTCGACAGGGTGTAACAAGTTGTTGGGATTGATTAATGTGAAGCAGACAGTCGTTGAGTTAATGGTTATGTTTGTAGGGAAAAGAACCCGTTCGGAATTACTAATCAATTGTATTAGCTATATTGAAAACCTTTGGAATGAAAACCTCAGGAGAGGAAGGCAGGATTGGATTTTTTGAAGAAGACAAGAGAAAAATTCACCTGATTTTTCATACATTGAGGATCTAGGCGTGTGTTTAATAGAGGGAAAAACATATATTATTGCTATGAGCTACACAGAGGACAAATCTTTGTCTTGTATAACAACATCAAAGTTGTACACACTTATTATAGAATAGTTGGCTTCTCGCATCTATAGGGAGTTAACTCCGAGAGACGTCCTTCCTCATATCTGTAATTGTGAACATATACCAAAAACCAGCGAATATGTGTAAATATTGAGCGAGTTTGCCTGCGGCGGGTTGGAGTTGTTTCTCTATACTTGTGCATTTGCTTATATAGTGTAGTATACTTGTATATACGTATAAAAGTGAAGATGACTGTGATAAAAGATGTTGATATTTCTTGTTTCCTTCCCTCTCTGATTATTGCTTCTCTTCTCCTTCCAATGGAGCATCTCCTCTGTGTACTGTCGTATAGTACACCCTTTAGAGTTATACTTGTGAATTTTAAAGGAGAAAATGTTATGTAGGAGAGCGTTCATCTTTTAATTTTTTTGTTATCTCCGTCCTGTCTCTCCAAGACATGCACCTGCATCTCAAGAAGATTCTTTTAAGTTTCAGCAGCTCATCTGCTCTTATGGAGAGATACTCTTGTTACAGGATTCTTCTCTTTGTCTACCAAATGTACATTGACATATACGGCGTTTACATGTATAAGCTTGTTCCTCAGTATTAAATACACGCGTACGAATATAACTTGAGTATATACGGATATATGCATATACATACATGTGTACATGCATATATGTGTGTAATACCATACACAAGATTCCAAAGGGAACATTTATACTATACACTCTACATATATAACATAATACATGTATTCTCTGGGTTTAACTTGATCCTCTCCTGCAGTGTCATTGACTGCACTATGAGTCTTGCTTCACAACCTTGCCTTTTCAACCCTTCCTTCATACTCTATAAGCTTAGTTAGTCAAGTCATTCTGAAAGAAATGTGTGCATATACGTGTATATCCTCTTTACATACCTATAGCTATATATGCATTCCCATCTCCTCGCCCTTTCCTATTTTCTGGCATAATATTCACCTGTATGCTCGTAGCTGTGTCCAGGTGTTCATTTGAAGTATTTAGCCGTATTTAGCATATGAAGTTACATTTGTATGCAATGCTTTGGTTGGGTCGTCGTAAAATTCAACTTCGTGTCTTTGTGTGTCTGTCTGGGCAACTCAAGTATTGTGGAGACAAGGGTTGACGAGTCTGGAATTTTTGCCGTTTACTGCTTTTTATTCTCTGTGGGTTAATGTCACCAAGTGGATTGAATGGAAGTTTGAAAAGCGCGGTTGACATGTTGGAATTGCGGGGCTACGGTAAAGCAATGGGAATTTCAACCCCTTCGAGATTTAAAACCCTTGGTGGTTGACAAGTTTGAAATTCCTGAAATGAACATGTAAACATATTTGTACAGGAGGATTCAAAATTCATAGGCAAAGCACTTAAAACTTTACTTAACTTTACTTTTCGTCAATATATGAAGTAAAAGCACTGAAAAGACTGAGAAAAACTTGATGGAACTTGTTTTGACTATTGAATTCGTGGGGACAAAGAATGCAAAATGTTTCAAAAACCTAAGAAATTTGACGTCCAAAAGGAGTGGAAATGAAATTGAAATCAAATACCGAATGGGAGTTATGATTATTGGATTTTGTATTAAAAATGAAATAGAGCATTAGCAAAATACAGGGAATGTATGTACAGATCTGTATCTATAAATTATATGTATTTGTACATGAAAAAAACATTAGTTTCTGTTTAATAAAATATACAAAAACAAAACAAAAATAGTTGAGGATTTTTCTGAGGTTAATAAAGAAATAATGCAAATATCCGTGTACTATGTAGTTATGTATAATCCATTAAAAATGACTTGAAGCAGCCATTGTATGTACGTGAAGTATCAGAGTCACTGGATTAAAAAGTAAAGGAGACGCTCTGAATTCTGGTGAAGATTGTGGGTATAAAATGTTGAAATAATATGGGCCGAAGTGGTCTGGGAGAGTTAAGCATTATGGTTGAGCTTTGTGCTAAAAACCCATAGCGGAAGTGGAGTATTAGACTGAGAGGAATAAGACGGAGAGAAGACGAAGATGATGAGGAAGAGAGATGAAAGAATGTTGTGGTCTTGAGAGCGTCTCTCTCTCTCTCGCTTTCGTGCTTTGAAAATTGACTGACTTGGTGGAAATTTCAAGATTTCCTTTGTAGAATTTAAATGTCCCTTTCGAAGCTCTGCCTCTGCTTGGGACTTATTTATTTATTTCGCCATTCAAAACTTCTATTTGCTTTAGTTTGCCAAATGCCAACGAATTCACTTCATTTCACTATATATGTATTTTTTGTTGAGATTTTTTTTTACTATAAACGTCACCGCAAAGGAGAAGTTGGGCTGCACTTGAGGGAATTAAAGCATCACAAATCACAAAAGTATTAATTCTTTTCGTATATATTATGAAGCAATTTTAAAATTTTGAAAGTGCAAATTTCCCCGGAAATCCTCTTGCAATCAAGGGATTTGAGTTGACTAATTAATTAAATGAATAAAAGCTAATCTCATTGAGGGACTTGAATAAATTCTGAAATGAATCTCTATATACATGGTAGATAGGCTATTAACACATGTGGTGATGTGTGTGAGTTTATGAGCCGGAAAGTTTTTTCATGTGTGTGTGTGTGTGTAACTTTTATATTAAATAACACACCCGCGCAGAGCGATGAAATTCGATAGTCAAAAGCAAGCTGCTGCCTCGACGTACAAGTTGACGGTCATATTTTAATGAGTCTTAAAGTGAATTCCCGTTGATTAGCTCGAGTTTTGTTAGCGTTGATTAGGAAAATGTATTATTAATGAGGAGGATGAGCTTGCGAGTCAAAGGCTCACAATCAGTATCAGTTATAGAGTTTTTGCACTGTATCTTTTTCTAAATTTGTTACAGCATGTGTAGTCAAGTGTAATAAAAAATACACACTCACACACACACAGCTTTGCTCATCCAATTTAAAACAAGTGAAAGTTTTTAGTTTAGTTCTTGCTGAAATTAATCTCTTGCTTATAGGTTCTCTTCTTACAATTTCTTATAGTATACTTATACCTTCTCTCCTTATTCTTCCTTTTGGCTCTTCAAGTTTGAATGCAGTATATATATATTTACAGTATAAAAGCGAAACTTGTGTTGAAACTGAAAACTCTTAGATATTGTACAAACATAGAAAATATAAACCTTGGAAGTTTATCAACTATAACGGGACAGGAATGTTGACTTTAAATACATTGACTTAATCGATTTCTCTGGAATAAAATTCTCATGAATTTTTTGCAGCTGGGAAAGTAATATTCATACTGCTTTGTAAATGGTGGCTTTTTGGCGGTTGCAGTTCTATGTATTTGCAAAAATGTCGAATACAAAGTGGATACTGTTCGAGTACAGTTTTGTATAGGATAGTTTTTTAATTTGCGGTAAGGTTTTTAAATTTTTTTGCTCCAAACTGTACTGTCTTCTGTGCTGAATTAGTAGACTTATAAGTATAAAAAAGTTGGAATGCCCAGAGCTGAATGTTTTTGAATGAAGTGAAGGCATAAAAGGATTAGGGAATTGCACACAAAAGCTTTCTAGTAATAATGGTGGCGTATCCGGGTAGTTTAGGACTTTGTGAGATGGGAAGCGGGAACTAATTAGAGCTTAAAAGCTCCACTGTATAAATATACTAACTTATACTTATCTGTCTATAGACTTTATATACTCTTGTTGGGCATCTCCATTGGAGACTGTAGGTTCGTGGGCGGGATTAATAGCCTTAAAAATTTGAAGTACATATGTTATAAGTATTAGGACATATGCATATATGGACATGTGTCTTATATACATGTATGCTTTACTTATGTAGATATACATAATGTGCTTAAACTTATATAGGGAAGGCATAAGGGAAGGATTCGGTGTAAAAAATTAAAAAGCTCTGAAGATTCACTTCATTTAGTAAATGTAAGTATCTATCTAGTATAGTAGTATAGTCTATAGTATAATAGTATAAGTAAAGGTTGAACCTTTCCATGGGAAAAAGACATAAAGCTCAGATCATAATACGATCAGGCGGATGATGATAGAAATGTTTCTTGGAGACATACTTCAAGGTATGGATGTACACACAACATATCTAAATGTGTGTGTGTATGAATTCAGGTATAAAACACAGTTCTGTATTTTACTATTAGACACGCTGTTTTGTATTTTATTATTAGACATGTATATACATACTTACATCCTCCGTATGAACGTGGATAACAACTCTCCCGTTATTATACACGTTACTCCATTTTCTCTGGCTAATTTTTTTTGGTACTGCAAACCTTTATGACGATCACTGAAATGACTGGGAAGTTTATATGGGGACTTGAACACTAAAGAATGCATACATGCTGTATATGCGAGTACTTTCAATTATATTACTTTGTATAACTAACTGCATATGTATGTACATATCTGTATGTAGGTAAATGAGTTCAACATCGTCTGATGTCCTTGGTAGGGGAATGGACGTTGACGTTATGATAACGCTAATATGGCAATATAGCCAAAAAGTTGAGCTAGTTTTTATGATTATATTCGACATGAACAATTGTTATAGTTTTCGTCTCCAACTCCGGAGAAAGGTAGGGGTGGGATGAGGAGTCTCTTATATTCTTTGCTGACGTCTCCCGAGTTCTCCCATGCAAGTCTTCAGGGTCTACTTAGCCGTGTGTTTCTTAAGTGTGTTAGTGTATGTATGTACGTGTAGTACGTACACTGTAGTATAAGGTATATGGGATACATACTGCAATAGCCAAAATTTGTGACTTGTGTGTATGTGTGTGTGTAAAAGTCATAGATGACGGTACTTATTATTGTAAGGATGAGCTCCTAAAGGCGAGGAACAAAAAGATATGCGGATGGGATGCTTTAACTCTCCATTTTATCATTTCTGTATTAAACCTTGTAATACATTGACAGCGTTCCTCCCTATGCTTTACATGTTGACAAAACTGTTTTCTTAATGTTTTACGTATTATCCCCAACTGTCTTCTCTATGTTTTACATACTGCGTGGAAATTTATTTTACATAGAAATTACATTTAGGATTTTCCATAGTTTTTTGGGAATGCATCTGTGAATTTTTCCCTCTATATGTTTGACATGGTGAAAAGCTTCGTAGTAATGTTCTACATACTGGAAATCGTCATCTTCATGTTTTACATTCCAGCAACCATTTCCACTGTATTTTACATACATGTAATATGCTGGAATGTAAAGTACTGGAAATCTTCCCCTTACTTTTTAGTGCGTAGTACACAGTAGTATAGTATTTACAAGAATTTTTTCCCCATTGAAAAGCAGGTCATCTCTGCTGACTGACAATTTTTTGGCCGTCTCCCCGTCAGTATGTCTTTCTTTTCTAAGCAACACTTACGTTTCCAAGAGTGTGCGCTACTACTGCATGTTTTACAGAATATGTGAGATAGTGAGTGAGTGGTGTTGTATGTATTGTATGTGAGTATATGAACATTTGTATAGAGAAACTTCTATATGATGAGGACGTGCTTACATATGTATTATTATATCCGTCTATCCCTCTGATCCCTGCGTCTCTTGATGTATGCGGACAGCATTACTAATTATTATCGAGCATTTCACTAAAACATAAGCAGTACTTGTTAGATACATATATACATATGTGTATTACATAGTCACATATGGATTTTTGCTATCTAAGGCTGTCTGTAAATGTAACGATAGACTCGTACATGGTCATATAGATAGCTGTATAGTAACTTCCCTGAAGATACCTCGTGGATGGAAATCCGGCGTATATATGTAGATCCTGTATATGTGTAAAACCATATAACTATGAGACATGCACACTGACGATGAGACGAGTGTGTCCAAAGGTTTGGTATGCAGAAGGATAGTATGCGGCATTTGAAAATATTTGTGCGGTGAGGAGGAATTGATGTGATATATGTATGCATGTTATGCTCCTCGTTTTCCTGAAGGTAATTTGGATATAAATTAGGGATTACTGTCTGTTTGTACTATGGGATTTTTCAGGAGGAATTTTGGAGTGTTAGTATACTATAGCAGTACAGAGGTGTTTGTATATTAAAATTGACATACATCACATGTATAGATACTTACATATAGATACGTTATACACAATATAAATTCCATTAAAATTAATATAGTAAATATACGTTATGTTGAAGTATGTACGTAATTATGATGGTTGGACGCATAGGATAGGGATTGATGAGAATGAATGGTGAAAATTACATACCGGCTTCTGCTCGTCATCAATAGCAATTAGCCGTGAAATCCTCACACATTTGATTAACGACATGGCAAAGTATTTGACAAACCACATGTTTGGTTTTGGTATGAGCGTCTATAGTGATACATAGTTGAAGCTTATGGATGCTGCTGTTGTTGTTGTTGTTGTTGTTGTTGTTGATGATGTATCTATCGTATTTTTTTCCTGCATGGCTGTTATAGCGTGGTCAAAGGGATAATTCCCAATTTGTTATTTACTTATTTTTTATATACCTTCAGAGGCATACGGAGTAATATCCTATATGTATCTATATGTATAAAACATACATGGGGTATGAAATTCTATTAATTTTTTGCTCCTCGCTGTCTCGTAATGTAAGCTTTTTTGGCAAGGCATAAGAATAATTCTCTCTTTGACGATCTTTTCCTCCCGTCTGCATATATAATTAGGATAACTAATGTACGGGTTTAATTACAAGTTATTCATTTAATTGGAGAATATTATTATTATTTTCTTATGAATGAATTTAATTAGGAATAATTGTTGCTGCATTCTGGGCGTAATCCTTAATGTATATTTGGCCAGGACTGTGAGAGTGAAATTCAGGAGGTGTGTTTATGTTTCAGGCATAACTGCATAGTAAATAAATAAATGGTACGGCAATGTGCATCACACACATAACATTTGTTAGCATGCGGAACTTTATAATATCTCACAATTATCACAATTACAGGAACATATTATTATGAAAGGAAGGAGCTATGGTAAAGATTTTTATATCTCAACATTGAAGGAGGCGTTAGCGTGGGGATCTCGTAATTGAAGGAATTTATTGACTGTAATCAAATTAATTATTTCTATGACTTGTTTTCTTTCTTACATACTTATTCCTTCGCTTCTGGCGTATGTATAAGTATATGTAGATAGTACCGGTAATATTATTACATTATAGAAACAAAACGATAAAGAAACAAGTTTGTTGAGCCTTTTCTTAGCTGCTTGGCTGTAAGTGGAAAAATATAAATATTAAATAAATAATAGTAAATTACGCTATAGTGAGCTTGGACTTTTCTTGTTCTTTGTGTGTGTACTTTCAATTTGGGAATTTCACTATATTTCATGTTTATTTGTAATGTTGTTTATTCGTATACATTGTTATTTTACATTTTAATTCCTTGATTTTGCCTGTTTCTTGATTATTTTTGTTTATGTTATCTAAATTGGGAAATTTTATGGGGAAGTATACTTATATATATATTGTATTAAATTACACAATTTTCAAATTCCAGTAGAGTAACTAATTATCAGAGCGGCTTGAACAGATGTTGAAAGGGAAGCAAGTGGGAGCTTATTGTTCCCCTTGTTATGTTTTATGCTGATGATGTCAATAATTTCAAATATGCTACCGGATGCTAATTTTTTATTCCAATGTTGCAATCTAAAATTCTTCACTTGTGACTTGAGTGAGTTACATAATATGCAAATGCAAATTTTGCAATGATCAAACCAGATGAGTATTTCCTGATGAGATTTCCTCCGGTCCCCCACTTGATTTGCATATGGATGGTTATGTTTTCTGGGCTGAAGAGTGTGAGTTGAGCTAATGTGGAATTTGGAAGTAGCATGTTAGAGCGTCTCCAGTGACGACAGCAATTATTTCTAACTGTCCCGGCGGCGAGGGAAGTATCGTAGCTTCAAGCATATGCGGATTGAATTTATATGTTATTCTCTAGAAAATTTTTCGTTGGAAGGATCAGCAGACTGCGTATTCATGAGTAATAATAGTAAATTGGGAGGTTTACCAGTAGCCATTTGTAGACGGGTAGAGAGATAGCGTGGGCGAATAGTTCGATAGCGTCAACAATAATTATTATTGTTGAGGAATAATATGCAAGAAAATAAATGAAAGAATGAATGCTGTAGCATGAAGTCAAAAAGTTGTTTAAACGTAAGAAAATAATGGTAAAAATAATAATAATAAATTTTAAATACAAATAATGAAATATAAAAGTCAAGGAGTACTCAAGCAAAGCGTCAATAAGTCTTGCTGAATTAAAAATAAGTAAATAGAAATCTATTGAGTTGACTCAGCGCAGTGATTTCAGTCAACACGAGAGCTTTCTAAGTGTCAAAGGTGTGTGAATTAAGTTGTGATTTGTGATGCATTGCTTGTTGCATGCGGATTACTTCATTGAAATAGGAGTACACAAATGTAATATTAAGTTGCCGTACAGGAAGGATCTGCATATAATAATGACAAAAGTCTTATTCTTGAGTAGACCAATAATTTATAGCAAAATAATCTTCACACGTCCCTACACTAGCAGACCCAAGCAGTAATATTTAAGTATCTATATACTCTAGCCATATTTTCCTTTCTACCAACTTGCACAATGCAAGTATAATATCTTTGAGGCATTTCGTACCTTTAAGCTACTTTGATTTATTTTACACACGCTTCGCGTCTGCATAAAATCAAAAGCATCAATCTCCTGCCACCTCTCCTGCTGACGGAAGGCGTGAGACAAGCATCTCATGACGAATCTCGTATTACAACATCCATTCCAAAATGTAAGCAAGCAAGAAGAGAATAGAAATTTTATAGTATAGTATATAGATATATAAGATTTTAGAGCTTGCTGTAAAAAAAGACGTTCCTATCTAATATATATGCATTACCCTAAAGTCAATTTGGAATTTCAGTCGCGAGGAAAAATATCATCGCGTCTCTTTTGCTATATTATATTGTTGTTGAGATATCCCAGTGTATTATTTTCTATTTGATTACAATGAAAATGATACTGTCTGCGTTGATGACATGTTTGCATTTTTTCCAAATAAGAAGATGAAAGTCCTGCTGCTGATCATGAGTTATAGAGGGTCAGATTAGCATTCTATAATGTAAAACTGCACTGTAATTGAAATTTATTTTCCGCGTGTTTTTGGAAATATTTTTCTCATAATTAATTCCAAGGCAGGAAAATCATTTGCAGGTTTCGTTTCCATGTAAGAATTTAAATGGCTTTGTACATGTAAGCATGTCTGCACAAATGAGCAATGAAATGGCTAATTAAATTGTGAATAAAATTATAAATTAAATTCCAAATTCAGTTGTGAAACAAATGACTAATTAAAGTGATAGTAAAATAGCAAATAAAATCGCGCAAAGCCAAATCATGCAATCTTCACCAAATACACGAAATCAATATATTAAATGTGCATGTGTTCCTAAAAACCAGCATATCTTCCTTCAAGGCCTAAAACAGTTAATTTCGTATGCAGTCTTTATGTAAAAGCATGCAATATTTTATGCCGATTGCAACATTCCCTGTATACTAAATATAAGTACGTATAGTGATAGTTATATCATATGTGGAATACTATAAAAAATCGGAAATAATGGAAGAGCCCCCGGAGAATAGCAAAAGCTGCAATCTATTTCTTTAAATGGACACACCGGGATGGATGTGTATTTGTAGTTTATGTGCCGTGTCTAGAACTTCTGCGGTCATATTTTACGCCAAATGGATGCTATACAGCTTGGAGGGGGTTGGGGAATTGTAATTTTATTCCAGTCAATAACAACAATAGGAACATGACGGTTCTGGAAGTGTGCAAGATAAATATATATTTATATCTCTTGTATTGATTGCGAGCTTCTAATGACTGTATCAGTGCGTCTTCAAAATCTTCTTTATTTTCTCGTTTCCTAAATCTTCAGCTTTCTCTGTCTAGTAAGTACTGTAATAAAATACCCATGGAGATATAGTTGCATACATATGTCTGTTTTGCAATTTTGGCGAGGCAATCGAGGTCCAGAAATTAATTTTTAATCAACGAGACCCCAGTATGCTAAATTAGTACAACAAATAGCCTCTATATGTACATTATGCTACATGCGGTGGCAACTCATTGCCATGAATTCCTACAAATAGAAGATCTCTTGTGTGGAACATCCTTGAGGTTTAAATGTGGGAAGGTGATAATTTATATAGAAAATTGTATTTAGACTTGTAGACATTTATGTATAGAAGGCGTATATTTATATACTTGCATAGATAGTATATTTATGCTTACAGAAGTGTATCTATAGACCTGTATATTTGTATAAAACATAGGAAAAGGATAGTGGGAAGTAGGTCGATGGGACGTTGGGTGAATTTATCCTACAGTACATAGTAAGGATGTTATCTTACAAGTTATTGACGTTCGTTTGTGTGAACTCTCAAGTTCCTGGTGGAGTCAAGGAGGCTTCATTGATTCAATTCGGAGGGTCAGCCATTAATAAATTTGATTTTCGTCCCCTTTCATCACTTTTCCCCATGGATTTTGGCAAACAATGATTAGTGAGGTCTCTATTCCGAGGGCTTATAGATAAGAAGCTGCTGCTGCAAAGGCAAACCTTGGAGAAATGAAGAGTACTAATATACCAAAGGGCTTGAAGTTGAGTTTGCAAGCCGTGGAGCTCTAATAATGTAAAGTAAACTGGAAGTATGTGCAGCTGTAGGAATTCATTTCTTTTCCTGCTGTTTCCAAGTTTGTCTATAATGAATATACCTTCATGTATTTTATGCACGTGAATACATTTGAATTACATTGTATATAATGGTATAATATACTTAGGTACTATATACATCTTCGTACATACTTGGAACATATAGTTTCATACTTGGAACATGTAGTTTCATACTTGGAACATGTAGTTTCATACTTGGGACATATAGTTTCATACTTGGAACATATATCTGTAGTTTCATACTTGGGGCATGTAGTTTTATACTTGGAACATATAGTTTCATACTTGGAACATATATCTGTAGTTTCATACTTGGGACATGTAGTTTTATACTTGGAACATGTAGTTTCATACTTGGGACATATAGTTTTATACTTGGGACATATAGTTTTATACTTGGAACATGTAGTTTCATACTTGAAGCATATAGTTTCATACTCCATACATATACTTACATGGTTTGCCGTTATACATACTTATTGCTTGATTTTAGTTTCGTACTTTGGTTTATACGTGCAAGGTAAGTTTGAATTTCAAATTACTTGAGGAGGAAGCTTCTGTTATTGAATCGCTTGAAGAAATGGGAATATAAACAAATGTATGTAAATTATATAAGAATGCACGTGGGGGAGTATACATTTATATAAAGCAATGTGTAAGCAAATTCTTTGTAGTAGTAAAGTAAAGATCTTTCGTGAATTGTAGATTAAGACAGGAATAAAAGGGAGGCGAGAAAGGAATGTAAATGGACTGATTGACTCTGTCCAATAAAATTGACGGGAGTTCTCGCAGCTCTTTTCTCCTTTATAAGGGCGATTCCAATATAATTCTGTTTGAATGCCTCAGCTATCTATAGCATAACTGCGAAAAACTGTGGAGCTATATAAAACTATTAGATATAATAGCATATATAATATATACAAAGGAAATTGTACCTTATGGCAAATAGCACACCTTACCGAATATACTTGAACCCCCCTGGACTATTGTCTCTCTCATACAATATAATCTCGCTCACTCCTCGATAAAGTAGACGGCACGATATTATTTTACACTCTTTGGTTATGGAGCACAATACAGAGATCCATTCAGGTTGACTTTTATTCCTCGGCTCTTGTTCTTGCTGAAGTTTCTTTAAATTTCTTAAGAATGCTCATAAGATAGAGGCTGTAATAAGGGAAATGGCATAGAGGAGAGATTAATATTATGCAGGAATAATAAGTAACGGTCGTATTTTATATTAATTCAATGCAGTATCCATCCACGCGGGGTATCATTGGAGCTGCTGGCTGTAACGTTTAAAAGCTTCTCTGGATCACTTACTGTTCGCGAGTTCTTTTATTATACACATAGGGACGCTAATACAAATTTGTATGAAGACACTTTTTATTGGATATTATAGGACGCGGCAATGAGAAAATCCTATAAAAGAAATTTGAGTTTTATTTCTTTGGTGGATAATTTATGAAAAATAGTATGTTATACATTGGGGTAATATATTATAGGTATCTATATATGTTAATACTCTTAGTACTATATAAAGATATACAAAATGTTATTCAACGGAAAGAATTTATTCATATATAATTTAATTACCATAAAAGAACAGAAGTTCCCGAGTGGAAATCCCGTATATAAATCTGCAAAAGTGCTAAAACTTCCGTTAAGCTATATGTGTTTAAATGGTTTTTACCACCTTTGCAAATTGCACAAATGCAACGCGAGATTATTGGAGAGAATGTATCGAAAGGTAGCGCACATCTGGTCCCGACACTCCCCGCTCCCCATAGATCTCGGAGCATACAAAACTGTGAATTATGATGACTTTAGAGGAAAAATATGAACATAAATTTCTTAAATTATGTACGCAGTACGCAGCTCATGGGCCTTAGAAAACCTTAGAAATCGAATTCTGCGAAAATGTAACGTGCTCTCTGTATAGCCAAATACTGTTTTATCGGACTGTGAATTCATAATTCGTACATAAATCTGCACATAGTAGAGATGTATGTACACATGTAAAAATGTGAGTTTGGAAATTTATTTATTTTATCCAAGCTTTATATACAATCTCACAGCCATGGCAAGAGTTCAATAGGCAACAAATCTTGGAGCTGCCTTTTTTGACAAATAGCTGTAGCAAACTCTTGCGTGTAGTGGATGCTTTCAATATAAAACCATGCTTCGTATATGGATTATTGCAATTTCTATTTTTAAATTGTTGTAGTATTACTTATTTCATACTAGTTATAGTGCAAAAAGGTGTTCCAATTATAATTGAATTATAATGCTAAAGGTGTGTACCTAAATTTTATTATGGTCCTCACATCTATATCTACTTAAAGTTTCAATGGTAGTTAAGAATAGATTTGTTCAAGCAGAAAATACGGAGCTCTGTTGTTGCAAAAAGAATTTCGATAGAAAAATATCCCAATATCTACTGTAAACCATTGGAGTAGCTCAACTCAATTTCCTTGTAAAATTCTATACTTCTATTCATATACATACTAAAAGTATCGTTCATGAACGTTTTGTAAAGTTTTTGATATAATAGTCAAGTGTGTTTGTGTACCATGGAAGCGTCTTGAGTTCAAGTGGAAATAACCGTGGGAATGCACATGTAAAATATTGCATTGCAATATTGCACACAAGTATAGATACTGTAGATGTACAGTATCTATAAGCATATACTATACTATACATGTTTTTCTTATTGTTGCTGTTATTTGTGTTTGTATAAAAAGATATTTTTACAGCGGCATAGTTAAATATAATTATGTATAGATACATACTTTACTTACCCATATCTCACCTATATGTATGTAATTATTTAACCATAGATACTGAAAATGTATGTATAGTCACAAATAATTGAATATCATGCTGAGCACTGCAGTTATTATTGTTCCTCTGAAGCAATCAACGGGATTTTTAATCTCTTATTATTGCTTTCGAGCTGCTTTACTGATCTTCCATCGGCTGAGTCGACTCTCGTCGTGATCATGAGTTGACGGATTTTGTTATTCCTCTTTCTTCTTTGTCGAGTTTGTTTGAGTGGATGCTCTCTATTTGCATCGAAGTGTAGTTTTTGTAGTTTGTTAGGGATAATTTCTTTGCAGGATTTATTTGCTTGATTTAGGTACTCAAGATTGTTTTATATATGCATGGAATTTCCATACCTATAGAATCTATTCTTAATTGATAGCGTTGTAGTATCTATGCATCTATAGCTATATGTTTGTAATGTGATTTGTATATTCAGAATTTATTTTATTATGGTTGCAATTTGTAAATTTGTGATCACAGAAATTTTTGTAAAATGTTTAAATTTATGCGGGTTTGTAGAACATCAAGTATGTATTTACGATTTGTGGAAACGTCAAAAGTGTCTACTTTACGATTAATAGTGGAACATCGAGTGTACAAATGACGTACAGCAAATGTTTTACTATACATATATGTTTACTATAGATACATTTAGTATCTTTCCATAATGGTTCTCCATGCGAGGAATTTCTCTACTAGAAAGCAATTTCCACTAATGGTTTGTGATTGGCAAATTTGATAATGTTATATAGTAGTATATAGGTTGTGTGGGAGATGCTGTGGGAATCGCTGGGTAATTGAATACGGCTGGATATTCTAATATTCTAAAGATTTCACATATATACGTACTTATAAGTATAACTATATGTATAGGTTAAACATACTGCGATACATATATACTATAACAAGGTTTTTATACTTGATTTTGTCCACGTCAGAAGTGCAGATGTACCAAAGTGATATAAGCTAAAGCGTACATATTATTATAAGGTGATCGGATAGAAGCATATTATTCATGTTAGGTACATACTATGTATGTATCTACATACATCATACATAAGAGTTAGTGGCACAAATGGTACTTAATGTGATTGGAATTCCTGTCGCTGATGTTCCATGTCCCTTGGTGTGTTGTATCTGTTCTGTAGTGTATGTTATTCTTGTATGGGAATTCCGTAATTTTATATCCTCACTGGAAAACTGGAAATTCCGTCGTTGAGCAGTAGATATTTCCTATTGTACTGACACTTTCTGGAGTAGTTTTTCCCAAACTACTAGTTATTTCCAGAAATTATGTAGTATATGGAGTAGTGCACAAGGCTGTGTATCAGTATATTGGGCTTTGATATTATTTACTTACATTTGTAATGTTAGGCAACGGTGTGTATTACTTTGCGTTTATATTTACGCAGTATGTTTGTCAAGTTTTGTTCAAATTCAATTTGTTTTATTTTACCAATAAAATACAAAAGTATCTTGGTTCAGTATCACAGCAAAAATATATGTATGAAGTAGATATATATAAAGCTGGAAATTTAATATTTTTTATATTGATATACTCAATATAATTGTGATGATCTGTATATAAAATAATGTAGTGAAGCTTTTGAAAAGGTGGATATCAGATGGCAAAGAGTGTGGACGAACACCATAAGACTTGTTTCGTCGTGTAAAATTACATCCGTCGTGACTTTTAGAGTTGCAATTGAGTACCCTAAAGCTTATCTCATATAAACTTGTATTTCTATATATGTTGGTTTCTCCAGTGTAATAATGTGGAAACATAGTGTTTTGGTATTTTTACCTCGCAACCTCATTCTTTATTGTTTGTTATGTATGGGCTGTTATATACAAGACACAATGTTTTTATATTGTATACATAATATTGGTAGGACAAGTGGGAAGTTGTCAAGTTGCATACCATAAGTCGTTGGAGAGCTGGAGGACTTTTAGCAAAAAGGGGTATAATAAAGCGGCAGATTATTATCTCGTATTCCCAGCTCATACCCTCCTCCAAACAGCAATAAGTTTTGCAGACTTGATCTCTCACTCGGTAAAGTTCTGTCTGTGAGGTCAGAAGTTATACATTGTGTGAGCAACTGCTCTATATTCAGTGGCTACCTCAGACGATGAGTTGACGGCGGCGGGCAGTCTGCTTCTTGGGAACTTGTGAGTGAGAATATGGAGATTATACTGCGTATGTTTAATGTATGTGTTATAAGTATATCTATAGTATATAGTATATTTATAGTATATCTATACGTAGAGACAGCAAAATACTATATATGGGATTTTGTGTTTTTTAAGATTTATATAAGGTTTCCCATGTTGAAGGATCTATTTATACTTATAATATTTCCTCAAATCCCTTATCTATATAAATATACATGCTATATATTCACACTAAACAAGCAGAGTGAAAGTAGATATGCATGTTTGCAGATCAGAGAGCCGATTACATGATCTCCGGACTGGAAAAACAGCAAAAGGAAATGCGGGGTGTAGAATGTCTACTTCCCTTTATCGGATTACCTATCAATATAATAGGCTTATTTTCTTGCTGTAGAGTCCATTCTACCGTCCTTTTGTAGATATACATTATGAAAGATAATATATAAGATGATGTTTCGAGCAGGACGAGAGTGTCTGTATTATCAAGAGCGGAGTTGAGTTTTAGTCCGTCCGCACTGACTCCTCCAGGCAACTTCTCACAGGGCTTCACTTCACGCTGATCATACTAAGTAAGTGACGATAGGAGAAGATGCTCGAGAGTCTGTGTAATACTTGTATGTACAACTGTAGAGTGTCTCCGGAATTAGTCTCTTGACATGACATGAGAGCTGATTTGGTGAAAGTGGGAAGTATCGCCATGGTCCGACGCTTTTCATAGAATACAGTGTACAAACAGTCCGCACTTGTGTGTTTGTCGGTTGGGAATATTCTCCTGTTTTTTCTTGCTTTTGTTTTGGCTTGTGGAACTCGTGCCAATTATGGCAAAACCTGTCTAAAATGTAATTCAGCATTTCTTTTGAAGTGCGGCCTTCGTTTGCTATTTAAATAATTGACGATCCCAATGAAATAATAATTAACTAGATTAGAATTTGAAAATAGCATCTAGGTAGTTTTTTAGTGTGGATAATTTTAGAATAAAAATAATCCCTTGATTAAATTTTGAAATTGTTTGAGCTCGAGAGTATGCGAGGCTTTTATTTGATTTTGAAAACGAGTTCCTGCGTTTCAGCTTGAAAATGTTAGAGAAGCTATAACTTTTCATGTTTAATATACATATATCTATATTGGAAACACGACTCGTATTATTATTAAATTGGCTGTGAAGACCAAAGAGTTGAGCACTTTTGAGACCTCAAGAAGCAATTTTGACTGAACAGCCCCTGGTGTTGCGCTAAAATTCCCTTTTGGTTGCTCAGGACTCCTGAAACAGTTGAGTGCTAAAAGGTGCTCGGTTGAGTGCTTCTTCCCCAACTTAAATTGCCTTGTTCCGATTGCTGAAATACCGTTCCCTTCCTTTTGGGTCTTACTGTTAAACCTAGCTGGACGTATGTAACACATTTTACAGCCGTCCATTTGACTTGCCTCCGTAACCACAGAGAATGGGGCTTGCAGTTAAATGTGTCCTGCTGCTCAATTTTATCTAGAGCGTCCTTCTTTATAGCTCCGTACCTCTCCATACTTTAACCCCATACAACGGATGGCTGAATAGCGTTAAATGATGATTAAAAGATCTAAAAATTTGAAGACTCTTTGATTCATCATTCCTCAAGAAGTCGTCATTTTTACAGACCGTGAAATCTTTAAGTTTGTAAAAGGTCGGAAAGTTGTGAATTCCCGTCTCAATTCCAGTCTCATCAGCTCAATCTGTAAAGACCAGCGAATTTTGAAGACACCGTCTCATTAATAAATTCTATAAATTGATCCTCATGTTACTACTAAAATGGCAGTGAATTTTGAACCACAAACTATATAAAGTAAGTTGTAAGTTAAGTTGGAGTTAAGTTAAGTCCTATATAAAGATTAGACCTTACAAAGAACTAATGATGTCTGAGTTGTGTGGAGAAGTCGGCAAACTTGAGAGACCCGAACTGTAAACTGTGGTGGTTAATGGTGAAGGATGTGAAATTGTGATTTGGTTTTAAGGAACGCAGACACATGAAATGCTAGGGAATTTTGAGTGTGATGAGTAGAATGTGAAGGAATTGTTGTAAGGTGAGCAAGTTATGGGGTTGTAAAAGTTTGTGGGCTTCCATCTTATCCAAATATATAAAGTGCAATGTAGTAGTAGTATTACACACCATTCTTCTGATTCCTTTTTCCTATGTATGCTGAACGGTGAATCAAATATATTGAAAGATTGGAAGAGCAATAGAAATATCTACGGAAGGTCGTTGTGTGTGTTTTTTTCTGCTGGCGAAATCAGAACTCAGGTCACATTGAAGAAGCTAAAATCTAGAAGACGAACTTTCTTTAACACCGGTTTATATCTGGAAGTATGTACTATATGTATATATAGGTATGTGTGTGAGTGTGTGCATGTCGTTGGAGAAAGGTAAAAGTAGAGTGACAAATTTATTACCCTTTGCGGAACATGCATTCCGAGAAGCCATGTAAACTTTCAACGGTGCTAAAGGACCGGAGGAATTGAAAGAGCCACAAGGCTGTTTTATATGTATGTGTATGTACATACATGTATATGCTTATATATAGATATATATTATATAGCATTACAATTTTCATGTATACACAGATAATATAGAGGAATCATGTAGGAGAAATCAAGTGTGTATATACATATGAGTCTACCTGTATAAAAGAGTACATGGGAGGAAATATAAAATAAGTGTGTAAGCAGAGCAGACAGAAGTCAAGTCACATTCGCCTTTATTTATTTTCTTCATCTCTGCTAGTGTGTCGTCAAAGCGGAGGAACTCCCTTGGGAACACACATTCACCACAAATCATTTCCCCGCCACACAGAAGCATAATATCATATCAATACAGCAAATTCCTTCAAGATATATATCTGTTCTTCTCATTTTATGGCTATTTTCTCGGCCTGCACTCTCACAATTCCAGCTCGTCAATTTTTTCTTCATCACACATACATATAAGTATACATACATAATCCATGTATTTTATTTGCAGTTAGTAATATATATGTTAGTATTTCTCTTCAGTGTATATACTTCATTGTATGTATGTATATTATACATTTATGCATTTTATCTTATCGTCAAAAAAAATATTATTTTTTCTGTACACTCATAAGTATACATACACTTTCACATCATCTACCAAGTCCGTGGTCCGCAGATACTACGTGATTTTTTCGATCGCGATATCCGTTTCGAACTTCTTATTTGCAGAAATGCAAGTCTGTGAAACTGCTTTGAGCCAATGTTACACACTGTAGTTACATATATTTATTTTAGACTAGACGTTATGTATATAATGATATGAAAAAAAGTTTATCTTTTCGTACATTAGTACAAGATTTGACATCAACCGCAGATGCTCATGTGTGTTCCCATTCATATGTATTTGGGTGTCATTGATGTATCATCATTTTTTATTTGACCTTTTTGTGCTCAGAATTGGTTCTCCGTGTCGGTTGAATTGGGCTACTAGGAATGGAATCTGGGGTTGAATAGGATTCTTCTATTGACGTATTAATGTATGTACGTAGTTACGGAGCCATGTAAACGTACACTTCTACATAAATGCATATTACTACAGCATACACTGAATTTCTGTAGGTTGTTGAGTAAAGATTTCTGGGGCTTTTTATAATATTTTTAGGAATTTTGATGTCCTAGAGACACATTTGCTGGAATTCTTTTTCCGTATTTATTTAATTATACCTAAGGGGGATTCAGCATTGAATTTTTAGTATTTTTTTTCAAGTATAAGAAGATGAAAAATCTTATGTATGTGTAATACATAACTATACCTATGTGACATTGACAGTAAAGTTTTTACTAAAATGGTTGACCATTTTCATGCTCAATGTCCAAACATTTTTTCAGTATTTTGTGTGTATTATTAAAAGGGTTTGTGATGTACGCGATAAACATAGTGAAGATTTTTCATACCCAAAAGGCCCTGTTTTGCCTCACTTGTCTCTTTACTGACCTTGTCTCAATGGGCTTCGCACCTTTTAAGTGCAAATGGGTGCGTTGCGTTGGTTTGGTGTTGTCAAGAGTTTACTTATGGTGTGCGTTCGCAATGTTTTAAAAAAAGAAGAGCATTTAAATGAGTCCTGTCTGCAGAAAATTATAAGGAAGCCTCATCATCATCCAGCCAGATAAAGTAATGGAACTAATTTCGTTGTGAAGTGTTTTCGGTCGGCGGGGCACGTACTTAAATGTACTTATAAAAGGAACATAAGGGAGCAACTTGTGTGACTTTTGAACGCTTTTCTTCTTCTTGTTTGTTTAAATATGACTATCTCTTCCCAGCATCTCCAACAATCCAACTCCACCGCTCTCCCCTGCAGAGATTTCCGCGCTACCCTTAATAATGATGATGATTATTATGGCATGTCGTATCCTCTACTGTAGTCGATTTGAATTAATATCTTCATAAATCAATCTCTTTCGCTCTGCTTGGATTGGCATTTCCCTGCCATTTATTGTTACATTTTCAGGGTGTACACTCTACTGTCCAAGCACACACTCATCCTCTTTGAGTTGTCGTGGGTAGAAATTATGTTTTTATTTAAAATGTATCTGCCGTAAAAATAGCATGCAATTTTTCACACAAGTGCATTATAGGAGCGTCGTATATCAAAAGAGCCTTATTTTGTATGGAATAGGTCATGTAGGAAGTTAAATAATGTATATAAAAGTTACCTTATACAGTGTGCTTATACCTTATACTGTATGTGTGTGTATATCTGAACAAATGTACACTATAGCTGTTGACTTTAATAAATAACCCATTATTGTTGTTATTCTTACTATAGAAGAAAATTAGGAGCAGACCAGCAGATGATGTTTGTAGAATGCATATATATACGGATTTTTTAATAAGAAATAGGAACGCAAAGAGCAAAAACGTGATCCCTGCTCTTGCAGATAAATGCATTCATATTGCTTTATACATACTTATACATACTTTATACATATAGCAAAATACAATCCAAGTGTTGTTATTGTATATTTGTCGAGACGCATTTGTGCTGTGCTTATTTTTTTCGTCTCCCTCAAATCCTCATCCCTTATTTGGTATTTACGGGATCTATATCTGTCTGCTGGGTTGATTTATATCTAGCAAAATTGTTGTTGTTTGTTGTCGTCGGGAGTTTGGGAGCTTGATATGGAGGACTGGATTATTTGGAGTCCTATAAAGTCCTGATGCCTCATATATGTTCTTATTATTGTACGTCTTATTGTTCTTACGGGTCTGAAAGTGTGTCATTTTGTATTTGGGCACTTTAAATATATCTATAAAACTATGTAAATATACTATAATACTGTATGTATATGTAAACTGTACACTACTACGAGTCTGTAGTATGTATAATAATAAGAATTTAATGCAAATTTTAGGTTTTAGTGCACCTATATGTATACTAATAAACTTGTAATTACAGCGGTTGTAATACAAAAAAATCAATAATACCTAAAACGCCTAAAAGTGAAATTGAGTATTACAGTTAAAAGACATGTGAATTCAAGGGCGAATTTGGATTGAATTTCGTTAAGCTTGCTCATCGGTTCTATGTCATTGAACGTGAATCAAAGGGTTTGATTACATGAAGAGATACTTATACTTGTATAAAAAGAAAATAATGTATAAAAGTAAATTCAAGTAGTATTTGGAATTGATTGGAGATTGGAGCACAACACAGTTATTCTTGCTTAGGATTAGAACGTATTATAAAACGTATATGAAGATGCATAGAAAAGGTCTTGCGTCAATTAATTTCGTTGAAAAAGCGATACATGTTTAGATACGGTGGAGCAAAAAGGGTGAAAGAGTCTATCTCTCTCTCTCTCTCTCATTCTGTCGAAAATGCAGATCACCCAAGCAAAAGCAAAGTCTCTATATGCTTTTTATAGAAGAACTTTTTTGGAGAGCTTCTGCATTTTGAAACTCAATGAGTCTCATCTCATATGTGAGTAGTGAGTATATGATACACTGTAATAATAATAATAATAAAGCGAAAGTTTCGTCAAGGATTGATTCCACACAGTCTGTCTGTATGAACGACGTCTACTATACACGACGGGATTAAATCAATGCGGTGGTGCAGGGAGAGAAAATGTTTTTATAATGGCGTCATTACTTACTACTTTATTTATTGCACATTTACAAATTCCCAAGTATTTTTCCCTCGTTGGGAATCATGTGTTTTCCTTTGCGCCCAATGCGCTCCTCTGTATCTAATAATCTAGTTTCCCTTACAATAAAGCTCGCGTTATTATATAAATGTAATAATAGGTATAAAATCAGTGTATAGATATGATATACTATGTACGTACAAATATTTTCGTTCTTCAACTTATAATTATTTTCTATTCACGTTTCATACTTATTTGCATAAAATAACGTTTTCATTCTTTTAGTGGAACCAGGATCTGCTAGACTAATCTTTATGTACATGACTCTGAGTGAGTAGTATAATATGAGTTGTTTGGTTGGTTGGTCTGTAATTTTTTCTGTAAACACTAATGAATTTTTTTTTTACTCCAAAGGTTCTCCACTTGACACGGAACTTTGCCAGTGTAAATCCTTCCACTTGAGATATTTGCCCTATCCTTGTAAGTTTTTTGTGTGTTTTTTCTTATTATTTTTAACCAAGTCGCTCATCTCGTCGTTCATATCCGTCACATTTCTATTCCTTGTGTGCACTCATTTTTTTCAAAAAATCCACTTTTTTTTTTATTTTCCCACTAATTATACGCGTTATAGGATGAGTTTATGTATTCAACAATGCTTTTCTATTTTTATAATGCGGGCATGGAAAAATAATTTTTTGCCGTCGTGGATTGCTTTGAATAAATTGATGAAGTGCGATTTGTTTTATGGTTTGGTTAGATGCTCAGCACATATTTCTGGAATTTGATTTATTATTACGAAAGCATTTCGTTCATACGAATTTAATTTCTTCATTTCGTAATACAGGTTTTATAATATGCGGATCACGAAATTTGTTTTTTGTGTCGAGATGTCATTTGTCTTTGTGCAGTTATGAATTTTTATGGTCATGTTTTATCATTCAGAACTTGATGCGATTACGGAATTCCTTATGGAGAAGTCATTCGATAATTTTGCAAATTGTATTATTTTTTTCTATTTTTTTGCAGACTAGACTAGTCTGCAATATATAATAAATATATATAAAATAAAAATATATTTATATTATCAAAAACAGTTATTTTTATTTTAGGGCTGTAAAGTAAAAATAAATGTTCATAAAAGAGAATTATTTCCTCTCTCTCTCTCTCTCTCTCTGTTTCTGTTACATTTGATCTTCTTGTGACGGAAGGAGCTCAGGATGGCGAAAAGTTACAGTCATCAGAATACAAAAAGAAGGAATGTAAAAGAGCTGAAGCTTTTAGGAGGTTGTGTGAAGTTCGTAATGTGTGGTGGGTTATATTCATAAAAGTATATTAAATTTGTGAGTGTAGATTAATGTAGAACATAGTTCTGAACATAGAAGCTCAGCATATTATGTCGTTGTATACCATATGCATAGCAAATGTGAGAACATTCAGAAGCTTTTAAGTCCTAGGAATTCCGCTTGACAGGATCGAGTCAAACAATAAGTGAGAGTGAATTAAAGTCCTACGGGCTTTATTAGGACGGCTGTAATTTTGTCCTGTGGTTTTTAAGTATAGAGATGATACAGACGGCCCGTTTTTGCCATGAGTGCCATACCCGCACTTTTTTTTATTGTCAAATAGTATTTGCAGTCAAGACAGGAATTTAATTTGACCGATGACGGTTCTTCATTTTGAAGATGCGGGGTGGGTCATTTACTTTTTTCAGTCGGAATATCGGATTTCTCCCTTTAGACTTCGGCGTTTTTAAGTTAAGCAACTGTATTAAATTCTACAATTTTTTATTTAGTAAAAACTTTATTTACTTTTTGAAATTATTGAAATGTTTTTATTTTTATATATTTGCAATTTTTTTATTATTTTATATATTTGCAATTTTTTTAAATTTTACGCATATGCAATTTCTTTACAAGTTACGTTCATTAAAATTGGTGTATTTTTTTACATTTGTTTAAATTAGATCTCTATCCGCTTAGAAAATCTCAATAATTAAAGCTTCCCAGACCGTATCATTACATAGATACACATAGATACATAATTCTTCATATGATCAGTAAACCTGAAACTTCGAACAGGGGAATTGCGTGAACATAAATTAATAATGACGTGGACATTTCTAAATGGTGGAGAAATTATGCAAAAAACAATTCTTTATTGCCGTTGCTGTGAAGATCAAGGGTAACTGCATTATGCAAATGTGACTTTAATGAGATCCCATGTTCGCACTTTATTCAAATTGGACATTGTTGTGCAACTACATTGATACACTAATATAGGTATGTATAGCTTGAAAAAAAAGGAAATTCCTATCTGCATGCGTCAAGAGATAAACGACCAACCTGTTCTGTTCTGACTTGTAAACATACATAATTATGCATTTTCTACATTTCTATACTTATACGTAAGGACAAAATCCAATGGATTTACTACACTGAGGCACTTACTATAGAGATTTTCTGTGGTTTTTTAGAGTTCCAGTCCTTCAAGTATTGTTATCTTAGACAGAGGGAAGTCGAAAGTTTAGACGCTATTTTTTTAGAAGATTTTCAAGTATTTTACGATCAGTCGTTGTTGTTATTGCTATTCTGTATGGAATCATCTGCTTATTTTTGTGGTATAGTTGTTTTTCTTCAAAGTTTGGAAAAAATCTAAAAGGCAGGTAAAAAGTCAGGGAGTTTATATCGAAAAAGTGTGTGTATATACTTATATACTATATATTATAATATAACTATGTACTGTACTATCTGTAGTATAGGGATTGCATTATAAAAGATAGACTACATTGAATTTAAGTGTAAAAGTGTGCGTGGGCTTGTTGTAAATCGTCGTTATCCCTTAGATGGAAGTGTAAATTTGCTCGTTAGACATGATACGATGAGAGCGAGCCATCCCATTATTTCAACCATCATCATCATTAGGTCCTCCGTAAAATCCTGAATTTACATTTAGCTTGGATTTTGTTGGAAGGAGTGGCCAGAATTAACTCCATTTACCGTATAAATTGTACTTTTAGTTATTTACATAAGGGAATTACAAGTTTCTTGTACTTATATGGATTTCTTATTATTACAGTATTCTTATATATGCCTACTGTACTACCTTTGTACTATACTATACATAGCACGTACATGTGTATAAACAAATGTTCATGCTTATTATTATCACTCCACTACTAATAATGCCAACACCTTCATACTTGTCTTGTCAACTTTAACCTTCCTCTCATCTTCCAAAGAGTCAAGTGGTCCTTTGTAGAGTGTGTGCAAAGGATTATTATTCGCTTGGGGTCCGAGGCAATGTTGTACGCGCTGACTGTGCTAAATGGAATGTCATTTACGAGTGCATTTAAATCCACGGAGTGGGATTCTATTTTAGTGATTTTAGCTTCTGTAAATGATAAAATACTTGTAAGTACAGATACTTGATATGTAAATGATACATATAACTAGGTAGATTTGATTAATCTATTAGTGGATCAAGTGTGGAATTTTAAGTGAAGTGTGGTCTCAAGTATTTTTTTATTTCTCAATAAGTATCTACTTTTACTAAATTAAGCAAATTTTTAAAGTATTGCTATTTTCAAAACTTGCCCAATAATATTACTCCTGATGAGTCTTTTTTATGCGGGGGAAACTATACTCAATCATTTTCAGTTTTAATTTTGCATCTTACTTGTATCTATGTATATTTATGCAATTAATGAAGTTCTCGAGTATGTGTCACTTCTTGGAAATTACCGGGAGCCAGTCGTTTTATTAGCATGAATAAGCAAGCAGTGAGTTGGAAATGCTAATTAAGGTTAGGGCAGCCCACGAAACCTGTACATATATAGGATCTATACAGTTGGTATTTAATATAAAAGTTTTTATTTATACTAATGTATTCGTAAGTTAACTTGCTATTTCAAGTAGATTTGCTATTAATGGTAGTATGTATATTCGCTGTTTAAGATTTTTTCATTAAAAGTAGATTTGCTATTTACATCAGGAATTTACCGTTGTTGCAGTGAACTTTCCACACAGTTCCGAACTTTCTTGGCTGCTTCCATTAGTGAGTGTTGAGATTGAAATTACATTTTAAGCGTTATATATAATACAGTAATGAGCTCGGGGTGGGATGATTTAAAGTACGTGCTTGCTGATATTTGTAACAAGTACGAGTATAGGATTTATTGGGTCATTTATACTAAATAGTAAGTATCTATAAAGTAAATACGAAACTTTTGCTGCACGTTCAAGGGTTCCTTCATCTTTGCTAAATTACTGTTTCATTTGCTGTTGGGCTGAATCGATTGTGTGCTGTGTCGCCAATGGTTTACAGACATTTGTAATGGTTAGGTTGGCCATGCCGCCGTTCTAATAATAATATCTCTTGTCGTTTCATAATATATTTAATATAGCTAATTCTGTATATAGTATAGCCGTTATATAGTACTTTGTACTATGTCTTGTGTATTTTAGTCTTCCATTTCCTAATGTCCCTCCACTATGATCTAATGACAGTAGTGAAAGCAAAAGCTCTTTGTGTCTAATGTGCTGGTGAAATTAGCGTAAATGTTAAAAGTTGGACAACCATTTTCTCCGTTCGGGGTTGGTAGTGTGTGCGAATATTTGAATTTGTTTTTGCTTTAAGACTCTGGTATATTGCATAAAAATTAGTGTATAACGGTTGTGCATGTAAAATTATATTGTCGCTGTTTTACATGTAAGATAAACGATAGCAGCAGGTTTGTATTGTAATATACGGTCATATAATGTGTGTAGAGAGAGAGGTTTTACTATGTATAGCATATATATAGTGTATCTTTGAAATGTGGAACCGTAATGTTTTAAGGTCATTATTATCACCATATATGTGGCCTATTTATATATAAGACCCCTATTTCCCGTTCCGAAATTATCCTATTTTACTTTTAGCTAATGCAGTTTTAGCCCTGTACAGCACGTTAAACGCTGTGTAACCACCGAATGTATACAGCCATTTGGAAAGGGATAATGTTTAGTGCTAAACCGTACCATCGTACCATGTACGGGCAGCAGCTGGACTATAAATTAGGAATGACGACGATGACTGCAATACCGACCATTAGTTTGGCTCTGGTTGAGGGAAAGTAATATGTAGTGTGTTTATGTCCATGTTTAAGTATACAAAAAATATATTAAATTCTGCTTGGTGAATTAGTATAACTATATGAACTATATGGTGGGTATATAAATATGTAAAAATAACCGCAGGGGGAACCTGTTTATAAAATGATATACATACATAGATTAATACAGGATTTTTATATTAATACGTATGAGTAGATATGTAAGGAAGCAACTATTATAAAATAATGCTTGGTGAAAGTATTTATTCCGGTTTATATACTTTGGGTATAGTCGGAGTCAAGTGTAAAGTTGTATATGGTAGTAACAATTATGTAAGTATAAAGCGTGTAGTTTCAAAAAGAAGTAAAGCGGATATAGTTTGCGAATAATTATACCTATAAGCAACTATGTACGTAGGTAGTTTGAAGAATGCATATATTTAAAGCGGTAATAGATGGTGGAGATTTAAGGGGAAATGGCAATTATGTGCATGCTTATGTGAGTAATTTCCCCGGCTTGGACGACCATCGTGGGCGATGGGGAATTCGGGAAGTTTTGTTAAAGTCCCTGGCATGGGAGTCGTTATGTGGGTTCTGATCACCTGTCTGGAGAGCACAATCGAATAATTATGGGTTATAGCCTGTATAATAACATTTTCGGGGGTATTATTAGTGGATGAAAAAATCGCAGGGAATGGTCATGACATGACAGTGTCATCCAATGAATGGTCATGGCTTGTTTCACATCGCGGGGTTCTCTGCACTCTACTGTGAAACATAGTAGAGTCTGTGATGCAGTGCTTTGTACGCTTATTACTACTACTACTACTTATTACTACTTACTCTGTATTACTATACTACTACATTACAAACTTGGGATTGCCAGATTGGTTTATTCTAGTGGAATGATTAGATTGTTTAATATTATTGGTACGGGTGGATTGTTTAGTCTAGGATTGATTGGATTATGTGCAGCATGTTCTGTAAATGAGTGACGGGGATCTTGTGTACTTGAGTTATTATGTTTTGTGTATGATTGCGACCATGTTTCCTATATGAATGATCATGTTTCGTCCGTGAATTTACTAGAACTTGTATTTCATGGCTGAGAGAATATCTCTTTACAGGAATTCGAAGGGTTTTTAGCTGTGCACAGTAAAGATTATACTAGCTTCAGCATTGGAAATAAAAATCTTTACTTGAAGATGTTGAAGAATTTCCTGGGGGAAAAAGCAAGTGGAGGTTGAAAACAAATAATAAAAACAGCAATTTCCCATAATTTTTCACTTTTACTGTGGTATACTACACGGTTCATTATAGTAGAATTGTTTTCTCTTTGAATTATTGCGGCTGCTTGAAGGTGGACAGACAGGTGAGGGTAACTAATGGTGATATTATTTACTCCTCAAGAAGTTTACTTTTACATTAGTGAGTCTGGCATGGTTGGAGAAAGTCCGCTGTAGATTCTTCTGGAACTGCTCTTTCTCATTGTCCATTCCGGAAGAAGCAAAAACAAGGAGGCTGATAGTCTATTCACTTTTCTGTTGTCCGTTCGGACTTATTTATCCATTTATTTCCAACTTTTTTCCCTTTTATTTTCCCTTCTCCTTTGCTGCTACAAAGAAATCCTCTTCCTTCCCTTCCTTTGCTCAGTCTTGCAGCAGTCTCCATTAATGCACATACAAGGTACACAGAAGATAACACATTTGTAATATCCACTAAAACTTTTCCTTTCCCATACTTCCTCTCGACTCGACCGTTCCACTAACTTCAAGTATATAAAAGGTTGTGGATTCTGTGTTTCGGAAGTTCGCTATGGTGCTAAAAGGTTGTGTATTATTTCGCCCAGCAGTTGAAGATAGTTTGTTTGAGCTATACAAGCCAACCCCACATAATAGGACACTGTTGTAGCCGCAGGAATAGTAAAATGACAAGCGAAGTTGTAGCTTATCATTGTACATGCGGCTAAGGCCTGTACAGTTATTATTCTATAAATGATATTATATTATGTGTATATGAAATTATGTATATCTGTATTATTTATATTGTATATTCTGCCATTTTATTGAAGTAAATCTGGTAAAAGTAGCTTCTGTTGTTTGGGGATTTTTGTTATTTGGGGATCTAAGCCGAAATGATTTGCCTGTCGGGTTTTCTTGCTCATGAGGAAATCCCTTTTGAGGACGCACATGCATACAAATGCATGTAATGTGTGAGTGGGCCGGCTTATTGCATTGATACCGATGCCATATTTCGGAGACAAGTGATGATGATGCAACGTCAAGTTGTGAGAAGTCGCAATGTCGTGTGCATCCGTTGCGCAATACAAAAAGCAAAACAAACAAGAAGTATTGTCTCATTGTACACAAATATAACTTTAATGGGGGTTGTTGGGTGTCCCGACCACTCTTCGGAGTTGGTTTCTGCAAGAATTCGCCATGTGTTGAGTCTTCTGTGGAGTTGTTGTACTATAAGTAGGTACACAGTATGCAATGTATAAATCATTTATGGAATTGTTTGCAGAATATTGGCAATGTTCAGTTCTAGATTTCACCATGACGTTCAGTTCAGCCCGATTCGTCTCTTCTTGAAGTAAAGCCTACACAGTTTCATTTATTTCTGTTGCAATTTGCAACACTATATATTGCATCTTCTATAAAAAGGAACATACAGATGTTCAGCTTCTATACAGTAATATCTGTACATAGGATTTTATCGCATTCTGTAGACACATACATATGTAAAGTTCCATCTTGTGACCGTGTACAGTTAAGTATAAACCATATACATACATACACAATATGCATATGTATCTATCTACCACGTATGTGTAGCGCAATGGAAACTGACAGAGAAAGGAAACACACATTAATGTTGATTGTCTCAAGTGAAGGAGTTTGAAATGAGAAAACGTGAGGACACTGGAAGTGTCTTGTAAATGGGAAGAAAATGGCGAATAAGAGAATTGATCCAGAAGTCAGTTTGATTTATAACTCTTCCCTTCAGATTCTAATTCCGTTAAAGGATCCTCATTACTCTCCATGACAGACACAGTCGTTTACTTACAAGTCAGTCGCAGTTCTGCAGTCCGACTAGCTCGTCTCAAGCGTTTACTATGTACAATATCTAGTACTAAATACTGTATGAGCATAGCTCCGCAATCCGTTAATTGATTGTTTACTGGTGTCATTATACTTGTGCTTATTTACAGCACTTGCATTAGTATTGATGTACTTTCCGTTGTTATATAAATGTGTTTTCCTTATTTAGTTTGACGTACTGCATAATATTGACTCACTCCATACTTAATAATACAAATATACAGATAGTCTTAATGCACTGACTGCAGTTTCTATGTAATAAGTTCCTTATAGTGATTCTAACATGTGAGTTTCGTATTTTGCCTGTCAGGCGAAAGAAGAAGTAAGATAAATAAGAAGCTGCCATAGTTGGGCGGGCTTGACCAAAATTGGCAATATTTAACTTAACAAGTGCTTAGTGCCTGACATCTGTATACATATATTAGTAGGACAGATATAAATTGTGTACAGGTTACGTAGGTATATAGGTATATGATGTATAGATACTTATAGTGTACAGGTTACGTAGGTATATAGGTATATGATGTATAGATACTTATAGTGTACAGGTTACGTAGGTATATGTATGATGTATAGATACTTATAGTATACATACTTATAGTATAGATACTTATACTATAGAAACGTACAGTATAGATACTCATGTAGGTGCAATAGATTTAAGATCTGTAGTATTTTTTATATTGTAAAGTCCAATATAGGTGTGCTCATCTGACGGGTGAGATGACCCCTGAAGGGTCTATTTCCCAATCTCATATATTTACTTGCCACTGTTACATGCACTGCTGATTAAATTGGTCAACAAACACTAGTGCTGTCAAGATAGACAGGTTCTTACCAAATCCAAAGGGAATCTTCATCGAGTGACACTTATTACAAGGCAGTGTAGTGACTTGGTTATTATTTCTATGGACTTGTGGACACCTGAGAGCACCTTGGTACTTACAGGCTATTTCTGGGTTGTAGATTAGATATATATTATGTACATACGTACCTAATCTTTGTACTATGAAGAAAACAGTCCCCTTGGCTTAATCATAGTGAGCTCATGATGAGATACACGTATTACAGATTTTTTCTTTTCTGTTTTTGTAGAGCTTTTATTTTTTTCTCTACTTTTCTTATTGGCCATTTCGGTCATTGATATTGATTTTTTCCATATAGAAGCGTCCGTCACTAAAAAGTTTGAAATATAATTTATTCTATAATATTAACTCTTGACTATTTATGTCCTTACATTTAAAATCCACTGTACTTGTATAGATTATGGTATCCCTGTAGTTATCTATACATATATGACAAAATACAGATGTTATATATAGTTTTATTTATTTACGAACAGAATATTCGTGTAATGTGTAGAGCGAGTGGGTTGTTTACAGCGAACATATTTTGTTGTTATTAGTTATTTTACTACAACATAAACGCACGTGCGTTTTCATATAGGTATGTTGGTGAAGGTTCAGCTGATTTTTTAAGACCTGTGGGGAGGCTCTGGTGGGAGGGAAATTCCTGTAGATGATGCTAATATAGATATTATGCCTATACTCATACTGATATGAGTACCTATATGTTTTACATTTAAGTTAAAAAAGTTGGTCCGGAATAAAATTTAATGGCCGAGTGTGGGAGAACGGGGAGAAGTAATGCTTTTGTTTTTCTTTCATTTTCCTTCCTCTCGTTGTTCCTCATCGGTTGTTTATAACTATACGTGCGAGTGAATCATAAATGATGAGCTAATGCTCTTATAATGTCGTGCACGTTTCTGACTTATAATCTTCTGGGAAATTACACATGTAGTAGTGACTGGAGAATGTGTGAGATGCTGTAAATTATTTGCTAGTGGGAGTTTCAGCTGATGTTTTGCACGAAGGGCTTTGCTGTATTTATGCGTTTATTTTGTATAGGAATGCTCCCAGCTTAGTGAGGGGTGTAACATATAAGCATTATTTTTTAAAATGAAAGATTTTGTCTTTGTATTATGCATTCATGATTGAATAAAATAGCGGATGAGATGTTAGTCAAGCTGTCTGGAATGTGAAGGAACTTACGTCAAGATATGAAATTTGTACATATATTATGATGTAGAATTTATTGTATGATTTATTTATTGTATGAAGATGTTAGAATTTATTTTTATGAAGAACTAGAATTTATTTTTATGAAGAACTGGAATATATTTTTATGAAGAACTAAAATTTATTTTTATGAAGAAATATAAATATTATTTTTGTAAGAAGAAAACAGAAAAATTGTAAACACATAACATCCTCATTAGATGAAAATATTTAAAGAAATACTGCCAAGTGTGTGTGAGTGTGTTTTGAAATCTTTCGTGTGACCTTGACTGTTGTTATTTTTAATTACCAGTCTCAGCGTACATGTTTCACGGAGACGCGGGTACAGAGGCCAGATGTCAAGCAAGTGGTTATTATTAAGAAGGGATTTTTTACATGCAAAATCCTATAAGCTACATAATTACATACGTAGGGCAGGATGCAATAATGAATTCTCCTGTGTGTACTTGTCTCACGCTCATGTATGAAATGCGTAGCTGAAGGCCTGCAAATATTGTTTTCGTGCCTGGGTACACAAGCATTTTAGTGGACAAGCTGTAGTTGCTTTAGGTCAATGTTTATGTACTTGTTATAAGATAAGTGCAATATAATAAAAATAATAAATTACGTACAGCAGGAGGATTTGCATGACTGTAAGGGAATTTTTAACGGACATGGAAATATACATGAAAGATTGACGGTTACATAATTTTCCGGTTGAAATACAAAATAAATTTAATTATTCAGCATTCGAGTGTGTATTAAATCATTGCTTCATTGCTACGATGTCATAAATTTATTTTATTTATTTTCAAACGTTCGTTTTTTAATTGAGAATTTTATTTTAATTCATTTTTACTTTAATTCAACTTGATTTTTATTTTAATTCAAAATTTTATACAACACACGCCAAAATTATTTGGTATTTATTCAAAATATACATTTCTTGGCCTTCTTGCATTGTAAATTTACAATTCGCAGGATTTTTTGTTTTATTCACGAAACCTGAATAAAACGGACGAAATGGTGAACTATAAAAAAAAGTTTACAAACCACTTTTAACGAAAAACTTTTCTTTACTACGAGAATGTGAATCTTCGTCACACATGGAAAATCATAAATGATTTTTTGCACATCCTTGGAAAAGGTTGAAAAAAGAGGACACTCTTTATTTCCACTAAATGGAAGTTTGCAATAAAGTCTGGAGGTGAAAAAAGTTTTTCCGTTAGATCCCCAGGCTTGGAACACACAAGATTTTTGCTTTATCGTATAAATACCTATATGCTGTTTGGATGCTTTTTGGATACAAAGGATACACATGTATAATTTAATGTATACGCACATACCTATGTAGAATATTCCCATGAATTTTTTACTTTGTCTCGCCACAAATTAAATGTCATCCTGAATCCTTGTTGTACTTCAGAAAATGTAATAAATGGATTTACAAGCATAGTTCCAGAGTTAATGGGGGTTAATACAAGGCTATACAAATTCATGAATAATAAGTGCCTCTATATAGTCATATTATAAAAAGGAAATTATATTTTGAGCAAAACATTCCCTGATTCCCTGGAATATTTAAGATTCGATAAACAGATCTATAGGGTTGTTTTACTCGAGCAGCGCTTGGAAATTCATGATTTTCGAAGGATTTAAGTGAATGGTTTGTGCTTTAGGAATGTTTGAGAAGGAAATAAGGGAAATATCCCGTAAGTAAATATTTGATGACAGAGCCTATTTGCTCTTATGCACATATACCTACATACATGTAAGATATACGCTCTTGCCCATGAATGTAAGGTGTCAGCTTAAATTTCCACAGACAGACGGAGAGACGGGGAAAATGTGCACAAGTTTGCATTTCCTTGGATTTTAGGCGTGTTATTTCCTCCCGGTGTATTTACATAAAAGCATATATTAGGTATGTATATAAGCTTGAGATATTTGGACAAGTGTAGAGTAAAGTGTCTCTTCCAAAGGGTTGACATTTTTTCTCGCTACACACTCTTTTCCAAGATTTTACCTTGTCCTCCGCATTCCTCCAAGAGGCTTTTAACCTTGTTTTCCTTCCCTTGTCTTACAAGAAAATCCTAGATTTTTTCAAGCGTGTCTGGGTTCTTCCAGTAATTCTGTTCCGCTTTTTATTAAAATGTACTCCGGGGTTTCCAAAATGTTTTCATTCATGCGGAAAAGGCTTTTATACATATTATGTAATAGAAATGATCACTACCAGAAAGTAAAATTTGGCTTTATCTCCCATTCTCGGAAGTTCCGCCGCTGTCAAGAACACGGTTCGGCTGGATTTTGGTTGTTGTGAGCGAAGTAGCTAAGCTAAAGAGTAGGTGAGGAGCCTGCCTGGGAAATGTTAAATGGACAGACATTGCAGCAACTTACACTGACGTCTTATCCAGACAATTGTGTTTCAGTGTGAAAGTTACATACATGAGCCATAGCTCTTATTTAACCGAATTCCGTCTTGATTCGCTCTGTCCATTGACTTTTGCAATACAACTATCTAGTAGTCTAAACGAGTTTACAATGTAATTTCAATGCTGAATGAACGAGATAGTTAGTTACTTTTCCATTCAAAACTCGACAAATAAGATACAAAGGCTGAAGTTATTCTTGCGTATTATAGGGACTGTGGAGATACAAGTATACAGTGTTTAGCGTTTTTATAATGGTTTTATAATGACCGCTTCATTTCCTGTACAGCACGTACATGTTCAGTCTCTTTATATAATGCTTTCTATGTTTAGCATATATGTACGTATGTTCAGTTTGCTATGTGCAGAGCAGTAATTTCTTCCTCCTATGTGTTCTTTCCCGGTGGAGGATTTCTTCAGAGTGAAACTTCCAGTCAAGTATCCCTGCAATGCTATGTGACGGCTCTTCTATTCCTTTTAAAATGTTTTGTAAGTTATACATTACATTGCGTATATCTATGTATGGTCGTAACTAATAGTGAAATTCCCAAGTGTATTTCTTGGCAGAATAGGATAATGGTCTTTTAGTGAAGTTGGTTAAGAGAAAGTTTTCGCGATGAATAGGGCTCGGTGGGTGAATCTACAGTGGTAATAGTACGATTTTTCTCAATGCATCCACTCCTTTATCTCTCATTGTGTGTGTAATACGTCTGTGTTATGGAATGAGCCAAGGGGTGTTCAGTAATGAAGTTTTTTAAGATCCTAATTTATTTAGTCCTGTAAAAATTGATCAATAAATTTATTTACTGTAAATAGCTAAATAATTTTCAAGTGGGAGTTCATACTGTAAATGCTTCAGATTTTTACTTTAGATACTTTAGACTAATAATTAGAAGGTATAAATCAAGGTTGGTATCTTCGGGAGTTCAGATATATACTTGCCAAGTCCTTATTTGAAGAGCGTGTATGTGTCTGGCGATTAGTTTATTCCTGACGGAGAGAGCAAGTGGGAGAATAGACGATGGTCGGAGAAATTGTAGGTAAAGATATTTTATGTGCCAGAATAAAGGATGGCGAGCAGTTGAAAAGTGCTCTCGAGGTTTCGAGAAGAGCGTTTATATAAGACGGTAGGTATGTATATGCTTGATTTTAAGTATGTACATACTAGTTTTAAGTATGGACATACTAGTTTTGAGTATGTACATACTAGTTTTGAGTATGTACATACTAGCTTCAAGTATGTACATACTAGTTTTAAGTATGTACATACTAGTTTCAAGTATGTACATACTATTTTTAAGTATGTACATACTATTTTTAAGTATGCACATATACATGTTTGAAGTATATATAGGTATTTGGTTTAAACGAGTAATAAGAGACTAAAAGATTTTGGGTGTTATTATAAGGAAATATCCGGATACCTATGTATAAATGAAGAGAAAACATTAGATATGTTCTTTGTTCCTGGAAGTCTTGTTCTTGTTGTTCTTCTTTCCTCTTCTTCTTCCTTTTCCAATATCATATAGAAAAGGCTTTCTCTCCATAAAGCTAACCATTTAATTCCTTTGAAACGACTGGGAAGTAGTGGTCTAGAAAATTAAAAGATGAGGCCGTGGGCGCGAGTGAGAACTTGCGGATGAGGAGGCCAATGCCGAAGCGATGGAGGCAAAATAGATTGGAGCTGTGGATAAAGATTTTAACTTTGCTAATATGTTTCTCCTGGGAATGAAATCCTTGGATGTAGTTTCTTGACCCTTTGCTTTTCCCAATGCTTTTCCCATACCAAACACCTTCATTAATTATTCTAAAGCCCGTTCCGGTGTACTTTTGACTTTTCCTCCTTTCTTCTTTCTCTGCTCCTTCAGGTTAACTATATACAATAATGTAATGTTTGTGTGTATAAGTATAAAGTAAGTTATGGGCAGAGCGTTTTCTCAGTGGAGATCCTTCTTCGTCTTCTTTTCGGTTTCTTGGCGTCGTTCGTGACTTTTCGAAGGTGCTAAGGCTTCTGGGGTATTTTGCAGATTTTTTGTCCCTTCGGGAATTTGTTGGTTTTAAGTCTTTAGACGTCGTGAGATTTCCAGATTTCCTTGATGTCGTGGGTGTCGATTATCGTTGACATAATAAAATATTTGTTGTTTTTTTAGCTTAACTTGGTTTTTTAAATACTTTTTCAGAAATAATTACTTTATCATAATTATTATGTTTGCATTTTTAGCATTTTTATTTTTTAGTTTTAAAAATAAATTGTTTTATGGATTTTCTTTTTTTAGTTGACCGATTTTGCTAAAAACGCTCTACCTACTCTTCTATTAGAAATTCAGTAACGGTTATTCACATCATTTCCAGAATGATTACTGCAATTTATTGTGACAAGGAAATTTTACTTTCATCCCAGTTTTCACATCCACTTGTCATTTTGCGTTTGAATTCGTGTCATTAGGCCAAATGTTTTATTGTGGTTCATTAGGGGAGAATCATATGCAGTTAATAGTACAAATGTGCTGTCTTTTGGTTTTACATGCTGATTTCCCTATTCATTTTATGACGTTAGCGTTTCATCTTCTGTATAAATGTCATGGTGCTATATTCTCGTTAACATTTATATGAAAATGTTCGTGTGCGCAATTAAGTTGCTGTAAAGAAAATTGTAATTTGTTTTCCTTTGCAGTAGTAAATCCTATTTTTATGGGGATAGTAAAATTTTCGGCAATATAACTTTCATTTATTCCTAATTCCAAACTCTGTCATCACGCCATATAGTTTTTGAGAGAATTTTCTTATTTTCTTCTTCATTTGTTTGTGTACTGCCAATTTTCCTGGAGCTTCAGGTATTTATCAGTAGGTGGTATAAGGGCGGACAGTTGCAAAAAAAATTAATACTACACTCTATACATATATTGTCAGGCTGTTTTAGCTTTTCTTATGTTTTAGTTATTGTTAGAACTTGGGAGTCTTACAATACAACGTCAGTCATAAAATACAAAGTTCCTTCCGAACGATTTTGCATATGGTGTGGGTTAACGTTAAATTGAGGAAAGTATTTATGGCAGTTGGAGACAGACGTGAAATAAAGAGAATTTCTGTATGTGTGGTAGCTGTGGGTGGTGTAATCGTGGAATTTTGCATCTGACAATTTTAGCATGGAAACGATGTCACTGTGGATGACACACTAACCTTGAAGGTGCATATTGCGTAACTTTGTCTGTGTATTTCTCAATATATGTAAGCAATAAATAAAATAATATATAAATTAAATTTTAAAATAATTATTTAAATGGCTTGTAAAAATATCATCATAACGTTTTTGTTGGAATCCCCTATGAATTATTAAAGAATGAATGCTGCTTTTTGAGAGTGTAGCATAAATAAAATGTTTAATGCAAAAAAGAACGAATCTGTACACTATAGTATAGCCATCACACAGATATGAAGGCATTTTTCAAGGGAAGGAAAGAATTTCTACACAATTTATTATTAAATAATAGTATTGTTGTTGTTCTTGCTATTTGTTCATGTGTGTTCAATGCTTTTCTGCGCTTTGGGATTGGAAGCAGCAGAAGAGAATCCATAATAAAAATTTAGTGGGACTTTAACAGGCTGTAAAAATGTAATGATTTAGGAATTATGGCTCATGTTATTGGACTTGAGGGTTGCATAACATTCTTTAGTTATTATGCATTGGAATGTATTTGAACGGATTTATCATTTAAAAACCAAATCTTTGAATTATGCTACTACCTTTTTTTTACTCTTCATATTCACAAGTTGCACAATGACATGACGATTCATAAAATACGAGGCGTTTTAAATGTGAAAAGTAATACTGCCATTATTGTTAATCTCTTGTATTCACTTTGTTCATGCTTATTTGCTATACTACACAGTATATATACATGTAATAAGTATACATGTATATAGATGTAATAAGTATGTATATAGATGTAATAAGTATGTATATAGATATAATAAGTATGTATATACATGTAATAAGTATGTATATACATGTAATAAGTATGTGTATAGATGTAATAAGTATGTATATACATGTAATAAGTATGTATATACATAAAATAAGTATGTACATACTTGGTTTACATATAAGTCATGTAATATTTGAGGATGACGCATCCGTTCTTATAGTTTTGGATCTTGGAGCAGTCAGTAAATAGTAATAAATATTTGGAAGGGAATCCTTTTCCAAATGTAAGTTGCTGTTAGAGCCTCCTAAATGACGCCCAATGTTAAATAAACAATATTTATTTTGTAAAAAAGTGAATGTCAAGAAGTTACAGTTTATATTATATTACATATATGTCGGCTGATTGCAATTTTGCAATATAATAATCACTTTTCACACATTACACATTTTGAAGACGTGTAGCTTTTAGCATTGCTATGCGTGGAAGTGATCAGCTGTTTTTACTTGAGGATTTTTTGTATCCTTTATAGTATGTATATTACACATACCAACATGCATAATATGTAGCATTTATTTATTTTTCTTGTCTAATTTATTTGCCTTCACGCCATCACACAACAAAAGGAATCTCGTATGTTCCTAAATGTAAACACCTTGTTCTTGTTTTTGTACGTAGGATTTTCCGCAAGGCAGTAAGATAAACTTAAAAACTTGGAACGTTTCAATGACAAGGTTAACACTTTGATGAGCTTAGAATAATAATGCTGCTTTTGCTGTATGTTAATAGCAAGATGTTATTACGTCTATGACCATAGGATTGTGCAAGTGTCTGCATGTTGTACAGTACATTAAGGAATTACCTAATAAACTAGTTTCTTGTCTGTCGGCTTCTGTGAATTTCGTTTTGTTTTTGCCTTTAGCATCGTAACAGAACATTAAAAATGGTTTATAGGCTTTTACTCATTCCAACTCACTTTTATCTGTATAATGCGATTTTACTTTTTGGTGATAACACATTATAAAAGCCTAGTCGCATATAATAATTTAGATTTTTAGCTGGGAATAAACTTTTTAGTTTTATTTAATTTCGTTTTTATGATATTTTAAGTAATTGTACACTTCTTAAGTTTTAAGATATTTCATTCCTTATTTTTTAGTATATTTAATTTCGTATTTATTACGTTTTCTTAAACTGAATTTGTGGGATTGTTTTTTAAATTAAATACATAGCCATAAATAAAGTTTGTAGTCATGTTAAACATGAATGCTTGAGTCCTCGTTTGTCATGGATGTCCAAAAATTGCAAAATTAGACTTTTACTCCAAGCGCTCATGTATATTCTAAGTAAATACTAGATACATACTCTGTAGTTTGTATTTTTACAAAAAAAATCCACAATTCTATACAGTTGGTTTGCGTGTGTGTTTAAATAAAATGGAAAATCTTTTTCTTGTCGCAATTTGCTATGTATATTTTGCTGCTGCTATAGTAGTCCTGCTGTTGATGTGTCTGCATTTATTTGTAGTATGTGTCCAAATAAAACGAAAATCCTTTTCAAGACAGATTTTTATTACAACGTTGACATCTCCCGTCAGGTCCTTTTTCATTATAAAATCCTTATGGTGCTGACTGTGAGAGTATAGATATATGTATTTTTTTACATGTGAATACATCTGTTCCCTACATATGTTTATGTATAAGTGGATTCCTAATAATTGCAAATGCGTATATGTATTTAGTATATTACATGTATACATATATGTACTTATAGATATATGCAAATCCTGTATAAAAATATTTGCTTATAATTATACATACCCCTCATGCAATCCTAAAAAGACGCGGATGAAAAAGAAGCACGAAGATCCTATGAATATGTAAAAGACATGGGGGATACTCATATACTCATATAGGCTATAAGGATTTATGATAGTGACAAATATTCCAATGGATTTCCTACCCCACAATGAAGATGAGGATAGTGTGCGTGATGTGAATGGGGAAGAAGAGAAATGTGGGGCTCCTTTCGGGAATCAACTTCTTTTGACTCTTTTCGTCACTCTTTTTCCACTTTTAGAAATTTCGATTTATATGGAGCGCCGCTTATGTGCTGGTAGAAAAAAGTTATTGCAACTGCTCTACATATATAGATTATGTGTCTCAGGAAGATTTTCGCTATACATGTTCTACACATATGGGATCTGCTTCGATACTTTTGTCTCCTAAAACTTATCATTGTCATTTAACGTATTGTCACTTTGTAGCCCACGTGAAATAACTGTAAGTATACGTAAGGTTGCCTTGTAGTTTAAATAAGGAGTATTTATTAGAAATATGTAGCGGTATTTCTTGTGGGCAATTTACGGAGAGGTATTTATTTACATTTTAAAGCTTTATAGACAGTTTAGATACAATTCTTGAAGTAATATATAGTGTTATTATATATTACTATTACTTGAAAATCCTATAAGGGAAATAATGTATGAGCACCAAAATCAAAGGCAGCAGAAGGCAAAATAATATATAAAGAATCCAATGAAGAAGAAAAATTAGAGAGAGAGAGAGAATGCAAGAATGAATTTACTCTAAAAAGAAGTTTAGGTATAAGAAGTTAATCAAGTGAACTGCTGTAGGGTCTAACATGTAAGAAAATATATGGTGTGCATTGAACTTTGGTGTACTCACGTCTTGTAAAACAAGTTTATATGTAACTATATGTGTATAGTATATGTACTGTAGTAAACCTTTTGAATTGGAAATTTCGGAGGCGGAGGTGCACTGGAGGTAAAAGAAATGAAGATGTCAGAATTGTATTTTTTATAGTAAATAATGCTCTTGCCTTTCCAATCTCGCTCTTTCTTTTCCCCAGAGCTGTTCAAAATACATTGTATTTTAAATACATGTATTTCAAATACGTATTTAAAATACATTTTTGTATTTTGT
>JAQGAK010000034.1:0-223835 GCA_034696945.1 Lipothrix lubbocki | reverse complement strand
TTTATAGTTAATCCTACAGATCTCATGAAATGCTTTCGATCGGTGTAACTATTTCCACCGTGCGATTATCCGTTCAAAAGCCTTTCGACCCGTTACGAAAATGTGGTGACGCTCACATCCAATTCTAGATTCCGCTCCGCTCATAAAAATTCTCTCACAAACTTGCACTGCTTAACCAATAACATAGATTAAGAAAGTCGTATTTACTTTTAGCCATATTTATAATAACACCGTTTATGCTCATAATAACGTACGCTATTTTAGATATTATACCTACCTACCTATAGGATAAGTATACACTGAATACAATTTTGACTTTAAAATTATGGTTTTAACGCAAACGTGAGTAATTGTGTTTTTTATTATTTACGCACTGGGTTTTTAATTCAAACTTTTAATCCTAAATGACGTTCAAGGCGTGTTTTTCCTCGTCAACAAAGAAACTCTCGGTTGTCACTTCGTTGGTGTCCTGAAACTTACAGACGTGTGCAGATAGTAACAATTAATCTGTTAACGATAAATGCATGTTATTAACTAGTCAAACTTTTGTCCTTGTTTTCCCTTTCTGAATTTAAATCTGCAAAAATAATAAAAAAAAGTGTCTAGCAGAGCTCTATGCATCTGCAGCTGGTGAGCCAAACCCTCACTTAATGTTGCACCCTATAATAAACCTTCTATGCATACTAAACGCAATTCATAAAAATACAATCGTAAGGTGTCAGTGAAAATCATAAGTTGTTGTAGTTGTAAATTCACACGCACAGTAATAAGTAGTAATAATTGCAACTATATAGTTGCACCAACAATAATTATAAAATTTCATTTTCTAAATCTCGTTTTCAATTTTGGAAAATCCTGTCCATCTAGTTTGAGTAAACGGATTCCAAAATGTTAATGCCCAAGTCTTAAGAAGAGAATACAAAGTAAACAACTATAGTTGACGAGTGACCCATATTATACCATGACAAGCACACGTTCCCATTACCCTTATTACTAACTTTTTAATTGCAGCAAATAACATAAGCACAGAAATTATAATATACTAAATCAAAACTAGAATATGATGAATTTCATTATAGTGTGAAACACTATACAGTATCGACTAGGGATTGCACTAAAAAACTCGAACTGAATTGTTACAGAATATTTATCGTCGTCGTCGTCGCAGAAAACCACTTTCTTATATGCACTCTTAATTAGACACTCTTTTGCACTGTGTAGAGACAGGAGGTCTGAACTACGTGTTAGTCTCGAAATTAAACTCTGACTGTATCGTAATAAAGTTGCCTCTTGTGTAATAAGGATAAAATGAGTTATAAAGTATCAAAAGCAGAAAGTACAAGTATATACCTACAGTATAAAAATATAAAATGAACGAACTATGGAAGTGCATAATAAAGTGTTATTAGTGGAGTGGAAACCTTTGACAAGCAAAAAGAATACATGTATCTATACTTATAGAGGTACTTAAATCCTACACGCTATATAAATATATGAAGGTACAAACTACAAACTTGCTACCAGTCGTGTATCAGCTAAACTGAAATCATGCGGGTGACGCTATTACACATTATATTATTACAGATTATGCAGACAAATAAGTACAATAGTACAATATGCATATTGGAAGGAAGTATGAGTAATATTCAGATGAATCATTGAATACGTGGTTGGGGCAATGGGGTTGCATTTTGTATTGCCTTAGAGATTTTAATGTGCAAGATATAATTTAAAAATTGTTAAATGGTTTTAAAATTAACACTACGTATTATATACCAAGCACCAAATCGTATATTAAATTCATATAAGTACCATGCATTCTCCATCATTTCTAGCGCTTTTTATCAACGCGTGCTGGGAAAAGTATGCACGGTTTGTCTAAAATTGGTATTATACTTATAAGCAAACCTTGATTTTATGAAGGTTTTCTTACCAGCTTTCTTAAATGGCAAAATGGTGGGGAATATTGTTTATTTACATTCTCGTTTGAGGTAATTGGAAAGGAAGTGCTTTCAAAACCGAAATTTCATTGCATTTGTGGATTTTTCTAGTTCGGAATAATACCTGTTTATGTAAAACTTATGTATTGTAATTTGTCAAGTTTGTAATAATATTTTGTTGTTCGTATTTTGACATTTCATTTTTATGTTTCTGTCAAGTCAATTTTAGATTTGGATAGTGAATATATAAAACTGCGAGTATACATCAAAGTCTTATATTATTATTGATATTTAGCTGAAACAGATATAAAATGGTAGTTATTCCTTTTTTGTGATTATTACCTGATTGCACATTGGTAAATCCATATTCCATAGTGCACACTACACACTTATGGACATGGACATGTGACGCTTACGATGACTGTTCATAGTTCATGTTTAGATTACTATAGTTATGGATGTATAAGGTCACTCTCACTGCCTTACTTCTTAAGGATCCATTGTTTTAGCTAGAATCGAAATTAAAATTTTATTCAATGTTACAATACACTAATTACATATTGCAAAGTTGCTTTTGTTCTCTTTTATTGCTGTATAGTCTTATTAGATACACAGAGTTTCGCATTGAATATATACCTAAAAGTATGTACTACATCTGTATATTGTATTTGCAAGGCACTAAAGGAATTAGTACATAACATATTTTCGTTTGTTATTGAGGATTTCATATCATTGATTAAAAACTGTTGGTATTAATAGTTATAATTAACATGGTACTGGTATGGTGCGTTATGTGCAGTAGACTGCAGTTTATGCATAATTGATCATAAAAATATTGTCTAGTGCTTTGTAAGGAACTCGCTGCATAGAAACATGATTATATTTATGTACATAGGTAATTGCAAAATAATGGAGAGGATTTCCCCTTTATCAACTTATTGTTGACCGTTTTAGTTTCAACCTTTTGGAAAAACTTACGGAAACATGTTCAAGCAATTCCCATATGTATATATAATTATTCATTTACAATATTCATTTCTTGTACTTTATAAAAACTTGGATCTTAGGTAACAATCGCCGTCATTATACGTACGTACACATTACACACAGTAATATGTTTAAAAGTAATCTTTGACAATACTCGACGTACACATATCTTCTGGTTTGTCAACTCGAATAATTCAATTTTTTCTCGTTACTAATGGGTTTACCTTTTAGTATACCATGGTTTTCATAAATAAATAACAACGGCATTACAGTAGGCTCATATACCCGTGCATTTTGTCTATCAAGGTTATTTACAAGATAATTAGGCATTTATTTTAACTATAATTTAATAATAGTAAAACTACGCCCAAAGTTACTATTGTCACAATAATACAAATTATATACATTGATACCCATTAGTAAACAAGATTTCCAAATTTTTATGTATAGAAAAAAGGATTTTGTTAAGAAAATTGTGAACACCTGCCAAATACACATAATACAACTTATAAAATATTGAATCTAGACTAGATTGTGAAATCCTGCATTACAAATATCGACACAAGGGCTGTGATACCCTTATTGAAAGCTATAGTAAGACGAGCTCAAATGATAAATGAGCCCCCAAAATTCGTATATCTACTTTAATATAAATTATAACAATTAAGGAAATACTTTTATCAGCTAAAGCTATAACATTATGATACTAAAGTATAAAAAAATATGTACAGCAACAATAAAGAGCAAGAATTTTATATGAAAACTCAAAATATGATTGTCGTTTTTTAAGTCACGGTGATCACTGCGTAGCACAGAGTTTGAAATCATTACAATCCCTGTGCTACAACCATGTAGTATTACAGATAGATTGAGATATTTGGAAAATAAACAACATTTACATTGTCATTTCATTAGCTGGATTTTATAAATAATCGTGGATACTAAATAATCGTTAATACTAATAAAATTATATATTTTTGTTATTCAAAGATTGTAATCCCGACGATTTGAGCTGTAGGCAATTTCCCAGATTTGAAAGTGTATCCTTATATGGGTTCTGCAGAAACGAAGGCCCTAAACGGGACATCTTTGCTGAAATTTTGGGTTCAGTCATTCTGTTAATAATAGGCGAACGGGGTTAACTGTTACTCCGAATCTTGCCCCGTATCCATGGTAGATAATAAGTGATTTTTGAGTATACATCTGGATATCCAGGTCTTGCACATCCTGATCCGAAGGAAGTAATTCCAACTAAATGCCATCTTCCGTCCCGAAAATTACACTGCAAAGGTCCACCAGAATCTCCCTGAAATCACATATAATTTAATATAAATATTTATTTATCATCCTTAGATCATTCAGAGTTCTCAGTAAAATTTTCTTGTATTTTACTTTAACATTGACATTGCACGCATTGACGCGGCCAGGAAGAAAATACATGAGCTATTATTGCGATGATAACTGTTTATTCATTCCGAAGTTCACAGCGTTTGAAGATGTAACATGTTTATTCAACAACCTCGCATTTCCTCACGGTAAAAGGAAAGACATTTCAAACTTAAATATTTCATTCTAAGCAATGACCTATTTTTTGTCATGCAAAAATGCTTATTATTTTCTGAAAAGACGTTGTATTATTAGCGGTATTTGTCTACATTACTGTACTGTATATGTAAAAAAGTATTTTACAGAAAGGTTAGTAAGGTATACAACATTATTTTTGTATTCGTCCACTGGAAAGCTCGCCGCACTGATCTCTTTTTGAACAGTTCCTCTGTATAGTGTGCTATTGTATTGGTCAGTATTGGCAAAGCATTCGGGTTTCCAATTCCAAACGAAAAACTCGTACCATAAAGTCTTAATGGGGAAGTAGTATAGAAATTTAATGTGGGCAATCAAACATCCACATGGCTTCCATTTGTGTATACAGTATAAAGCTTCCATGATGGGCTTCATCATTCATGGCCATTAAATATCATGTTGCACGTATACTTGCCGTCAGTGAAATTATGTAAGGTACCTACAGTCATGTAGGTATGCTTTTCAAACTAAAAGGTCAAGTCTTCATGTTCTAAACTCTCTTTGCTTTTGTACTTTCGTGTATGTACGCCACAATCTCAATATATCTATAACAACAATAAAAAATACTTTTCCACGCGAAAATAATGGTACAAGTTCACAGTCCGCACAACCATTTGCGAATTAATAAAACTTATATCGTCCTATAATACTAAAATGATGGAAGAAATCAATATTTTACCTTCTCATTCCGTGTTTTTAATTTCCTTCACCTATTGAATTTACATCGACCCAGCGAAATTTCTATTCATAATCTACTGTGAACGTACTGTATTTGTCGTTTTACACATACAATTAACAAGAAATAAATCTGAACGTATATATCTTCCGTTTTTGTTCAATGCCATTTTAATGTTGCTTTCCTTTCATGGATGCTTTTCTTCCTTTTAAGGACTAAGCTCAATTAAAGGTTGAACTTGACACTCACTTTGCCTTGTGATTGGGACTGTCGTAAACCATTAAACAATATTCAATTCCAACATATAGTGACGATATTTAAATTCTATTCAGGTAGTCATTTCATTTCATTGTCTCCTGCCTCTTCATGGGTTAAGTCGCTTTAAAAGGTGTTGCTTGTTGCATTCTTATATTACAAACTCTGGAAACTTGGGAGCACTGAAAGGGAGATACCTATGTCTAAAAAATTGTTTAATTACTTGAAAATATAAGTACACTCAAATTCTATAATGGCAAAACAATGCTTGTCGTCAGTATTATAAATAAGTTCAAACGCAAAATGGGCATTTCCTATTAGGTATTGCAAACAAATTATTTGTACCAATTTGTAAGAGAAAATTGATGGTGAAAAGTTTAATAAAAATAAACTTACGACACATGTTCCTTTGCTACTTTTGTCATCACTTGGTCCGGCGCACAGATGGTAATTTCGGATTCCAATTCGGTACGCTCGTTGATACATCTCATTGCATCTGTCTTGCGAAGTCACATGCACCCAAACCTAAAACAGAAGTCCAAATCAATTAAACCATAGATTAAATTGTTGCTGCCGTTATGCAGGAATAACAAAACTTTGTTGAGCAGACAACATTTCGAGTAAGCTCATCAATAAGCGAAACCTACGTAGAATTATAATGAAATTTTTAGTAATGGGAATTTAACCGTTTGTATTATTATTGGTTGTTACAAGTGGTCAATAATAACAAACCGAATTTTTAACCTCATGATTATGCTTCCTTCTTATATATACAGATATATGCATGATGCTGGTAGCTATGTAATAAAGTAAACTTTTAGAGACTTAAGATATTTAGCATAAATAAAACCCTGCAGTCAATAAGTTCCGGACGAAAGATTTAGGTTAAATTTATTTAATTTAGATACAGCCTTTTAAAAGTATTCAATATTCACTGAATCCATGTTCCTGGCACAAAACTCCTTTTTGCAAAAACTCCAGTTGTGCATTGTCTGTTACAGCTATTCGTACTACAGGGAAGTAATCATTCCACAACCATATTACTCCACGGGCTATAAAAGCTTGCAATTGCCATAACAAATGATGATGCTATGCTTGGCTAGATAGGGTCAATGAAATCGAAAGACACGGTTAATGGCAAGGGCACGTTTGAAAGAGAAAGACAAAAGTTCAATATCGTTACTATTCTCCCATTTACCCTAAATCGTATCTCTGTTGACTATTCCCTCAAAATTTTGTTGATGAGCAAGTACATATTTACGCAAAAAAATCAAGAGTAGGTAATTCTCACACGTAGTCCTATCTGTGCTCATATAAAATTCCCTCCCCCAAATGATCTCACATCAGTGATATACAAACACAAAAAACCTCAGACACGTTTGTGGTATTAATAATAATAAGAAGCACACAGTCTTAATAATATGGTGATACTTTCATTTATGAGCGGAACAATACGTGCCTAGTCAACAGTGCTTAATGACATTGACATTGCTACTTTCATTTCCTTTTGCTTCCCACCACATGGTCATTTAATTATCTTCATATGTCGCTAGCATTTTCCTTGATGATCAAATAATTTCACTAGATTACCAGAAGACTGTCACCTGGTCCAATGATTAATACGTGTGATTCTATAATCATTCCGGATGTCTGTTTAAATATGTCGATAGTAAAGAGATAATGTTAAATTTATTACAACAATTAGGATAAAGTTCAGCATAATGACCTACAACAATGCTTTACCCACTAAGAAAAACACTGCATATATTGAATACGGTAAATTAAAGAGTAAGTTCTCCGTCTCCAATGTCATGCCAGATTATGTGGAAAATCGAAAGTAATGCTACCTAAGTAGCGATGGGCATTTAAAACAATTTTAAAGAGCTACACCGACTTGACAAAGAAATTTATCACTTCCAAGAGTCAGAAGTCATTGGCGGCAAAAACTTGTTTCATCATCAACACTGTGTGTATAGCGTCATCACTTGTTGAGGTATACCATTCCACACATGCAAAAGCAATGTTCAAAATTTTGCAGCTTCTTGAACCCAGCCAGTCAAAATGTGCCACAAAGGTCCTCCAAACAAATGCTCCAAATTTCATGCATTGTACGACCTAGAGAAACTATGTACAATGTAATATGCGCCTACAGGAAGCTTCCCTCCAAAACTAATTACTATTAATTCCAACGGTTATTGTAATTGCTTAGTGAGAACAACACTGTCAGGAGGTGTTAGAATGCAAGCTGATGTTCAGCTATCTTAATCAAGTTTGCTTATCCACATAATTCATTGCTTGTATACGTTCATGTTTTCGAAGAAAATTATCACTATCCTATGAACATATCTTTATTGCGACAGCTTTTTATTTTTGCAAACCATTACCTCGTAAGTAAGCTTTCTTTTTGCGTCACATAACTTCTGTCAGATGTTAGTCTCTCCTATGCATCTGTATGTAGAATACACTGAACTTTCAATTGCTTACCTTTACTCTGTATATCTACCATCCTACAAAAGTTCTATTTCAACTCGAGAAATTCGTTCAAGACGTTGCCAACTTATTAACTCTGGGACATTTATAAACTATTTTTTGGCAAATAAATTATTACAGGTTTAGACAGTAATTTGAATGTTATGACAAGGCGAGCGATTTCATGTATCCATTAATGACCATTTAAACAATTTCAGTCATGCCCAGGGTGAAATGAAAGCATCACATTGGGACTCGTGTGGTTACTATGTTCACGAAATCGCATCTGATGGCGGATGGAGACAAACTAACAATAAGTGTACATACATACATTGGAAGAAACTAGCGTATGTGCAGTATGTACTATTTGCCCAAAAGAATACCTTTTATTAATCAGAGCGGTCGATAAAATCAATGTTGCTAAATGTTACACATAACCTCTTGTACCTTTCGTTGTAGGCAGGCACGCTGCGAGCAATCTATAGTATTGGTTTTATTTTCATTATAATTCCACATATACGTGCACATTATCTCTGCAACTAACCACTAATAAACCTGTGTTAACAAAACATGAACTTGGAGCCAGCAATAGAGATATGAATGTGCACCACCAACTCGAATTAAGATAAAATGTACGACAAGACGGGACAGTAAATATCACTCAGTACATATCGTGCATTCTCTCCATTGTACCATGTGCCAGTGAATGCTAGAAATGTGTTTGCTAACATTGCCAGGAATCTTCCTCGCAAGATTCCTAGGCTGCGTTCGTACAATGCAAACAGGATATGGACGTAATACAGAGGTAGCATCACAATCTCAACTCTCTACTAAACCGTCTGTTACTATGAAATCTTGGTGCAAATACAATTGTATACCTCAACTTTATGTGTGCAGTGCAAGTTCAAACCATATACGCGGATAATATAATAATTAATCCAGCCTTGCATATCTATACCATTTGCCATTTATATTGAATACCAAAGGTCAATCAGCTAAATCTATTCGGATGTTCTAAAATAATCTTCTTCATCGAAGCTGACTATACATATCTAACTATTTAGACATGCTATGGAACCACTTGAACAAATTACAGCAAATTATATTCATTACTTCAGTTATAGCTCGTCTTTACTTGACACATGAGCGAATTTGTGACAATTCACTTTTAGCTATCCATAATTCGCGCTGTTATTGTCGATTACAAGTTACAAGTACAAAGTTTGAAAGCTGTTATCTGTCAACTTGCATATGCTTTACTGATGAATATATGTAATACAAGTTTAACACCATATGATCACCAAACAGGTTGAATTTATTCCGACCTGACGATAGCATGAAACAAAGTAATAATATTTTATCAACATATATTATAAGGTCATGTAGAATGTGAATTCGTCACTCACCTGCGTAATGTCAATTAAAGTAATGTAAGCTATACCAAACTACCAATTCAAACCAAAAGCAAACCTGTTGCATCTTTGAAGACAATTTTCCGCGAGGGGAGTTCATGCCCCATCCTGTGGCTACACATTTGACACCAGTCATATTGAAGGCAAGTGTTTGCTCATCATCGTTGGGCAAGCAGACAGGAGCTACTGTCGGTGACCATTTCAACGGGCGGGATAGTTTTACAAGAGCTGTATAAAAATAAGTATAATCATTTGTCACATTCTGCCGTTCTAATGCATACAAACATGCAGAGTTAATCAAACTCACCAATATCATTGTCAAACTCCTTGAAGCGTTCATGCACAAAAACACGTGAAACCCCTATCATTTTCTCGGTTCCCTCAGTTCTGGATCTGTCGTACTCGCCGGCCAGGACAAACCAAGATGTCCCATGACCGAGTCGAAAGAGCTTGCTGTAAATTCGTTCATAACGTCGTTAATATAAAACATCTTGGGTGATAAATAAGAATGAACCTTATCATGAATAGTTATAAAACAAGTATCAGTGTTTTTCAAACTTTTGGATGCAGTGTGCAGCCGTCAAAACCCATTGATTCGCAATTAAAACTCCACCACACCAATGTCCCACAAACCCCATGGTAGGATGCTTTAACTGCAATGATATCTGATGAAAAAGGAAACAATCAATCAACAAAGGCGATCCAATCAATTCATCATCTGGTGTTCATAATTTTTCCGCTGCCGACATAAGTTAGAATGCTTAAAATCACCTTCCAAGCTGATTAGAATACGTGTAGAATTATTTACGAGTATACAGAAACAAGAAAGATAAGCGTTAAAAATGTACACAGCAATAAGATAGTTTAAACGAGCTAGTGTCTAGCTCTAGACACCATCAGAGTGTTAACAATGAAAACCCGTGCGGTTTATGACAAAATACATACCTGCCAAGGCCAAGCACCGGGTTTACTATCTTCACCATTAACAATTCGACCATGAGGACCCACAGAAGTCGAAGACTTTTCATCCGTCCACTTCATCACACGGGAAGAAAACCGTCCGTTGCTTCCTGCTCTTGACCCACGTCTCATCATAGACTCATAATCCTTTGGTTTTGGTGATCGATTCCGTGACTCGCGATGGGAATAAAATATGCTTATGCCACATTCTGAAATAAATGCAATAGTCATGGTTAATTTTCTCGAAACTCAGTACAGGCATGTTCCTTGTTTACTTCATATATATATATGTACGTACATCTTCCGTGTTGTTTCTTTACAGAAAGAAGAAACTCGCTGGGAAAAATCTATTCAGAGCGGATCAATAGCTTAGAATATCCAGCATACCTAATGTGTTACCCATATGTTAATTGCACAATAAAACTTCATGTGAAAAACGGCTCATGCATGCCAGCATCTCATTTTTACCATTAGAAGTATGTAAGAGTTGTATACAGTACTGAGAGTATACATGTATACACCATTAGCGATAAAAATAAGTGAGTATGCAATTGCTGTGTATTGAAAGGTTTTCGTTGGATTTTTTGACAACCTGTGAACTAAAGATACAGCATCCTTATAATTTCGCACTCAACGAGAGTAGCTTATTATCACCTTGCATATGTATTTGCTTTCTTATTAGGCTTTGTCATCTCCAAAACAAGAAATTTTAGATAAGAACATGAATGTACTTCTTGGCAATGGTCGAAGGCAATTTATGAAAAGTGTTGCAAGTAATTGCTAAACATTCCAACAGGTATGTAAAAGAAAATATGAACAAGTAATTCATTTTCGAAAGTGTCGATAATAAAAGTACCGTACCGGCATCGATCCCTACGAAATTGCAACGTCGTCACCAAAAGCTACTATTTACTTAAAGAAAACATCAAGAGTATCTATTTTTGTAGACAATAATAACAAAATCAATAAAATCAAGCCACTGGAACAAATATCGACATTTCCTACTGCCTTACTTTTCTCTTGTCATTATATAAGTATTCATGTTGTCAAACATAAACTAATAGCACTTTTATACCCACTATGATGCGGGCTGCTTGTCGGGCACCTTGGAATTGAACCTCCACGATATATTACCTGCGCTCAGAGTTCACCTACTTAAATGCCATTAAATGAATTATAGGTACTGCCAAGCTGAATTCATCACTATATTTTCTACACTCAACCATTTCAAGGAAGCAGAAGGGCTTATACACTGAGTATCAATACCCGTGAAGAATGCAGGACGTGCCAATGCTCCTCGCTAATAATAAAGGAATTAATTCTTTTCCCTCTCCAATGCAGTGGCAAATGAAAAAGAAATTCGTGAGATGCTCCCTCTTCTCGTGCTCGTTTTATTTCCTCAAGAAAAAACTTTGTTTACACAAAACGAAATTCCAAGACTGCATAACAATACAAGGGAACTATAAGCGCACAATGGAACAGTATAATCTGGGTGAACTTATGACCAAGTTAAATATGAAGTATAAAATACTTTTTATTCCCTTCTCCAAATTTATTGCGGAACTGTAGTAATTGTATGCGCTTCTGACTCCTCAAACCGTGAGTGTACAAAGTTTACAATATACTTAAACCCTATAGGTCCTGTTAAAATTACATTTAAAGGCAAGCGTAATGCAAGTGATTTTAATAATTTGGTGTCAAGCTATCACGGTCATAGAATGCATAAGGATCCCATTGCCCCTTCATACCTCTTAAATGGTTGAAACGGCTTATTAACATTATAAGTGTAAGGCATTAACATTTGTTTAAACAATAATAAAGTTTCATGTCAACTACAATTCATGGTAATCTTACCAGCCATTCCATTAGCAATGTAAGAACTGTATAAGCAAAATAATAATTTGATGCATGTGCTCTAGGTTGGTCCCTAAAATTATATCTAAATAATACTTATACATAGACCGGTAACACAGTTTCTCCAATCTATGCAATCGTTTTGGGCAACATTGTTTCCTTAAAAATCCGTGCGGACATCCCTATTTAAAATGTCACTACCACCCTGTAATTTTAAATTTTTTAAGGAAATAAACAAGCATGCAAATGCAGCTGTTGTGTAGGTGTACTCAGCTGTCTTTATTCAATGTAGCCATGAATCCTTCGTTAGGATTTTATGTAAAAATGTAAAAAAAGAACACCCAACCATGTCAACATACATATGTCTGACGATGAGTATACCTGTTTACATATCACAGAGTTTTGTCAATTATTTTTGCGCAATATCGCGTATTTACATACATCTACCTAAAAGCAAAAATTACATCCGTGAGCCATAACACCTGTTGAGTGTCGCAAATTACATTGTAAATTGCTCTCATCAAATAATCCATGTATCCATGCTTCGATAAGTCCAAATATGTGAAAATTAAATTAACGAGGGGTAGGTCCAGCCCCTCTCAAATTATTTACACTTGTTAACCAGATATACATGATGATCAACCATCAAGAAAAATATATGTAGATATGCACCCATTCAAAATTCTACAGATCCAACTACAAAATACTGATAGGTGGCAAAATCATGTTAAGATATAAGTACATTGGTTATCTCCACTATTATGTGTGTAAGGACACACGATATCCTTGGAGACCCAATTAATTTTTGCTTTAAAATCGCTGCATATAAGTATATGCTGGTTCCAATAATACAGTAAAACCTAAAACCCAAAAATATACAACGCAAACACCAACATTTAGCAAAACATTTAGTGCCAGAATGCAATAATATCAAAATATCAAACATCCATTCGAGGACACTAGGAGAAATAATGTACATAATGTCAGAAAAGAATTCAAAATCTACTAATATCATCAAAACTTTTGTAACCATACCTGGACTGTTGTGGGGTAATAGCATCACTGATTTTACTGGAAGCACAAACAGAAGGAAGACAACGATGGCTACTAAAGGCCAAATAAATGTTAATATTCCTGCCATATTTATGTATGTAATTGTCAATATACAATTGATTTGTAAGGTGCAGGACCACCCCGACAGTAATCACTGTGTAAATTAAATTAAATCACCCAGTTATACACCACGCGTCATGGGATGTATAAACTCGTATTTAAAAAATCGATTCATCCTGAAGGTGTAATGCAGCTATTAGCGCCATACTTAAGGCAATAAATACACTCACAGCAGTTGCCAATTAATGTCTAGTTGTTCAAGTTTTTTGGTTGATAATTCACTTAAATCTTTTTCACACTGTAAAGGAATCACTTTTGTGTCTTCGATTGGTATAGAGTAGTATTATCACCACTAATATCTGCAAGAAAACAAGAGTTGAGATTGAAGAGCAAGGTCGTGTTGCACTGGCAAACAAACACTCTGACACAATGAGTAGGTACAAGATTTTTCAAAGAGATCAATCACATGAAATACAGTGCCGACGACGGGGCAATGAGTACACTTGCGGTTACTTTATCATTACGACGGTAATTCGCGATATTAGACAAATAACATACGTAGTGGTATTTCATGTTATGCCTAATGGCGAGAATCGTGGTACACATTTTCACTCTTATAACGACAGTTCGTAATCAAATGGGAGATTTTAAGCAGATAATTTTATTAACCTGAAACCAAGATATGTAGGATAAGGAAAGACAGAGAGCTGAAGGGTGACAGACGCTAAGCCACAATGTGTTGGAAATGTTGGACTGCCTTTGTTGATATTACTCTTTCCCTTCCTCTGCAGTAATCGGACTGCTCCCAAAGCGTCTCTCTTGACTTTTCTGATGATAACGGCGAGGATGAGATGAAGGGGAAGAGCAAGTGAGAATGCCGTGGTTGAGGTAAATTTTCACTTTTTCTTGAGTGCAATGATCACCAAGACTTCTCATGTTGTCTAAACCTAAATAACAACAAGTTTTCCATCACCTTCTTAACTTCAATTGTTCAATCTACTAAAGCCGGTTGAGTTCCTATGATTACACCAGCAACTGTCTGAATGAGCGAAACACGCACACGAAAATATCCTACAAACAATAAAATACTAATCAACACATGTAGCAGGCTTCTGGGATTACATAACACTAATAACATACATTCCACTATATCTGTGCTCCTGACTTCAAATCTATGACTTGCATTCACAAGATACATACTTGCTTCTTTGACGAAGTCACCAACAAGTTCCTTTGCTGTATATAAACTCAAATCCTTCGAACTCAAGACTTAAATGACTGGGTTAAATGATGATAGCAGTAAAATAATAATAGGGTGATACTTTAAGTGACTGCAAGTTTTTCTTCTGAGTCTACAAAAATGTTTTGAAGGTCGTAAAACTAGTAAATACCTGACAAATTCTCGCTAATGAACCCATATAGTCCATATAATCACTACATACGTATACTGGAATTTTGGTACATGAAAACAACAGATTGGGTCAGAGGGAAAGAGGAAAGTCTGTTGATATTTAATAACCAATAAATATTAAATTTCAATTCTCGCAAATAATAAAAACAACTCTCAATAGTAATTTCGAAATTATCAATAACTAAATTTTAAGTGTTATAAACGTAGATACCTCATCATCCAACATTTACATGATTTAATCTGTAAATGTAAATGCAAATGAATGTGAGCAGAGCAATAAAAATATAGTTTTTACTTAACTTTTTTTAAACGTAATAAACAAGAAATGACAATATATGTGACTAAATTATTTAGTATACAAAAGCTCTTACCAACTGGAGTTCACAAAAGGATTCGTAAAGTCATCGTCAATCACACTGAAACTAACAGAGAAAACAGCATTGGCATGTTGAACCACTGCTCGGCAATTAATGTTAGTATTAGTATCGGTGCATACGACTTTACACAGCAGGATGAAAATGCAGACACCTAACCAAGGAAATGAGAAGAAGTGCACCCCTTAATGGGACTTTACGTTGATAATGAAAAATTTAACCCTTTAACAAAATTCTAAACTCTTGCGTCTCGCTTTTTCTGGGACTGATGCTGCCGATATAACAGAAGCTCTGAAAGGTCGTGCTGAAAATACACTCAAGCATCTTTTGTTTATTCTTGTTTCAAATTAGTTCGAAATTTACACTTTTCCAACCTGTAGATACGTGGTGGATCTTTTCAAAAGGTTGCCCATTCTCACGGATTCATTATGCTTATCTTCATTCTAGAGACAACAGCGACAGAGAGAGAGAGGTGATATTTGGAAATCGAAAGAGTACGCACATGTGGGTCAACATATATCTTACAATACTGAATTCATCCGTAAACGGAGTACAAAAGATGCTTTAAATAGGATCCCAGAAATGTCTTGACTAAATTCCTTGAGGCTTCTTGTTTGTTTTTATGAAGAAATCGTAACTTTTTCATTGTCTACCTAGCTAATTAATTATGGCAACAAATATTACAAACCTAGAGGATATTTTGAAGCCTTGTATTTATAGCGTTTAATCCTCATCGGTGGATCACAAGCAGAGAACGAGGTGTTACCATACTTTGAAAAGCGCTGTTTGTATGGAACAATAAAAATAAGAGTGTGCTTTGTTGTTAAAAATTAAGTATATTGAGAATTAGAGGATAATTGCAACCTGTCATAACACACCCGGAATACCTTCCAGTCATGTAGTAATAACCGTAAGTGATAAAAATATTATAATACTTGTTCCTGCTGCCCTGCATGCACTATACTCGCTGATTGAGTGCCGTATGACACTGACGCTGCAGCAATTAATAGCTCGGATGCTGTTCCAATTTCAATTGAATACTTCATGCCATGTCATCATTTCGTTCTCTTCCACATTCAGGCACACTACACACATCAGGTACTGTATTGTTCTACACTTTAAAGATCGCTTCTCTTTGATTCACACAAATACACTTGGTGCACAAATTGTGGTAAACGTGCAACAACTGCCACCAATATCTACAGAACTAATTGTAAATGCTTGAATCCGTTCGCATCATACAAAACACTTGTAAAGACAACTATTGTTTTAAAGCCCTACCATCCATCGAGTTTTAATTATACATACACCTATAATTACTTCATGCACACGACGTTTTGTGACAGGTGATATGCTATAAAGTTTGCATAAACAATGCCACCGTATAGAAATGATCTTTCATCTTCGAGCTTTCAACAATAAACGTGTGCATATGTATATGCATGTATGCACATTGTGCCCAAGTATACATGTTTATCAATTGCTATGATTCAAACTGTAGGAATTGCTCAGGAAAAAATGATTATGCTCAACATACTTTCTCACAGAAATTCTTTCTATATATACAGTTTGCATTTTCATCTGACTTTTGACTTCAAGTAGTGTATATATGTATACGAAAAAACGGCAATTCAAAAAATGCTTTTCGTTTCACTGGGAGGGGAAGATCTGATGACTTGTTAACATTTCTTGTGGGTGACATGAAAATATCTGTCATGCCACAGCACTTTGTCAAATGTGCTGTCAAGATCAAAGCAACGACTCTGTAAGTTTTTTGTTTCAGAGTCAATGTGGCAGAAGGATGCCGGTAAAGTGCATATCTGCAAATCTGCATGCAATCACAACATTTACGTTAAACGAAAAAAACACTCTTGATTCATGAACACTGTTATGAACTATATATGTGTTCACTCACCGCTGCGTTACTGACTCTATGTATACACATACACTACATATACAGATACTTTAGGTGAACTGTCTGAAGAGATGAAGGTTGAGAAGTAAAAATATTCTCACATCTCTAGTGGAGCAAAACATTTACATGACATGCCGCAGTGCACGGTGATAAGGTTAAAGAGGAAAATTGGACCCCGAAATTTCATACCTACTTATCTTTTGAACCAAATTTACTATCCCTTTGTAATAAATAACATTTCAGGATGAACGCCTTTGAGAAATGTGTACACATTTAGAAGAACAAAAGAAATCAAACTTGCTCTTGTTTTAATTCTCTTGATATTTAGAGCAAGCTTTTCAACTTTACCGATTTCAAGAGTATACAAGGAAATTTGATGACGCCACTATAAATAAGAACAAAACCAAATTAAAAACAAAGCGAATCCATGTAAGTACCTGCTTCCCCCATATGTAGATGTCTTTTCGTGGTATGCAGCCAGGTTTTGCTGTCGCTTCAAACGATTAGTCATCACTGGATGCTTTCCCAACTAAATTGTTTTCTGAAAGCAGATCCCAATTGTCAGAATCTTTGTAATCATCAGACTCCTTCAGGACTTACGATATTTAATGTACGTTACGTGATGCACGAACTTCAGGAAAGTTAATTTATATTCATTTATCAGGACATAACAGTTATCGTGCGCCTTTTTATGCAAGTTTGGTCTTCTTCATCTCTAATAGTAAATATTTTAATGCACTGATCCAGTTTCGCTTATCTTTTGACTTAGTCCCGAGAGTAAATTTAAAAACAATTCACTGTGGCATGTCATGTTTTTCTAAAAACATTTAGATACAACATCTTTTAATGCATTAAAATTTATTCAACTTTTCCATATTTCAGATGTGGACGCTTTAAATGTAATCCATTTACAGGGAAATAAATTATACTGATTGTCAGACAACTCTACTACTATTACGATTATTTCTTTTCCATTTACTAGCTTCCTCTTGCATTTCCAAGCAATGGTGACGACCTTGGAGATACATACATACATGCCCACAAAGGGAGCTTGAAAGCAACGTGTCACTGAAAGTTGGTTTTACATGAATAATTTAGGACGCCATACATATAGTGTATGCTCTTGTATTTGCAATTACACGTGCGGAAAATCATGCAAATGTTTACCCGTACTTTCTTTACTATATGGATCGTCGTAGCCACTCATGTTGGCACCAATAACTTTAACATTATTACAATAAATAAAATGTCCTTCCCTTTTTTCAACTGTTGCTAAAATTTTCTCCTACACAACACAAGCACGACATTTCCAGGAGGCTTTCATGTATGATGCCCATGAACTCTTTAAGCTCTTACCAACTTACCAAAATCTCCAACACACGAATCGCCAAGTAAGCTTATAAGACTATCTTCAATTTTTGGCATAAATTGCAGATACATATATCAAAAAGACAGGTGTATCTACGCCTTCTGAGACATTATCGGTTTTATTTCTACAGGTGGTTATGATTGTGTACATGAACGTTGACAGGAATAAAATTGTTAAATAATATCATAATACCAGTTGATGGTGGAGTACATTTATTAACTGTAAACGTTTTATTTAACATGAAAAAAAATAACGGAGTGTTAAAGAAAACAGGCACAAGTATTAAAACAAAAATTCCAGTTTTAACATCGAATATTTAAATCGTATGCAAATACATATAAGTACTTCCTTAACTTTTATTTTATACCACCTTGGTCTTAACTCAGTTTTACAAGTACCAGAGCATATGTCAATAGTAAAAATACTGATAATGGTCAGTCCAGATGTTTAAAAAAATAAAAATAATACTTTGATAATAAAAAATTATTTTGATATGGGGCATCATAAAAATATTTCCGATATAAGTATAAACCATGCACGTGAACCAACCTCATTATTCAGAATTGCAATTTGGTGCCAATAAATTTAATAAAATTCATGATTTTTACAGCTGTCACGTTAAAGCTTAAATATGAGCATTGCTAGAAATAATCAAAAGTATTCTTACTCCAATATAGCACAACAGATTCGTTGTGTATCAGCCCAAACCCAAACCAATGCTGGCTTACCCACAGTATACATTTGTACCCATGTTTGGTTTCTTAAGCTACTTTCCTGAGTTCATCCGGCGGCTTCCAAAGTCTAGCATGAAGATATGTAGAATGTAGATGAGTACCAACGAACGCAACCTTGAGTTATGCCGTCAAACGTTGTTATTACTTGCCTGCGACTATTACAATAATTATCGATTTTTAATTAAAGTAACTTCCTTCGGTAATCGCTAGGAAGAACTTCACTGAGATACTTTCAGTCCTACTTAATTGCATACGTTTACAAAGATTGATCAAAGTAAATAAACGAGTAAAAGAAATTAGTATTGTAGAACGTACTAGTCATTGCATGCAAACCTCCAATCATAATGTAATAACGTAAAACTTATGAGTTATGAGAAGAGAACCTTAGTAAAGGTTTGCACGATAAAATTTGGTAAATATTTAATTGTTAGAATGGCAAAACCAGATTGTAATGATTTAATTATTAGAAGATATGTGCCACATACATATTTGACGGATGATATGTAAGGCATACTTACATCTAAACAAAAAAGCAATTCACTTGCAAACTACAAATACATACGGTAACAAAAATCTCTTGTTCCAGGGATGACATTGTGGGGCAAAGTGAGACCGTGTGCAGTCGAACTTGTGCATAGTGCATGCAGAATTAACGCACTTGAAAGTTCCAGCCACAGCTGAGAGGGCCTGTATACTTGATGCAGAGAATCAACAGTTGCTTCAAATCACCACGTACACCAGATTTACGTCTGAATCCATTTTTGCAAACTTTATTAAAATTTTTCGTACAAAATACAAGTATTTAAACGTAGATTCGATAATGCGATATTTTATAGGAATTGCGAAATATTTTTTTATATATGAGAGCAGCGATATAAGAAAATCAGAGAACTAGTTAATCTTCAACGTCAAACAATCTCTCATTGTGGTGTTAATAAAATTATTACAAACATTACAAGTAACTAAATAACAATACATTTACTTTCCCTTCATTAAAAAAGCTTCAGAGAAGAGATATCCGATTAGCTTTTCTATAAAATTTTCAATACCACAGAGTGATAGACAGTTGCAGGAATCTGTAATGAAAGAGACCGCCGCATCAATACACTCACTGTAGTCCACGTATTGACGCACCAATTTCAAGGCTTGTAATTTATCTATATTGCCCAAAACATCTTGATGGGGTTTAGTGGCATTCGAAACTGCCTGGAAGTGACCAGCATCTTCTGGCCGCAATCTCACTGATGAACTGATGGGCAATTGAGCCTGGATGAATACACTGAGACAACGGCAAAACAATCTTCCCCTACAAGAACATCAAGAAAAATATTTAGATTTATACTTAAATCTACTAGATACACAATTGCACAACGCTCTTTATAGAAAATTTAAGTGAAGTGTCCAATACCTAACAGATAACTTTGACGATTGTCCAATTCCAAGAGCACCAAGAAGTCCCCAACCTCCTTTATCGTCACCAAGATTGGCCATGTGAAGCGAAAGCGTATTCAAAAACTTTTTAACATTCTTTTCTACTGTACTGCCTTTCTTCGAGGAAAACAGCAAATGGACATTCAATTTTAAAATAATCTCATAGAGTAACGGCAGCGCTGCTTCGTTACATTCCCTGCAATAAAATACAAGCAAATATGTATTTATACATATTAATGTTTACGCAATTTATTAGTAGATACGGAAATCCAAACAAAAGCGTTTTACGTTCTCTAAAAATACTTACTTTGGCTTTAAATTTTTCAGGACATCCATTAAAAAAGAAATTGTGCTGACACCGCCTTGACACAAGCTATCAAATCGACGCAAAAATAGACAATATAGCACCAAGTAATGACCATCTCTGTAAGCAACCTCAAAGTAGGTTCCAAGTTCAGCCACATTTGTACTAACAAGCGAGACCTCAATAATAGAGTCCCAACTTGCTCCTATAAAAAATATAAAATACATAACAATAAATATAAACCAAATAAAACCACGTACGGGCACAAATAGGATACATAACTGATAGCTACTATACCTGGATGTTGAAAGCACAGATTTGTCGCAGTTTCAAGTAGTGGTACAGTAGTGTACGCGGGTACTTTACTATCCCAACAACACTGTATCAGACAGTGTAGCACAATTAAAGGTACGTCTTTATTAGTCTCACACCATTCAATAAACGCGTTCCGAGTTAACGTTCCCAAATAATGGTTGGACATTAAGGTAAACAACTCTTTTAGTGGTATAATTAATTCATCCTTACGTTGATCTATAAATAAAAAACACTGACTGTCATATTTATACATAATTTTGCACAAAATGTATTTTTAATTTAAAAAAATGTAAACAATATACCTTCTTGCTTCACAACATTCACCATTTCAATCAACATTTTTTGCACGGATTTTTCAATATTTTTCACTTCCGTCTGCAAGTAATTCTTGAATTTTGAAGCCACAGATACAAGAAGCTTAACGTACGTACGCACAAATAGGTATCTTTTTCTGTTCAGATCTGGAGTAATTTCTTGTGCCTGCACATTTTCCAAACTTAAGTCCACATAACCAGAAACAATTTTCAGCAATCTATAAACAGAAAAAATATTATTCGCTGAAAAAAACTACTGCAGCATATACCAAAAAGTCTACAGAAAACCAAACTTACAACAACGAGGCAGTCTCCATAGCATGGCTGTTCGGATATGTAAGCACTACTCTAGGATCCACACTCATGACGAACCAATTCAAAACAGATTCAAGAGAATTCACAGGTACATGTTCCCACTTCATTTTGTATGCCCTCTCGGTTACGTCCGTCCATAAGGTCAACTAGGAATTAATTAAAAGAAATAGAGAATTCAAGCAGATCCATGTATAGCGCTACCCAAACTTCAAATAATTTTACCTCTCTAGCCACGGAATCATTTCCCAGCCGAACGAAAAGGTTCAAGAGTATTGAGTGAATTTTAGCATTCAAGTTAGCAATAAGATGTAGTGACACATTAGAATTAAAGAAATCGTAAACCCACTCAGTCCAATTGATCTGTACGAATATGCAGCCCAAAAAACTATGAGCTGCAGGTAAATATCTTTCAACCGCCTACAAAAAAATCAAGAGTTCACTTATAGACTACCCAAAGACAACGTATGATGTTTATCAGAATTTTAATAGGATAACAAAGGCATACCCTATTCATTCCTTCCAGGTCATTTAAACTCGGCCAAAATACTTTCCATGGAATTAAATTAATAAAGCTGTTGTTCACAATGCAAATCACATGATCTTTTACTCCTGGTTGAGCGTAGTGGTTTAAGTAGAAATTCAAAAGCTCGGATAGAAGACCCGAAGCACCTGCAAAAATGGAATATTCCAAAATATATTGCTGCACAATTTGAAAAACTACAGGTGTCATTAATAACTTCACCAGTTATTTAAGATAGAAACAATGTAAATAGAACGTCTTATATACTTTACCTGGAAGATTGTCAGCAAAAAATACCACGGATTCTGAAAAGTTATCAACGAACGTTGCAGCATACTGAGCATCAACTGTAATCCAAGGGTGTAAAACACTCGTGGAATCAAAGTTAAGTTGTTGTATCCAATTGGAACACTGATGCTGAATCATTTTCTGGTCATAGGGAAGTATCCAGGGAGAATAAAGATCACAAAGTAAGGACCAAACTTCAGCAACAACTGCAACATTAAAAGTAACATTACGTCATGATAAAATGATAAATTATGTATTGTCCGGTAAAACAAACTATGCAACAGTCTAACCTTGACTTGCAGACTGGCCGTTTAAAGTTTTCAAATTAAAAACAGTGACTGCGTGTGCTATCATTTGCAGGAAGCAGCTGATGGGCTATAATTAAATCATTCATTCTAAAGAAATTAAACACCACTAAAACAAAAAAGCTAAGGTTCGGATATAGCTTACATCAATATATGGTCGATATTTCGGATAAAGTCCATATAACCCAATAGCCAAGCGCTCTTTTGTGAAATAGCTGGACAGAATGTTGACGGTTTCGACAATCTTGAAAAAAAAATCCATATATAATCTCACATGACAAAATAGAAAATAATGCCCCCATTCTTTAACTCCAACCTACCATTGAGGGGGAAAGAATGCAAAAATCTGCCGCAAACCGTTTCATTTCGGTTATTCGTATATCAAAGCTTCTTCCTCTGGTGAATGCAATTTTGCAGCCACTTAAAGCATGGAAGAAGTCATACCAAATGTCCAAAGGTACTATTTGCTCTTCACTTCCAGCAAGCAAAAAATTTAGAACTTCACTGTAGTGTTGTGGAAAGTCATAAAGCAATATCTTCTTTAAATGGGTTCGGAATATCGAGTGAACCAAAAGACAAGAGTCATCCGGAGTCATTCTTTCAGATGTGACCACCTTCCACATTGTAGATATTAATCTACTTCGCTCAGCACAATTAGCCTTTGCTTTGCTCAGCCATGCATCAAGGTCCAGCTGTAAACATTACACCATTAAAATACATTAATATCAACGAACACGCAGACATTAATCATAAAACGTAATAAAATTCAAACAAGCTTCTTAACATTCTCACCTTTGATAAAATGACAAAAGCAAGGTCTGGGTTCTTTTTACAAATATTGGCCACACCATCGTAAATATCAATAAGACTTCGAGGGTCTGAACTGACAAGATTGATATGCGGAGCCACAGCCCCAACAACTTGTGGGTTCCGAATGCAAATATTAACTAGTTTTTTGTACTGTGATGGATCATTAGCTATAAACTGGGCTCCCAGAATTTCCAAAAAAGATGAAAAGAGTTGCTTTGTTGGAGGATAAAAATTACACTCTTCGTTCATAAGACCCAGCACGTGATAAAATAGTTCTCGTCCCACTTTAAAAATCCTGAGCCGTTCATGTGGCTGAGTATCCAGTGACCGATGGCACAGCACCAAGTTTCTAAAATGTCAAAATCCATAATTCCACTCTTAGAAAAATATACTAAAAAATTATAATAATTATTGATGCAACCAATATTACGTTATGAAGTCTTCCACAAAAACAGCGGACACACATACAGACTCAGGTGGAGGCTGAATACTTTTTTGGTCAATCAAGGAGTGATATTCAGTTCTATTCAACTGAATCTGATGGCCAATACGTTCATTAAGACGTCCCTCTTTGTACTAAAATATAAAAAATATTCACTAGGAGGTCAGGAGGTGGTAGTATGCTAACCTATCTCTTTAGCTGGATTTTTCAAAGATAGACAACCTTAAATAAAACGTGAGCAGGTCCGCTACAAGGTTCCCATTTTCTGGTGCCGTTACACCTCACATTAACGATGGCTTCAGAATCATGCAAGGTGTAGAGATCTGGGAGAAACTCCATATAAGCACAATCCAAAGCAGTGTGCTGTGATATTTGAAGAGCGAAGAGGCTAGAAAGGAAGTCCAATGGTAAAAATCAAGCAAAATGTAGAACCTAAAAGCCGACGTGATAGCTGTACACTTACCGAGCAAAGTCAGTCAAATTGCCAAAATGGGACTTCAAACCAGAATTCATAGCGCTGACATCCGTATACATCGGAGGATTAGGAACTGGTAAAACCTTCACAAAAACTGGCACTCCAGGTGGAGAAACAGGCGAGTCGTAACTCTTTAAACGTTTCAAAATATCTTCCTCTGCATTCCCGAACGAATGAACCCACTTTGGACTACGAACAGCTCTTTGTGGTTCAATCCAGACAAGTCGACAGGTATTGGTAAGATACGATTTCACAGATGCAAACGACAAATGAGAAATTGAGTCGAAATCAATATAGTCACTCCAGTCCTCCTAAGATAACATTGAATTAGTAAAGGATGTAATTCGAACCTCAGATCAGATTAAAAATAAAAACTTACATTTGATCCCTCCAAGAGAAGTAGGAGTTTACTGGGCAAAAACTGGGGAGGGAGAGCGGGAAGATACAATGCATCTTTGTGTAACTGAGGATCTTCAATCCAAATAGACATTGCATTCGACAACCTGAACATACCAACCATTTAGATTAACAAGGACTGGAACCGTAAGTAAAATATCTAATTCTGATTCGTAAAATATGACACTAACATCAGACGATTCTTTAAAAACTCGACCATAACGACCGGATTTAAAGCATGGTTATCCGATTTATTTTCCAAAAGCGAGTCCGAAAATTCATTTAAATTCGTTTGCTGATACTCTGATAATTCATGAAGGCGACGTTTTAGCTTCTTCTGAAATCCTGAATTGATCATGCCTTCAAAAAATCTGTCACCGACACCTCCTTGGTAGTTTTCGCTAAAATAAACATTCCACAAAAACATCAGCAAACAATGCGCAAATAACAAATAATAATCGAATCATAAAATCATTTGTATCTTACTCCGCTGATATTCGATGCAGAAACCTCAGAAAAAATTTCTGCCAAAATACCATAACTATTGGACAATCTAGTGGAACGTCCAAAGCTTGCTGAGCAAACCTGTACAAGGACAAAAAGTTCACCGCTCCGGAATAGTTGCAGGTAGCGTTGGCACTCTGTAAATGATGGTTCAATTAGTTTCATAAAGACTGTGACTTCTAAGTAAAAATCTTACCTTTACGGCAGCATCGACAGTGACTTTAGGGTTGACCAGAGAATGACCTACTGACTTCCAAAATCCTGATAAATTTTCGAATTGCATTTCAATATGCAAAATAAAGTACATCAAATATGGCATTTGAGGGTAGGATGGATTCGGGAGCAAAGACGACGCGCTTGATGCAGACCAGCTGAATAAGTAGGAAGCAAAACCAGCTCCAACCTCACTTGGAATTTTCTAAGAATTACAACGACATATTAGCCACAGTTAAACACAAATAACAAAATAATTATTTCTTACCTTGTACAGGTCAATAAAATATCCATAAAAGTAAGTACGACACTCTTCATGATAAAATGAAAAACGGGCAAGAACGTCTAACAAGTATAAAACGTTAAAATCCTTGTTCCAATTTTCACAACCAGTTAAAAGTTCCAACCACAACCGAATAATTTTCCGGTCCTTGGTTTCATACCTACGAAGTAATATTTTAATTTGATTGGATTATTTCAATTATTTTGAAAGTTATTTGTGACACTAAAAACAACATTAAATAAATTCCATTGCAATATGTTGGGCTCACCTTTGATGCTGATGAAGCTGCGTCTCAATCATTTCACCTAACAACTTCGTAACAGCCCCAGGAAATTCCGACGAGACTAAGCTTTTTGCCATACGAACGTAGGTCATATCTGATGCCAGCAGTGAAGACAAGATAGCCAAAAACCTTCAAACCAAATTAACTATCAGAAAAGCTATAACTGCCCAATCCTTGAATGAATCAGTAAGTAACTACCTTTTGCTTTTTAGCTCTGCTACTGTGTCTTTCGAACCAGCAAATAAAGGCGTTATAAAAAATAGAGTTTGTATCACAGGCTCGATTCTATAATTAGCCATAAGCGTTTCCATAAGATCAAATCCTTTAGAAGCTATCACAGGCAAAAAATGTCCCCAAGGAGTCATTAAGAGTGTTACAAAAGATCCTAAAGGATGTTTATCTTCTACCGATTTTCTAAGTGGCTCCAGTTCACTGTGTCCTTCAAACGTTGGTAAATTCTGTATCACCATGAACAAGTAGTTTATGTTTTACACAGAACAACAAGTTGAAGGTTACAACTAAAAAAATCCATCCCATACCCTTAAAAATTTAGTCAGTCTCAGATTTCCACAGTTGTTTTGATCGTAGACATGAAGACGAAGACGCTTAATGACTTCCCAGCCCCAGTTGGAAAAATTAATCTCAGGAACTTTTATGCCAGTCATTTGCTTCACTCCGTCCACTAAAATGCCTTGTGATTTTTCCCATTTCAATTGAGATTCCACTACTAAAATAGCAACCTAAAACAGATTATACAAAAATGTGAGTAAATAAAGCAAATAAATCCTCAAAAAACAAAATTAGTAATTGTATATTATTAACCAACTTTGCGATGTATTCCAACGGAGAGAAAAAGCTCGCCGGTTTCATCAAATGTCCAACACATTGATTGAATGATGAATCGTCCCATCTGATTTTCAAGACTACTGGGATGAAAATGTAGTAGCCAATTCGAAAGAATATTTAGATCAACTTCGGACGGCTTCCACGACGCAAAAGCCAGCTCCTTCAGCAGGTACAACGACATCTATATAAAAATTTATTCCAAATTAAAATACATTATATAAGAATAAAAACTATCCGCACATTAAAAAATTACCGAGCAAAACTTACGTTTTCTAGAATGTCCATTTTTGGCTTAATGCTTTGAATAAGCACGGAAATCAAATGAGGAAATTTATTTGTCAAACTGCTTAGAAGATCACGAGCCTGCTTGGAGCAACTCTCACGAGTTAACGGGCTTAGGAATCCAATCTATCCACAGCATGCTCAGTTTAAATAAGGTTTGACTCCGACGTCACCAAATATAAAAAAATTAATTTACCTGAAATAAATGTATAGTAACAATCCGAACAAATCCATTATCTTTTCCTTCCCGTGCAATAGCCATGCTATTCATAGTGGTTAACAAATAAAAAGCATCAGATTCGTTCATGGCGACCAAAGATTCCTCAAAATCCGACGGAATGTCTTCGCTCTTCATCTCATTACCATCGTACATATTCCAATAGGTAAGCAACGCATATATTTCCCAAAGCATTGAAATAGACACCAGGTTGAAAGGGACGGACGCAAGAAATTGTAACGTTCCCAAGTTTTTACCACGAAGCAAAGTTTTGACTGCGCGAAGTAAAAACAGATCATACTCCATCATCACAGGAGAATTAACCCAAGGCTCATTTTTAGTGACTTGGTCTATATGATCGCCTATATATTGTGTGGTATGAAGGATGAGTCGACCCAGTAACTTAATCAGCCGTCGATACCTGGAAACATATTAGAAAAACACATGCCAAAACGATTAAAACTATTTAAGCTGTTATGACGAAATGCTCGATATACCTGAGCTATTATCAATACACAAGTACTGTAGGTAATGAAATATTTTATTTATGTATTCAAATCCCTTCCTGGCATTAATCTTCCCAAATAAGAAAGTATGTACCGCATGTTCCGACGAAAGGGACACATGCGAGAACTTATGCAAATCACTTTTATGATTATAATGAGCTTATTCCTTCGAAATACCTGTCGTCTGTATGAGTTGCGAATCCATCACCAAGTATCTCAATCAGTTGATTGCAGAACGCAATAAGTTTCAATAAAGAGTGCTCCGTTGCGATGTTTCCATTATAAATGTACTCTCCATCTCTTTGACACACATACAAAGCTCGAGCAAATATTGACTCGAAGGGAATCTGAACAAGAATAACAAAAAAGCAAAATTTAAGAACGATAAATCCCTAGTTCTCATTCTCATGGCAGGAATACAAAGTGATATTTTGTTACACATCAGGTGTCTACCTGTGAGAGTAAAGCGACCAGATCACCTTCCTTGAAGGAGTTAGAATCCTCAACATCATCTTCTCCATCAGAATCAACAACTACCCATTGAAGACTAGAATCGGGAACACTAGAACTTTTCTGTGCTATCACATTATTTCGAAGAAACTCTTCTCGCTTAGGAACAGAGTTCAGGATTGAAGACAGAACGGTAAGCGAATAATCTAAATGTAAATGTCCGAACGACGCTGAAATGTATTCGTCAGGAACGGCTGGTACAGGTACTTCAGGAATTTGCACGAATTTAGCAGCCCATTTTGATGAAGTTCCAGGAGGGCACCGAATAACATGATTAAGTATAAACATGTGATCCTCCAAAGTGGCTATACGAAGCAGCAAGCCTATACTCTGATCCAACCAATTCTGACATTGTTTTCCGAACAACGGGTGAATTTGGTGTTTACGAATATATATAAACAACGTAGATATGCTCATTTTCAAAAGTTCAGCGTCACTCAGTATCTCATGATTTGGGTAAGCTGCATGATACCCTTTTACACCAAAGTTTTTCAAATTAATGTGATGGAACGACTTGTAAAAGAAATGATCAATTTGAGTTTTGCATAACTGGACTGAATACACGTAAAGTGGAAATGAATCTTTGAAAAGCTCCTTTAAATCTTTAAGCACTTTACTAAGTTGACCAAAGACGACTGAATTCAAATTGGCAGTGTGATATTGGTAGTTTCCTGTAACCACATTTTCGTCTGCACAAGTTCCGTTTTTTGTGATTGTTTGGGATGAAATAGTCCAAACCTGTTTTTCAAAGTCTTCACACTGATCCTTCAAGGATACAAGGGATTTTTCGCATCCAGTCAATTGATTGCAAACTCTTAAGTAATTATTAAGTAACTCATATAGTTCAAAATTTGGATAGGAGCTTTGGACTTTTGCTAAAAATGATTTCACAGCTTCTTCTTTGTTTTCCAACAAATAGTTATTGTACATATGTGATATTCTGCTAGCGTCAAGTGGTCGTCGAGGTAGTTCCAATTCAAATCGTCCTTCATCTTCTTCTATAACCTGACTCATTGGCTTGAAATCACTTACGTTGTCCAGTGATTGTTTCATGGACTGAAGGCTAAAGAAATCACCTGAATCAGCATTCACTGGAGCCGTTGGGGAAGCATCTAGAGCTTCCCTACACATCTCCACATTCTTAATTAATTCTTCAAATGGTTTTGTCTCTTCCAAATCAAATCGAATAGCAATCCCAGCTTCTTCCACAATACTCGAAGGAATGTTGACTATCGGGGAGACAATTGATAGAAGCTCTTGACTAGAAGCTTCATCTTCAGATTGCAAAGATTCAGGTTGACGTATAACATGCCCAATCAAATCAAACGGAATCTCGGAACTCTCTGCTGCTCTTGTAATTTCGCCATGACCATTCAGAAGTTTAGGATATTCTTCAGCTTCATTATTTCCCCTCACTTCCTCATCAAGGGTCGTGGTACTCTCATTTGAGCAATTGTTGTCTTTCGAATTTACTTCTAAAACTTCGGCATCCAAAGTTGCCACATTCTCGAAGCCATCGCTAGTCTTAATTTTCTCGACCTATACAAAAATAAATTAAAAAATAACAAAATATAGATATATACTTGTAATACCATTTATAATAATACTATTGTTTTTATAGACCAGCTTCTGTAAAATTATACCTGTGAATTCCTTCGTGTCGACTCCTTTTTCTTAGATTTCTTTTTTGCCTTGACTGGAGCTTCCATTATTTCATATTTACAATTTCCAACTCACAAAACACAATTTCCCGATTTAATCAACAAGTTGTTAGACAACTTTGAAAGACCTTTCGTTAAAAAGTGAAGGGTGACACGAACAAAACTCACACGATCATTAGCTTGCAAAATCTAATCTTATTCCTGTTATTTATCATTGACACTTTTTTATAACTGCGTATATAAACACATCACAGTAAAGTCTATTATTCACTAAATAATAATATACAATATTTTCCGTTAAGCATTTTACGTTGCATAATAAATGCTTGCAGAACAAAAGTGTACAATTTAAATAGATACGTTAACCTTCATGGTCATATGCTTTGGATTTTATTTCAATTCAAGTTCGAATCGTCGAACGTCGTTTAATATTATTATTGCTCTCTCACAGTCAGGAAATTATTTATCATTTCGAGCGCGCTTTCCAATCACGTGGTTTACCAAGGAGGGAAAAAGTCTCACTTTGCCCCAAGCAATCGTTCCTTCCGTCCCGTGAAGCTCGTTTCCCTAACGTTTGCGTTTACTGCGTTTTGTCAACGTTTGCGTTTGTTCAATTCACTGCTGTTTTTAACGTTTAGCAAGTCAAAACTAAAACCAAAACGCCATTATATAGTCATCGGATATATTTTTAGTTAGTAAATAACCACAAGAATCAAATAATATGATTAATAGTTGAATATTCCTGTTAGGTAATTCGAAACGTGTTTTGAACGTTTCACGAAAAATTAAGCCAAGGAATGTAAGAACGCCTTTATATGAACAAAAATTGTACATTTTTACAACCAGACATTCATAGAAATACCTCAACATTAAATGTACAGGTGATTGTTTTATTTATGGCAATTTGAAATTACCATAATTTCATGCTAAACCTAAACTAACACAACGTAAATACAAACAACAAGTAGCCGATTCTGATATTGGAATTGAGAATTTATAAATCATTAGTTTGTCATAATGACATAGTACAAGTAAACAAGTATGTATATTAGCGACACGAACAATATTATTCAATAGCCTTTTCTCCATATCGCCATTCAATAGTATGTTGACAGATTGATAGATCTATGTTCCTTCCGTGCTCGGGCTCACTATATTTATGAATAATTTGTAATTAAACTTTAAAAGGAATGCACCAAAGTGATTTACGGTTATGAATTATGATTGTTTGCTACTAACGAAAAATTATTATTTTAATAAATGCATGTACTTGGATATTTAAGGAAGAATATGTATTCACAATATCAACTGAAAAGCATCGCCGATCCATAGAACTTGTTATTCACCAGCAATCTTTCCGGGTATTGCTCCAGCTTACTTTATAGAAGCTTATTCATTATTTGTCATTACAAGGAAGCAGGGAAGAGATTTTACGAACCATGTATTTTGCTACTCAACCAAAATGGTCTTTTGCAGTTGTTTGAAAATACCTACAATAACATACCTTCTTAAATACATGCGGAAAAATGTGAACCATAACCATATTGTACGAAGAAGCTATATGTATTGTTCCGATTTTCTTAACATTTATATTTGGCGATTGGCATTGAAAACATAGGTATACATTCGGAAAAATTGTAAACCAGCGTGGTATCTGCAGGAATCAAAAAGCTGAAAAGATATTTTCCATGATTTAAAAGGTTTAGGTGGATAATAAATAACAAAAATTAACATTTTTTAGTTCGCAGCGAGCTTTCCAACTACAACTGAGTTCATCGACAAGCTAATGCAAACTGAACTGAAACAAACATTTAAAGTTATAATGAAAATTTGCAAATCACAAAAATCCTTAATCATATTTTAATTATGATTAAGGATTGTGGAGTAAGGATAATTTTTAGTTTTTCAATGGACAAGCATTTATTTTCTGTTGCAAAGACTAGTTTTGAACGAAAAAGACGGGTTTGGAAAGTAACAATTAATTGATTGGAAAGTGTTTTCGGATATATTTTTCGATTGTTTAGCTTACACTATCAAAATACAGATGAAAACTGAAAACGAAGCGTCCATTAGAACGGACTATTTAAGTATATATGTGCATTCATTAAAGATTGTTAGCATTAAAAGTTTACGGGGCATTGTGGAGTAGAGATGCCTAATTCCAAGCTTGCTAGGCCATATTTTTTTCGGATTCAATTTTTCTCGTAATTTCGTAGTAATTACGTACCTACCCAGTAATCTAGATGTTGGAGTCCTGGAACTGTGTTAAGAGCCATTAGGTTACAATTAGTACAAGCATTAACAGAGTATAGAGATTGGTTATATTGGATAATAATGTATGCCACAGGTATTTCTAATTGATCTCGATGTTTTTAAAAAGTTTAGATTTTATGACTGACATACATACACCATAAAACAATGTTGTTATTCAGGACCAGGACTTTCTTTAGAAATAGTATTTTAAGTGTGGGGTTATACAACCACTACAAACGTAAAATTGCTCCTACCATAGATGGAGTTTTAAAATATATACCTTATATGTAAGTAACTTGCCTGAAATTTCTAAAACGATCTACTAAAAAAAGTAAGTGTGTTGTCATTTAAAAACCCCCATTTAATGCACATTAAAATGGTTAATGCAGTAATATTTTAATTAATGCAACTCGAGTACAATTTCCTGATAAGCCACCCGTAACGGTTTAAAATTTTCAGCCCAGTATATTCTTCTATTAAGTGGCAAACCGCAAGTAGGTAAACTTTTCATCAATAATCGCTAAGTGGCGATCTCTTGACGTGCAATAAAATTTAACACCTTTTTAGTCCTGTTAAAAGTTTCCGAATTGGGTACGGGTGGTCCCATTTACTATTACACAAACAACTCAAACTGTTGTTAATATATTACATAAACTCGTTTCGACTCCCATCTTAGATACCTGTAAGCTGTAAGTTACCATCCATTTGACTTTTCATAATTTCACGTGGATTGCAAAAGACTAACATTTCAAGCTATGTAATGAGCTATTCCACTTTTAGAGTATCATTTTTTCTTCACTTCCTTCGAGTTTGTAACTAATAAAAATTAAAAATTCCAGTGTTTTATTTTTGTTCTACCTCAAAGAACAATTTCCCGGTAAGTATGACCTATACAGAAACTCATGCTGTTTGGTACAGACAGTATGGTTGCAACTTCACCTGTCTAATCCGGAAAGAATATTGTTTGACAAGAATTTTCCTTACTTTTTTTTAAAGCTATTTCGACAAGAATAAACCTTTTTTTCTTATTTCCTATTTTGTACAACTTTCGTCTCTAAACTTCTGCCTGATAATTTAAGTATATGAGTACGTATTTAAGTAATACCATAAACCTGAACTTTTTACGTAGTACTATCATTATATCGTTGTCAATTCTTAGAAACTTTGTCATTTTCCCCATACTTGATTTACTGTATTGATAGTACTGATTAATGTACTGCATGCTGTGAATGTGCAGTGAGCAGCAACTGTTTTTTGCACATTACAAATAATGCTTCAGGTTTCAGCCAATATAGATTCCCAATGGCCTGGCTGTGTGTGAACTGTGAATTCTCTGTATTCTCTTGTTTGGCTAAGCCAGGCCTCAACTATCCATGATTTTACCATTTCTAATCTAAAACCTGAGAAGCTAAAGCAACAAAAGCGAAAATTTGTACTATCATTTGGAATAACCTATAAAATTGCAGCCACAAGCTCAACACATATCCAAAATCAATATATGCACAACTCTATACAAGTTTAAACACTTATTTCAATTTATTACCTATTATAATTAACTAGGTAATATACTAATTAACTACATATTATTATTGTTTGTCGCTAAACGATTAAACTTCAAAAAACAACAACTTAACACTCCAATCTTCCGAATTGTCGAAACCCCCGAAATCCCGTCCTAAACGTTCCTAAAACATTATAAATTTTCAAAGTCACCCAAAAACAATCCTAAACGTTGATACCTTACAAACTGCCAAAGTCCCCAAAAACAACAAGCCTAAACATTCAAACCTTACCAATTGTTAAAATAGCATACAAAAACCGCATCTAAAGCTAAACATCAAATTCTACCAAACACCTCAATACTATACATGAGATTCCTGTTTTTAATGACAAAATCCCAGGTTTAATACCTTAATCAAACTCAATTCCCCTTGCGTCTCATTGTCTAAATCAAATTGACAGACATGTTAAAAAGTTTTGAAACTATACAGAAGTACTACTCATTGCCATTGTCTATACTATAGGTGTATACCTAATTAGGCCCCAAACGTTGAAATCTAACATACTAATTACACTTGCAGGACTGCATATGAGCATACAAAACATAACAACTGTATAGATTGTATATGTGTAAAGTAAAAGTGAGTTTTAATTAAAAATAGTTATTCGGCGATTTATATAAATAATTAATTACATTACGGTACATTACATGTAGTTTAAGTTACTTAAACAGGAGGAAATTGAAGGTACAGAATTACAGAAGGTAGGAATATAAAATGTAGCGAACATAATATTATAGTATCGTCATATGGTGGGAGTAAACGTTGTGAAGAAAGAATCCAATGTTGGCATTGGAAATTGGAGAATCGGACAAAGAGGTGGAGGTGAGTGAGTTGATAGTTTCTTCCCTGTGTAGTGTGTGTGTGTGTGTGCGAAACACCTTTGCCTCCGTTGCACACACGACCACACCAATGCAATAGGAATGAGAAGAGGTGCTTCGAGTGATGAAGCTCAGTTCTCAACACGAGTCCTGTGTAAGTGGATGTGTGGCACTCCCGCTCTCCGCACCAAATCACCTGCTCGTTTTTTCCTCGTTTCACTCGTTGTGTAATCATTTCATTTTTTAAATAATAGAATAATATACCAAAACTCCTGTAATTAAATATAGAGCAATTCCATGACACTACAACTTATTCCTTCACACTCTACAAAAGAAATATATAAACAGTGCGTCAGCTTTACCTCCTCTCCTTGCACTTTTAATGTGTAACCCTTCTGTAAGTTCTTGTTATTGTAAATCCCAGGAATTAACTCTCGTTTTCATAATATTCTCATCAATACCAATCACCAATAATTAATTGCATCTTCTCTTCTTCTCACCCTTCTGCACTCATCTCATTCATCATTCACTCCTTTCAGTTTTGCACTAAATCATAATACTTCCCGTGGATAAAAAATGTTTCCCACCAAGTAGGAAACGCACCTCAAATCAAATCAACTCAGGTGACCATGTGAACGTGACACACCGGAAGAATTGTATTATTGTAGTCGATTATCAGTAATAATTGCGTTATTATTATTGAGGTGAATTAGCTGAATGTCGAGACTCTTAAGTTGACAGTGTGAATTTACTCACGGTGAATTCTCGATTCTTTGCTCTCATATTTATATTGTTGATTTGAATGACAACTGAAATGAAGGAAAGCTCAAGAAACCTTGAGTGCGTGAATTGATTGTCTATATTCTATATTGCCAAAATTATAATTGAACACTGAAATAGTCTGATTTCTGAGGCCCGAGTGACTATATTTATAATATAAAATTTAAAAAAACTGTGAAGTTACAAAATTCTTGCCTTTCTATTGTAAGTTATATACTTATATGTACGTGGACAATATACTTAAATTATATACTATATTGTAACTAATTAATTACTGAGATTATCTTCCTTTAAAACATATTTTCTACAAATGTGCAAAGAGGTTTTATGAAAATTCTACTGCGTCATACATTATATATTGTTGTGCCCCACACATCGGTTTCCTTTCGTAATTTTTAAAACTTGGACGTGATGCAAAAGTTTTCACAATAACAACAAGGCTTCCATAACCATCAACAAGTGAAACGTGTAAATTTGACCTACTCAATAGGTTCAAATATTAAAATATTTAAGACAACAAGTACAAGATAATTATGAAAACTGTTTGAGAAAAAAGGTAATTCTGAGTGGATTCTTAGAGTAATCGTCAATGTTTTCATATGAGCGTCGAGTCTATAATTCAAATAGATAGTTGTCATTTGTGTTATTTTGGAGAATTTTTTCCAACTTGTCGGAATTGTGATAGGTAATTCTCATATTGTCTGTGCAGATTCCTATATGACAACACTATGATGGCCAGTGTCACCGATGTCCATTTTGCCGGTTCCAATTCGGCCAGATGTCGCCGGAAACAAGCTCAACCGCGCCGGAAAAAAGGTCAGCATCGGAATACTCTTTTGTGTGCATTTATTGTTTTTTAGTGTTGTCATCATGTACATTTATTGCGGGTTATCTTCCCATATCCCATAATTTTAATCGGTAATCAGAATACACCCACTGCCTTTTAATAATTCAGCATTCATTTTTCACAATTATTTTTCTATTGGTAACCTAATTACTCATAAATTTAATGTCATTGGCTTTTTCGTAGTTTCTGTACTTATAAAAGGAAAAGATACAATAGTTCACACATGAATATTCGTCACTTATGTTGGTAGACGACGTATCTACGGTTTTAGGGAAACCGAATCGTCTACATGGTAAATTAGCTATAGGGGGTGGTTACTGCCCGCGATGAAAATGGTGACGTGTTCCTCTGATTTTCGCTTTCATTCATCTCCAGTCCCTATTGCACAGTTTTCATGACAGGGGAGGGTTGTTGATGATTAAAAGCGTTAACTCGAATATGGCACACTGAGCTTATATCTACCATAGTTCGTCAGCATCGTAGTAGTTCACTGGAATGAAAGGGAGGATGAAATTCGATGTAACTGAAAATCAACAGCAACCGTATACAAAAAGCAAATTTTTAAATCTAATTATTCCAGAAAGTTTTTAACTTCCAATTCGTTAACGGTGCTCACTTGGAGACCTTTAGGAATGAATGTCGCTGCAAGGTTGACAAGTAAAGTGTCATGGTGGTGGAACGACATTTATTTACGCAGGTTATTTACTACGAATCCCGGAACATTGGCATACAAAAAGGGAGTTTGTACATATACGTTCAAACTGAGAACACCTACAAAATACGGAATCCCGACTCAATAAGAATTAACTACATTAGTATGCCTTTCAAAAAGGACCAGGGTGTCGATTTCCCAGGCTCCCGTCTCTACTCCATAGTAGGGATTTAATGCGAGGTCAAGTCAGATATTGTCTAAATTTATGAGTTTATGGTTGGAAAACTGTAAGTAGGTATATATGGAGAAGACCGAACAGTTGTCGGAGTAAAAGTGAGATGCTTTTTTTCCTGTTCATTTATTAAGGATCCCCTTTGTTTTAACGAGGACAGGATTGAGTCTGAGAGGAAATGATGGTTAACATGAGGATAGAGACTATAATCGAGAGTTTTTGGAGCCCTTGTAAAAGTCACTAGGGGAAGCATTGAGGTATTAACCTACCCACCTATATATAACTGAACATCGAATCCCTCTCGCTCTCTCTCTCTCCTATTCCTAATGTAAATTGAAAGTGAAGTTAACAACTTTTGTGATAGACTCCATACCCTATCAAAGTTAGAAAGCCAAGTCTGACTGCATGCATACTACCTACCTTTTAGCGTTTAGCTTTTTCGTTCTGTCGTCATTTGCTGCATATGTACACATATGGGTGGAATAGTGTGTGTAAGAAACAGCCGTGACGTGAGTCGTTGTTTGTCTTTACGTGTATTACCATAGTACCACCTTATGGTACCTGCCAAATGGTCGTAAAAGTCTGTCCGACCCATCCTTGGTGTTGTGTGAGAACCCTTAAAACTCATTTTCAACCACCCGGTTCGACCTTTCGCTTTGCCTCTTGTTCTCGACCATTCCCCCTTTTTCGGTAAAAATCCCTTGAAAAATAAAAGCATATCTTTGATGTTCCATCTGTGCTCAATGGATTCTTCTTCTTTTACTTCCATATCTTTCTTGTATGCATTCATGTTAAGAAATGCATTTACCAACTCTATGCATCATTCTTTACTTTTCACAATCCTTTTCATATTAGTATTCATTACCCTTCGTAACAGTGATACACATCCTTTGCTAGCAGTATATTGTTTATGTATGTACATACAATAAATCACTTCAGAAATTTGAACCTCCACTTCCACTTGACTATATTAATATGCAATATATAGGATTGATATCATATACCTATTTATTTATAATGCTGATTTCTGTGTTGCAAGTGAGAATTATATCATCTGTCAATGATGAAGTTCTGATCCCTTCTGTCGCTTTCTTTGAGAGATGAATTAAAACGTTGTCTACATAAGCAATCTTGCTCGTTAGATCAGATCAAACTTAAAAACTTCAGGTTTACGTTTTAGATATGAACAAAAAATAACCTTCAGGAAAGTCATTAAGTTTCCTGTGCAATATCATGTTCTCTCTTGAATCTCAATACTAAACTCTATAATGCTCATCTAGTAATACCATTTGTCGTTATTATCAACTTGACAAATGTCATTCCACACACGGAGAACGAACCTTGCATGCCTGACTTGTAGAGTTGAAAAATATTTCGAGTCTTATAATAACTTCAGTTATGCTGGCTGTTGCTGTTCTGCTGCTTATAGATACGGTTGTATATTAAATGTACGTTGTTGCTTTTGCGGTCTCACCTTCTTAACCAATCTGTGGGCACATGTGGAGGATCCAAATATTGTATACCTATACCATTACGTGAGCAAATATGACAACGCTTTTTCTCTCTCGTCTGGTCCCTAGATACCACTTTATATGTGTCCTCTGGGTTGCAGCACCGGTTGAAAACTTAATTACTCATTGTCATTTCGTAGTTGATTTTTCTATGAATCCTTAGAGCCTTATTAGGTATCATAATTATTATTGTAGACATTAAATTGTGGGTTGTTTCTATACAGTTATGTTCGTGTTCGTATATGTCTATTTGGTTTTACAGTTCTAATACGACATGTAATAAAGTACATGTTCGTGCAAAGTTTAATTGCGAAGATAAGTCGAAGTATAAGTATATGTATCTACAGTAAGCAAAGCAACGTGCTGTAGAATTACGCTTGCGTTGAGGAATGATATATGCCTAATAATAAATATTATTACACTCCATAAAGGTATAAAAACAAAACATATTCGCACCTTATTTATGTATATTATTATAACATCATCGATTTATGAAAGGTAGTTTCATGCCAAACTTTCTAGTTATATTGTGGTTTGAGTTTTGAGATTAATAGCATTTTCTTCTTATTGTTATTCCATATCAATAATAATATTCCAGAAACAAAGGTAGGTAGTAGGTATAAGCAAACTTTACTTTTGTAACGACGAATAAAACTCTCGTATCAGAATCTATTTATTTTATGCACGGATGAGTATAAAGGTAATTACTTAGTCTCATGCTTGTGTTGGAGGTGCGAGCTGGAGCAAGCACCGGTTGTGGTTTCCACAAACATACATTCATATAACTATACAACCCAACCTGCTAGTATATGAGCAAATTCAAAACACCGTAAACTCGTCCATAGCTACTTAATGCGGAGTAGAAGTTTATTGGTTGGAAATCCGATCAAACGTTGTTGGTCGCTCGATATAAAGGATTGCAATGATCCTATGGCGGTGTAGAATGTCCCTACACGGTGCTTACTTCGCAATATTAATGTATAACCAACTGTATTATAGGTAGGTACGCAGAAATTAATTCCTGGTAATTAAATGATAGTATTTATTATCTCTTTTTCCCTTCCTTGCACATAGCTACAAGCATGAGCAGCTTACGTAATGTCTTGATTAGGAGAATATAGTCTTATTCACATGTGCAATTAATTTGCAAGTACTTCCTCGAGATTCCAGAGAATTGCAATATGAGTAACATTATTGCTAAACTATTTTTGTTTGTGCATGGAGTTGTATATTTACCTACATACGTGCTATAAATACTAGGGTACATAAACCTAATTGCGTGCACAAGGCGACTTATATCACCTTTTGCACATGTTTTGGTATAACTTAGTTGGTCTCGCAGGTTAGTTAGTCCTTTACATAAGTATGACATCTCTCATATTTATATAAAGTTCTAACATGGAAAATTTCTTTTGTGAATCCATACGTCGTCCTTGTTTATAAGAATCGTCAGCACACTGCAAAGTTAGCGTTGCCCACCATGTATTCATTGTGTTGATGAACTAGTAATAAAAGGTGTATAGGAGAGGAGGTAGAAAATAAATATCTGTGTATGAGTACATGTGAGAAGTTAAGAGTTGAGAAGAAAGGAAATGTGAATTCTGGAGGCTTGTAACTACCAAGATGATTGTACTAGTAGTGGTAGTTATGTGTACTGTACACTTGTAGATGGGAACAGCTTTATGGGATGAAATGAGGAAAGACAAGTAATATTAATATCCTTAGGAGTTAGAACGCAGATTAATGCGCGGAGGATGAGATGAAGAAGCGGGATAGTAGGTATATAGTCTAGTAGTAATATATGGCGTACAGTACATTGAACAAGGATTTGAAGTTGACTCATTTCACTCTTCTCAAACAGACATGAGACTCACTCAAAATTACACATGCAGTCATTTTATTACTATTTGACTGCGGTTTCTCATGTAAATCCTTGTCTTAAGTCTGTACACTACAAACCTTATACATTACTGTATTGTAGTTAAGGGATTTAAGACTAAGTTCCTTCCAAAGCACTGTCTACGGTATACAGTGTCGGGGTGTTCCATGGCTGCTCTTCTTCTTGTTGTCGACCGGAGAAGATGAGCATTAGTGTTTAGCGCAATACATACATGGTGGAATCTGTATTATAGCATTTCTATTTGGCGTTATGGTATGTGTGAGGAAATGAGGTAGCACATCAGAACCAGGAGTGAAGTAAATAATGTAATAGTGAGCTGGCGGTGTGCAGAACTAAAGCAACATTACTGCTTTTGTATATCGATGTAACATTTCTTTTTCAAAGGGTACTGCTGATGCTTATTACATTAGCTATTACACACAGGAATATTCCCCCACGTTCTTCCACACTGGATTTCTCATATGTGAGAAAAGTCAGGAGTGTTTAAGTAGGCAGGGGACATTTTTTCGAAATTCACCGGAGAAGGTAATATTATCCTGGTAAATTCATTTAAGGAAAGGCTGGTGCAGCCAGGACAAGTAACATATTCAGGATCTCCGTTGAAATAACATAACAGAGAGGAGCGTACAAGTTTGTGGACAATTTTTCCAAAAAGGATTACTAGGTATATATCTTTGAACCCTACACATGCATGTGTAATCTCCTGTGTAAAAACTCCGTAAATGACTTTTAGGTTGTAAAAGGCTAAGAATGCATATTTAGTGTTTCGAATGTATGTATCTATACTAGTTTGTAAAGCTCCATTCATATATTTGTATACATGTATTTAAGTATGCATAAAACGTAGTTATGAATATATACAGCTACCTATACATATAATTGACGGTGAGATCTGGAGTTATACTAGAAAGACTGTCTTGGTCCTTGAGAAAGAGGAAGCCGGGATTGAGTAAATTAGAGTATGGTGAAGAGACGTCGACCGGGAATTCTTTTAGCCCTCCTGATGATGAGTAACGTGAACATGAAAGGTAGAAGCATATGTTAAAGTACAGATGGATGACTCCAATAGTACTCCATGCAGCATGGAAGTAATGGTCGCCCACATTTGTCCTTCCTCCAAAACTATGACTGCGGACGATATTATGATGATTCGGTAAGACTCACCAGAGCACAACAGTATTCTCTTGTCTTTCACAAAGATTTAGAAAATAACTTTAGTTATACGAGTCAAAGAAGCAGTAAAATTGGTGAACGTTCATTGTGAGCATATGCATGTATATACTTACACTTCTAATTGTAAGTGTACCGTCAGGAAGAGGTGGATGCGAATGAGATGCATTATGGCTCAATCTCCCACACATAGACACACATAAGGAATAAGTGAATCCTGAGAAGGGCCCTTTTTAGCTTGTTTTTCTTATACCTTCCCCATCCATACGTGTGCAGTAAGGAAGGTTTCCAACTCCTCACACTTTACTATTCATACGTTTCGTTTAGAAAATTACCGTGTGTTTTTATTTCCAGCTGTTGTTCTCAAAGAAGCTTCTTCATCTTGTTCTTATTCAAGTGGGGGTGCAAGCATGGTAGGCTTCTGCTCCATGAGTCTACATATGTGTAACGTGGTTACTCAATCTTCTTGTAATACAGGCACAAACAGAATAGAAGATATAGGTTAGGAAGATATTTCCAGACCCTCATGGAGGTATCTATGCTCGCCACTTATGTGTTCTATAGTATAGTTTATAGCTACTCACTTGTCAAAGTATTATAAGATGAACAATATAAAAAGTGAGAATATGAAAGGGAATGTAGTTATTTGTAAGATGCTCTGTCTGTACTTTTCTGTGAGGCTCACAACGGACACTACATATATACAGTACGGGATTAACCCTTAGTTACTAATGTATTTGGATAAAAAATCTTCAGAGCCTAAACATAGACACCATGTAGTGTCAAATAAGTGTATTTGAGGGTTGGGCTTTTCTAAATACTTTCCTGAAGCGTCTCACCCTGTTCACTTCAATCTTTCAAGGTACACATTCCTATGTGCATACGCATTTAAAACCGATAAGGCAAGGAGCCCGACCTATAGCTTTTCTTGATTTTTCCGCTGTCATAAATGAATTGATAAGTAAAAGGGATGGAGGCCAGATGTTGGATTTGACTGGAAATCTTGGACCAAGGTGGGCTGAATCATCGTATTATTGCCCACCTTTTATTTAGGTGAAGTAAAGATGGCCATGACTTTAAGCTATTGTCATGTGGATATGTATAGTACTCATCAATCCCAACTTCGTAAAAACATTTTTCGTATGCCATTTCTTTTTTGTATGTGGAAACCTGTGTTTTCCGTATCGAAGATATGTGGCGAATTGAGAACGAGAAAAGTAGTAAGTTTGTTTGGAAGGTGCAAAAGTCGACACTTATTCGTCAGTCTTGGTAAAAATACATAAATCTAAATGAGACACTAGAAATGTACAGAAAGCACAAGTTCTGTTTTAACTTTTCTTCAGTTTCTACTTTTTCTTCTCTTTCTTTCCCCTTGTTTGTCCTCAGTTAATGTACACATGCATGTTGGGTTTGGTGTTACAGAAACATTCATGAAAGCTTCCTTTGATAGCAGACAGAAGAAGTGTTTGATAGTGAGCAGCCCTTTGTAGGATATTTTTGTAAAAGGTATATTTCATGTCTATTCAGGTATAACGTATAGGGGAACTTTGATATTTAAGATAAAGACAGACACTATAGACAGAGATGGTATTCTCTATCGCGTAACCTTGTGTACTATAGTATAATGTGTATAGTATAGTTGTGTGAGAAAACAAAAACTTTTTCTTGAAGATGGATGTAGGTGAGCGGATTTTATTGAACGATTTGTTATTACGGTTGTTCTCCAATGAAAAAAGTAGTTGAGTTGTCCAACTTTCAAGTTTTCTTCCAATAGCTCTCCCTCTCTCTTTTTCACACCATTGCCATGCTGTATGTTCTACTTGGATCCAAGCAGCATCTCTTTAGGTTTCCCGCATATTGACAAGGTGGTACACTCGTTTGGAAGACATAACCAGGCTTTCTTGTTTTTTATACTTACTGTTGTGTAACCAGTTTTTCATACCAGTAGTTACATAAGCAAGATTTTGGTATGTATAGCCACATAAGGTTGTGTGCAGTTAAATATATAATTCTTGTGCATATCAACATGCTCAGGCTTTGCCACAGAATCGTGTATTTGCAGGACTGTGGGAACATGGGGTGAAGTGCAAAGACCAAGAAAGAGAGTAATATGAATACAGATCTTTTTCAGATGGACAAAATCCTTTACCTCATGTTTTTATTGTATACGTGCTTTTGCATATATGCATTTGTAGCGGGAGAGGTGAGTGAAACGGTTACTTTAACTTGCGTAATGGCGAGGTGCGGTTTTTGTTTTTAAACAGTCATTCAACAGTTTCGTTCAAACAAAAAAATTTGAAGCGTCGTCGTTGTGACTTGAACTTTGGAGGACTTTTGGGTAAATGTATCTACGTATGTTTCCTCGTTGAAAAGGCAAATACGACTCCTTCGTAGTTTGCTAAATGTGACTGTGCAGTGGCGAATAAGTTGTACGACATTGAACAGGCAAAAGGACTTCAGTCTTGAATGCTTCTGTTCTAGGGTGGTATGTCACGTGATGTGCACAAAAAAAATATCCTGAAAGGATTTAGCCTGCCATAAGTGCATTGCATATTGCATTATTATGGACGATATAAATATTTGCCGTGATTTTGAAGTCCATAGGCAGTTGTAAATTCGAGTTTTTGTAAAATATCTGTTAACCAGCTTACCGTAATTATTCTTGCCTTTGAGCTTGCAGCGACATAGTCAGATTTTACTTTTCAACTACTATATATTATGTTATGTTATTATGGCCCTACACGTACACTAAAGGGGTTTCCTGTGTATACTTCGGAGTGGTGTGTAGAAGCAGAGAAGCAGTGGTGGTGGTGGTTGGTTCATCGGGAGTGCATGGTCTAATCAGCTCAATGCATCCCATCTGTTTCAAAGGATGTCACGTCAACTTGGTTATAGTAAAGTTTCAAGAGATAGAGAGAAGGTTTCAGCCATAACATATATTCAAAAACATACAGATACTTGAGAAATAAGTAAAACACACGTATCCAGGAGCTTCCAGTAAGTATTAAGTATGCAAGATCAGTCAAGAGTTGATGCTTTAAGCAGAGAATAACTACCGTCCACTCCTGTAACTCGTACGTAGTCATCGATGTATAAAGAGAAGGAAGAGATGAAGGCATATCTCCTACACCCATGGCATCTCGAGTGGAGGTTGCTGATTAGGACCTGATTAGTCCATCCATGTCCATTGACCCATGGGGCACTGTTCTCGCTGATGTGAAAAGTCCAATTGAAGCCTTTCTGAAAGAAGCCTTGCTTTGGAATTCAAACGACGCTTGCATTAAAAGAGTAGAACTTTGCACAATACTTGTATATCTTGTTGTGCACCAAAGACGTATAAGCTCAAACAAGAATATTGAACATAGGAATCTTGTGAAATGATATAAATTCATAAGAGTAATTAAGGAGTATGTGTGTAAGAAAAACGATTACTTGTATTTGTATCCCTCGTAATAGGACTAAATTGACTAACTCGTTGGCCCTATATCCTCAAACGGTATATAACTGTTGATGAATCAAAGCCTGTCAACGTTTTAACATGATTCAACGTGAGCGTGTGCGTAAATGTAAAGGCCGTCTACCGTCATTGCTAGGGTTGCTGCTATTCCAATTTAAAAAGCATGCACGATACGTTCAAGACCCATACGCAGAAATAAGGTTGACATTTATACGCTCCTTTTTATTGTACTCCTCGTATAGGTATATCAAATATGATGTACCGTACTTAGCATTGAAATTGATTTAGTTTTATGCTGCGGAATGTACGTTAAGATGAGCGAGGAAAGATGAACCCAAGAGCGGATGTGGAAGTGGGGCCCGTGTGTGCGTAGACTTTATGATTCTAAAACACCATGTATTGAGTACTTAGGTATGGGCTCCTTGTACTTCTATAATATCTCTATAGATGTATTTGGTTGGACCATGCGGTTCTTTATTATGAAAGAGGTTAGAACTGAGGGTCAAATAAAATAATTTCCATGTGAAAATATTCTGAGATAGTTTTAGGTGATTGGAGAGCAATCCTTTTTGGCGTCTCCCACAGGCAACATTATCTTTCATATGCTGCCTTTATGGTCAAATGTACATACATAGTACTTCAACGTAGAGGTACGCTGTACACCCGAAGACACTGATCTTGTTTTGAAAAATGAACGTGGCCGCACCCGTATTATACGTACACATTAAATATGTTCCATAGAAATAAGCATCTTTACGTAGACATATTATGCACATATTACAATATGTGTTCATTAGAGAATGCTTAACTGTATTGAAGCCCATTATAAAGTGTGTTGTTCTTATGCCTACACAAGCTATCGTAACATATGTACGCATAAAATCCAAAGCGAGAAGTATAAGTGCTCAAGGTTTCATGCATGAGAAACGGTAGGATGAGAGAACCTGCTTGAATCTGTTTTGCTATGTGATGTATAGAGTATATTATTGAAGAGACAGAGAGACCAAAAACGTGAAGTGTCATTTTGGATTTAGGGAGTCTTCTTGAATCTCATGCAGTGTTTGATAAATTCCAGCAGGCCTGGTTTTACCTCGGGACAACATTCAAAGCATAATTGACCCCATCACATGTCGTCAAGTTTGGAATGATTCCCCTTCTCCAGTATATGGTGTTTATTTTTCAGAGCATTGAAGCTTTTCAAGAGACTTAAAATGGCTATTTATTGTTTTAGGCGTGGATGATGCGGGCTCTCTTTAGTTGCTGCATTGCTGTTATGCTTACTGTGTCTTCTCTTCTTCATCGTCTCTCACTCTTTTTAACCCTCCTTTTGAAAACCTTTACGACTTTATTACTTGGTATTATACTATCAATTAACCCCCGCGCTCGAAAACTTTTAACATGTTAGTAGTGTAAACCGTCACTACAAGGAATTGACTACGTTAAGTATGTAATACATGGTTGTACAATCTTTTCATGGCAATCGTTGTTATATATTGCATACATTGTGCATGAAGTATTTTTGTAGCTCATGCATCAATTAAAGCCCGAGAGTATTTATTTCTTAAGGTAATCGGAGTACTCAAACTCTCAACCGTCTTTAATAACAATACGTGAAGATAGGATGAAGAGACGAAACACTTTTAGTTTTCAGTACTCCGTCAAACAATGACAGTGTCTTTATTCATATGCCATGCCATATCCAACTACAAGAATCATTGTTTAAAACTTTCTAATGCTTAATTGACTTTTTCACTTGAATAATATACTTACTCTCTGGTAGCAGCTCAATGAATACTATTGATTCCAATGTCAACGGTGTGTTTGTTCTTGTCGCGGTATTCATTATTTTGTTATAATGGCATGATTATATTGTGTCGTTTATATTATGTGACACTTTCTTGCCTACGTTAGGATATGCATGTAATTTCGATTTCATTAGATGCAAAATGTCAAGGAGGTAGTTCGCAAGTTGTTCAAGAGTAGATTGTTATTATTGTTATTATTACGAGGATTTTAATTACTTTGTATGTCCTCTAAAATGATAAGTCATTGTTGGATGGAAGGTTGAAACATTAATGGAAAGGAGCCTGTGACCAATCCCACGGTACGTTAGGTTCAATGAGTGTACAATTAAATGTTTATTGTTAACTCATAATTTTACATGCGATTGCTGTCGTCATTGGTGCTTAGGTTTGGTGATCAAGTCGGAAATTTTTCTTAGTATTGTGTTGGGCCTAAAGAACATTGTGCCAGCTGTTGAAAAATCATTCTCGATTTTATTGAGACTCATTGTCATTGTTACAATTACTTGTGTATGTGTACCATTGTGTGATTAGATTTGACTGTGATTGTCGTTCAGCGGCATTTTGTTATATTATTGTGGTACTGAATGTGATTATTTTGTCTGTAATTATTAGGCATGATCAGGTATCACACTGACAGAGGGATAATACATAAATTGCTTATTTCACAATAACAGCCACCTTTGTGTGCCAGTTTTAATGCGATGAATTTGAAAGCGACACTGTCAACGTATCTCTTGGCAGTCTTATTGGTATACCGATTCATCGCTATGTATCCCAATAATTAATGGGTTATTGCCTGTTTGAGTGTAGGGATTTAAACAATCATCGATAGGAATGTTGTTGATTATACCTGCGGGACTGCTTGCTCAAATTGCCAATATTTACATATACAAATAACAATATATTCTAATCAAAGGCGCGGAGTTCTAATGGCTGTGCTCGCTTGTTTTTGTTATTTCATTGATGTTTGTTTCCCTACTGTCGTTAATTCTAGCGCGGAATCATAATTATTATAACCCGGTTGTCGTTTTGTTCTCCTCCCTTCATGTATTGTCTACGATTTTCTAGTCTGTACGTGTACATAACATTTACGTAGGTATTACACACAGAAAGGGTATAATTTTCTATTCTGTAGTAATGCTCAGAATTAGACCTGGGATCTGTATTCCACCTTTTGTTCTCTTAGTCACTCCTCATTCTGTGAGAGTGAGTGGGAACCGTTCCGAATATTAAATCTTGCAAAGTTATTAGCACGGGGGTAATCATCTCGCGAATTTATATCTGCTCTTTGTATACACGTGCTTTATTGCATGAGATGTCTCGTGAGAGATTGTCGGTGAGAGTTTAGAGTACAGTGCCTATAGCGTACGACACTTGATAGTAATAGGATATTTGGCATATACCTACTTGTGTACTGTACAGAAGAATGTTTGGGCTTACCGGTGAACTTGTGCTAAGGAACGGTAGACGACAGATTATAATACTCCTGCATGAGCATAGTAGATACGTATTTAGGATGGATGCTGCTGTAATAATAAAAGGATCATATTTTACAGAACGACTTGGCACACGAAACTGGAATGAATAGAGCATCATATTGTGCTTACCTTTTGTCATCCACGATAAACTGCCAGTTGACAAACAAAAAGCTTGCTTTGTGTTGAGCTGTAGTAAGAGCGGAGACGGATAGTGCATTGTACGGGATTGTCTGGCCCGTTTTATAGTACAAATAGACACCTGATGGTAATTATTTCCTTAACAACAGTGCTTCTGTAAAGCATGTAATGACATACCGGATTTGCCTATTAAGTACTGAAACATTTTGAGTTACATACTTTTCTACAGATATACATATCTCTACATGACTTGACATTGCTCTACATACGAAAAGCAAAAGGATGTAATTGTAAATTAGATAAGATGTGTTTCATCAAAAGGTTTAGATGCATATAGTATATCTTATACGTATAATGCTAATCTTCTGAGAGTAATATGAAATGATTGCGCACATGCATGTCGATCTTCAAAACTGGTTGATGAATACAAGATTGGGTTGATCTGGTTGGACTGTGTCGATGCACGAGTGACGTTGTAGGGAGTTTTTTGGAGGATTGAATGATAAAAGAAGCAGAAGCAAGTTAGTGTACCTGGTGGGTACAGGTGTGTCTGCAAGTGAAATACACCTCCTACTCCAACTATCAGCTTATTAGTAAGCCATTTCCTTGTTGTCCCCCCTCCCTTCCTCTCCTCATCCACAACATCAAACCTGTACTTGCCGTTTGTTTTGTAAATACTCGGACGGCTGAAAGTAACATTTTAGGCTTGACGTGACTCATTGAAGCATCCATCCATTCGGACTCATCCTTGTTATCTATTTCCCTACCAATAGGGTGTGATATTGAGGCTGGTGCCTCTGAGTCGGTAAACATATGTATGATATACTGTAGATATATTATAATATGTATTACGTGTAGCACTGTATAATACATCTAACAATAAGCGTAGTGCACATGTGGTTATATTGGTACATCACTTATTGCTTGTGCTAATGCCTTGCGTATATGTTCGTCCAACGATATAATTAGGGTAGTTATGGTTTACATTTCCATTTATTGGCGTGAATTCTGTTGAGAAAGTTTATGTTTTAATGAAAGTACTATACTAAGCCCTATAGGTATACTTCCCCAATGCATCTCCTGCGTTCAAATTATTTCCTAGTCAGATTCTATTAGAGTATATAACCTTCCAGAAAGGATTATTCACAACAGCTACGACTTGATTAGATGCGTTGGCGCGCCTATAGCTATGCACAATTATTATATTCACTGACACTAATAAAACTTGGACTGGGCCAAAGACTCGTTATAGTTCGTCTATCTTATGTATTGCCTTGCCTTGTGTTATATACCCATTATACTTACATATAGATGTTTTAATGTATTACGTACCTCGCTTCGCCTCTTGAAGCATGCGGTAGAAAAACTATTTTATACAGTGGACTTTGAAGAAATTAATCACTAATTTGTGGATTCCATCCTTTCCGGTGTTAGTAGGCATATAGTGCTAGTTTAGCCTTGTTGAGGTCCTAATCTCATACGCATAATGGTTGTGCGGACAAGAATTATAGTTGAGTAACCCTGCAGGAAAGTGATAAAAGCAAAATATTATTTTCTGCTGATTTTCGACTTTTTCGTTGCTGTTTTTCTTGCAGATAGGGTTTAGGTAGTTTATAGTTTTTCTGGCAAATCATCCGGTTATGAATGCAACAACAAATTCTACAACCATACAAATCAAAGGAAACACATGTAGATCCTTATACTTATTTAACATGTTAAGTGTAAACAGTATGTGTTAAATGTTTGTTATATAGACTTGATGGAATCTTTTAGTCAGAACATAATCAGGCTTTTATCGCATTGGTCGCGGTAACTACATATGATGAGTCTTTTTGTTTTGTATGCACTTATCATAAGATTACATTAAACAGGAAGATTTAAGTTTTGTCTAGACTTAAATTCTCTGTATGTATAAGTAGGTATATGTCATTATGGTGACGTCACACATATACGCAGATGATAAAAATATGTGGATGTGCGGGAAGACGCTGAGAGAAAGAGATTTGAACCGAAGAAGAGATTTAAGTATAGCGTCATTTTTATCTACCTGTCTAACTTGATCTATTGGATATTTGCCCTGAATCTACAGTGGACCATTAAGGAATAAGGGAAGCAGCAGGACAGAACATTGGAGGATATCGTACGATACTGCTATTATGTGTAAATACGGACTAGACTTTTTGTATTGACTTTATTCTGATAGAACTAAAATGTACATGCATTTACAAACTGTATAAGTTGAACATGTATTTATATGAAGCAAGATTGCTGGGGAAGGCAGGTACACGAATGGCTGTCAGGTGGCAGGGAATCAGAACATAAGTAAAGATCCACCCATTTTCACTTTCACTTCGATCGACTTGACGTTCCATGACTTTCTGGCATCCGTTCAAAAAGGGGGGAATGTTGAAATGTTTGTCTATAAGGTAGGTGCACACACGTTTTGGCCTTTGGTTGAAAGTTTAAGGTATCCTGTAGACTTATAAGGAAGGAATAGGTAAGGTCTTACGCGTGTAGTAGTCTGAACCAGTTGTTAAATAAGCTTCACACCACATACACAATATGACTATCTGTGTACTGCCCTCATCTCCACTTATTCTTTTACCTCATGAAATGGGATGGAGGAGAAGTGCCAAATATGCAGAATGAAGAGCACTGTACCTATATATCTAGAGATATGTCGCAGATACATACGGGGACCAGAAAAAAGAAGATATTTTCTTAAAAGCAAGGTATGCCACAATCCACTGTTATATTGCCTCCTGTCACTACATGTACCCAATGACAGCACAAGGATAATCATGTTTATACAAATCGCTTTGCCCCATCTCTACGAAATACATCCTCCTTTACTCTTTCAATTATAGTCTATTCAGTTCATATCTTTTAAGTATTCTCTATATAGTGCGTAATATCGTGCTGTCACAGCAGGACGTTTCATCTGTACTTATAGGTACATTTTGGGTACAAGTGTTTACTTCTTCATAATAGGGGTAGCGATGAGGTTCAACTGTACGACAAAGTTCATCTGATAGAACATTTTGCTCTTCATTCCTTATGTCATTAGTATTCCACATAGTATAAATGGATGTAAACCAGGTTGCCGTACATTACTATCCCAAATATAGGTACAACGGTAAAAGTACGATGAAGTAAAAAATGCTGACTTTGAACGCCTGAACTTTGCAAAGGTTTCATGAGGAAGAAAGGTTTATGTATCCAATAGAATCCTGATTGTTGGAAAATGAAATGGAGTATGATGCAATAAAGTTTATATTTGTGGGTGGATCAGAATTGCAATTTTTTCCGATTGTAATTTACAAGTAATATTGAGATTGCATTGCAATCAAGATGGAACTCTATTGGGAGATCAAATATGAAGACACCATACGGCCAAAACAGAAAGGACATTGTTGCTCTTGCAGAAAGTTCCCCCTACTTGAAGTGATATGAAGATTTGAATGACAATCCTATAATGTCCCTTTCGCTTTGCGTGTATCCAATCCGTTGAACGTGTATCTACATATGCGGAGATTCACTATTGCTTGAAATAAAGAGCTGCTATTATTAGAAGCAATATCATAACCTTTACTTACCTTTTGCCAAAAGCAAGCTGTTTATGCATGTTGATGGTACATAAATTGGTTTGTTCCCAGCAACCTTCCAGAAGGAAGGTGCGGGGAAATGTTGTCTGTATAAATATATATATAAATAGTACTCCGATTGATCTGAACTAATATCGAATGTATGGAAAATTTGGCTTGAGCTTAGAAGGAAGGATATACGCAGAAAATTTGAGTGGATGAGGGGTTGAGCAGTAGTAAAAAAGTGTGTATTTGAGAGCGAGAGAGAAAGAGAACGACTTCGACACATGGACTTCGAGGTAATTCGATAGGAAAAGGTGGTGTGGAATATGATGACATGAGCCCATGGGCATTCATTTGATTTGAACATTAGGATAGAATCGTTTTTGATACTCGTACACGACAAATGCTCCTTTCTGATACGTTGTATGTAACCGTAGAGAGTAAAGCAGATACTATTGACAAAATTGTGGTAATACTTGGTTAGAGTCAAGGTAAAAAGAGAGTGTTGGCGGAAACCGTGTACTTTCATCTCACTCCTCATCTCCTGTAAGTATATGTATTTTATACTTTGCGTTTTTACATGTATGCATCTATTCCAACAGTTTGTACAGTGTGTCTGTCTGTTAAGACATTTCCACCGTGTCAAGGCATTTCAACTTGTTTCCGTGTTAGGACCCTGCACACATAAAATTTGGTACGTGTATGGAAGGTATTTGTGGAAATCTGGTTTTAAAAATGCTGATCGTGTGAAGGTGATTTCGTAACTAGTAACGCTTCATACTTCACCACTCAAAGGCTATCGTGTGATATGCTATGCTTGTGAGCTCGACTAGTATGCCTTCGTCAGCAAAAATTTCTTTTCCTTTCCTTACACACACACACAACACGTAAAGCATACATAGACACGTACAGTCTATGTATGCATAAGTTTTTCCTGTGTCTTCCTTCATTTTAAGTTGTGTGATATGTACACATATCGTTTTCAATATCTATTATGTATTGGCTATCGAGTGAGGAGCTATCCATAGGAGTGCACAAGTTGTACATTAGCTTGGGCATGCTTGAAATTTAAAGTGTAGATACATATAAGTACACAATCCAAGCTTGAAATGTTTAAGTATACAATTTAAGCTTGAAGCTCGAATAGCACACACAATTCGGACTAAAAATTCGACGTGCATACATACTTTTAAGGTGGGGCTTTAGACTGAGCTCTCTTGATGAGATTCACATGCATCATCGTAATAGAGTCCAATGGGACTAATGGGAGTAGCTGTGGAAGTCCCTTTACCTTGTATAGTATCTAAGTTGTATCTCTTCACTCTGTTTCGCTCTCTTTCCTGCTTGCTCCTCTTCTTCTCAACGGAGTAATAACGGCAAGCTGTAAAATATTATTTTATTTCTTATCACTATTACTCTTTCTCTCTCGACCGTTTATTTTAACTTTAGTTTATGTAGGTACAGACTTACAGCGAGGACGACAGTTTATGTCTTACCGAACTAAATATTGTACTTATCATAACTATGTTGTAATAAGGGCTGCCAAGAACCAGTGTTACGTATGTAGCTGTAGTCGTTAGTTAAAGTTGTATGACCGTGCAAGTGTAGTAAGGACGTAAATGTATATACTTATACTTATGTGTGTATGTGCACCAAAGCTTTACCTTTTTTTGCATTAGGTTATCAATTCACCTCATTTGTTTCCTCAATGTCTATTATAGATAGACTCTTGTACCTAAAAACTTATCGCATGTAGCTACAAAGAGTATACTACGAAGTAATTTTACTGAACATAATACTGATTAAGTTACTAGTTCACAAGCTTATTTCCTACATGTTGTCATCTCATATAATAGGCTGACTACTTGGGTTGAGAGTTTTCAACGATCGTTCTATTACTTTTGGTGGTAATTGTGTATTACGATGATTACATGACGAAACCGTCTTGTTTTGTAGTTGCTGTAGCATTATATTGAGTCGTAGTTTCCCTTAACGTGCTAATTACACTACACTTGTATTGAGGCTTTTCATAAGTTGAACAATATTTACTTGTCATTCTATCATATAGTTTTATTTTGTCTTGAGGTATTTCACACATACTGACACAGTCATGGCTACATTCTAGTTTCATGACAAATATTGACTTATTTTGTTTTATTAAGGAAGTCCAGATTTAAATACCGACTTACATCTATGTACTATCTTTAATTTCAATTCGGTAAGTTTTACACTTAAGCCGTTAACAGATAAGTAGGACTGTACAAACCTTGTGTATCAAGGGGTTGATCGTGTATGAAATTGATTGCTCTGTGGTATTATCAAAGAAATTCCTGAAATAAATCAGAACGATAATGTGAATTTTGCAATGATTCAACTTCATGTACTGAGAACCGTCATGAAACGCCAGTTGGTAAAAGTACGTTATATGCGAATGTGATAATTATAGGTGCACAAGTACTGTTGAGTGAGAATGTATATTGGAACGTAGGGCCATAAAGAAGTAGTATGAATAGAGCGTTACTAAAGTTTTAGAATTCTGGGGAAATATATACCAAGTGTGTACATATAGTTATAGAGACATGTGAATATTATGCGGTTACAACTAAGGAAATTATTGAAGGTGGCATGAACAGGCTCAAGACAGGCAAAATGGAGCGTTAATTTATAGAGGTAAGAGATAAAAGCCGAGGCGAAGGGTATAACCAAGGTTAATGTTGTAGCTGATTCTTTACAGTAGTATTTGGGCTCTTCTATATTGCTATCACTATCAATATTCCATAACTTCTGTATACTTGTACCACTATGGAAGATGCATGTAATGTTTTCTGATAAATATGCCAAGCAATGTTCTCTACTCTTAAGGTTGCTCTCAGTCATAAAACTTGAAAGAATTATGATCGATCCTGGCTGGTACAACCTGATCCGGATTCTGGTAACGACCGGAGAGGAGTATTTTGGAAGATACTAACATAGGCATAAGCATATAAGTATATACGTGTGGCGTGGAATTGCATTCATACAAAATTTTCGACTCTGACAACATATGTATTGCTTTCCTAGCAGTAGCAAAGAGTAGACTAGTAAGTCTATGGACAACAGGTACTTCTCCATTTCTTGCACAATTTTACATTACATTGATTTTATAATCGCGCCATCATAGTGCACAATGTATACGATAGAATATAGATATTTATATGTACTAAATGTACTTAGGATTGAATGACCTCATTTTTTTCTTCATTATACTTGCTTATAAAATTATATGTTTTTGAAAATTCCAAGACAGAATGATGGGTGTTTCATCGTCAATGACCTATTGATTAAGACACCATGCCTTGGTTGGTGTCTATGCCGCTATGTGTTCATCAATCTGTCGATATACGAACCCTTTTGAAAACATTAGCATACGTGATGTGCCTGATTATTATTACATTAGTGTAGAGACTTGGAGAAGTAAGGTTCAAACCAGAAAAAATACTTATTGGTAGTAAAACAGAATACTAATACAGCATAAACTATTGATTGATCCTACTTTACAGTTTGCAAGGACTGAAACATTCAAAATATTGTACATGTTTTTTTGCATACACAGGGAAAACGTCAAGAAGCTGTAAAGGTTGATGACTTCCTTATCAAATATATGAGGCATTAATTTATGAAATCATCCGCTTTGTATTTATTTAAAATACAGTACTTAAATATATACGCTTCAGCCTTATTCACGATATATGGAGTAAAACATCAAATACGCTGTGATTTTACGCTTTTAGTACAACCTTTTTTAACCTAAACAGTTGAAGAGATATGTTCGTTCAAACCCCGACTACTGTACATTGTGTAGATATATTTAAATTTCATCCGGACCTCTTTGATTCTTTCTGTTTCGATCCCAACTATATTCTATATAATATAGTGCGTCCCCTTATGCAATAAATGCGCATTGACTCCCACATTTTTAATATACCGGCTTTTAGAACAATTAGCCTACAAGCCATACCGAAGTAATTATGTTAATTTCTGATTACTCCACACTGGCCTAATTCACACCAACAGAACGTGACTTTCATTTTGCTTATTCTCGTGGAAATCTGAACTCCTAATTGTTAATGGTGCCAGTACATAATTGTAGTATTTTCATATATTTATAATACCTAATCAGTCTCGTCTAATATTACCGAAATAGTGCTGATAATATTTTTTCGGTTCGTCGTAGTAGTTATTTACTAATATTACATAAAATTACATGTGTGATTAAAAACGTATGTATAAAGCGAAGAACTGAGAATGAAATGAGAATGCGAACAATAGTTATAAATTGTGAGCAAAGCCTCAACCTGCCAGTTGCACCTATGTTGGTAGTTGGTGCGATCTCTTATTCTGCTTTAGGTAAAAACATGCTATCGTTAGCTTCTCTTACGAATGATAAAAAGTGAAAAGACAAGGGAAAAATCTCGGTTTATAAATAGACGGAGAGGAAACGGAGATTCCTTCTTATTATTGTTAAAGGTTTTGTATGGGGAGACGTGTATTATGTATGCACGTATGCACGTTAAAACTGAGATATGCGTAGTGTATCAGTGGAGGTATGTTTATATTCGAACATAATAGGGAACTTAGGTAATTGACCATGTGTTCGTTACAGGTTTGAAGCTATGTTAGTGTGTTAGCAGCGTTGTTTCATGGTTTCATCCATAATGTGGTGCACGTTAAGTCTCCGAGATTCTTGTGTGTAAGCATGGAATAGGCATAATAATAGGCTGAAGGTGCTATAAGGTTTATTTTTCCTACGCGTCATTCATCGACTTGAGACGATACGGAGGACGAAGCAGGGAGCAGAATAGGGAGGAGAAATGAGTGAGTAATCACAGGTGCTACTGGAAAGCTTAAATTCATTTCCACATGAGCTCTCCATGTCTCTGCGTTGTACATATGTATATATAGGAATGTGCCGTGCTTCCAACATTCATCTATATAGCTTCCTCCTGCTGCAATTACCCGTTGGCTGGAATGCATAACTCTGCTTGCAAGTAATCTATACATAGGTAACTGTGGCTCTTGGGGGAACAAGCCTGTAGAGACAAATAATTACGTACTATATGCGTAAAACTGCTAATATTATGAAGTGTATGCAAAACTACCCATCTTGTTACGGTTATGCATTTTAAGTTCGTTATGTATCGCCTCACTACTATGCGACAACTAGGTATTATATAGAGGAAGAATGGCACACCTCTGTGGAATTCTCGCGACAAAGTTTATTTTTGGGTTGGCAACTGACAGCGACTTTACCGTCGTCGTCGCCATTACATTCATTACCTGACGTGACTTGATCCTGTATACACATAGGTAGCTCTTATTCATCTCCTACTCCTCTTGTTCCTTATCACCCTTCCATGTATTTTTACACGTGAGGATATTTGAATAGTGTCAGCGTATAATAATGTGGAGCCCCAGCTTCTTCATCGACTTCTTCCTCTCTATATACAGCTTTTCCTCCCTCAAGTTACCGCATATAAAAATGCCTTAGTGTGGCTGTGGTAACTTATAACCTGGCAGTTCCAATGCTCACATCGACTAACAACTTCGATATACCATTGCCTCCCTTTCTGCACCCGTCAGCAAAAGTAAGCATGATCAGGCAAGACGACCTGTACATTGAGATGTGAACTTGTGCATGTAATATATTTGGCCTAATATTGTACATTTAACTGAGATGTGTCATGTGAAACCAAGCATTTAGCCAAAACCTTTATAAACCTACCTAGGAAAACAGATTTTACTCGACTCTACTAAAATCCTGTGTTCAAGTGTGTCTTTGAAATGCTTTATTTATACGCTATAGCTTGTGCTATACCAACGTCCCAAAGTATTGTAGTAAATCTTATTAGGTGTATAAATGCCAATTTACTGTTACATATGTTGTATTATACTAGAAGTACTGACATCTATATAGATATACAGATTGGTAATCCAGCATATTCCGCCCATCAGTGTGTGGTTTCTTGGTGAATCTAAGGAAAACACTCCGAATGAAATCCTCAAAAACAGACTCTTTGAGGGTACTGTGTAACATGTTTTAAATGTTTTTCTTTGCGATGATAGTATTATATGGTTGTAAGTAAATGTTACAGTTACAGTGAATACAGAAGCTGTGTATGTATATCTATGGTTATTCCATAAGCACTGGCATATACTTGGGAAGTTGATTCCACCGGAGGTAAAGCCAGTTAACTTGCAGCGTTTGTTTGATCAGGATGGTGACAAGTTGTTATTTGAGCTTCCTACTCAATGTCATTTTCCAACTCTTTAAACACATTTTTAAATGGCTCTGCATGTATGAGTTCACTGAATAAATATGTAAGTAAAGATTGCACCATCACCGTTTCAGTTTCATGGAAGGAGGACGTGCCTTTGCTAATAAATTTCCCAGGTCTCTCATGTATTAAATACCACTTTTTATTTCGATGAATTCAATATACTTATTGATATGAGCATCTATTTATAATTTATAAGTAACTGCACATTTTGTAACTGGTTTACTACATATAAACTATTCATTATCCACCACCTCTACCTAGAAAAGGGATACAAGTCAAATATCTATAGGTAAAACTGTGATGCAAAAACTTGGGGGTATTGTAATAATTCGTAAAGATTGTCAACTGGATTCGTTGAACTAACTACTTGATTCTAAGTTGCAAAAACCTGAATCCGTGCCAATACAAAATACCAAATTAATTACTAGCACTTCAAAAATTAAATGCTGTACTATATGCTAATCAAGTAAACTACTGCTAGCTGAAGAGAACCCCAGTCTTTAATATTTTATTACGATAGTATTAGTTTATCTTTTGTTTCGTCTGTAATTAAAATCATTGTGAGGGTTTTTATAACTTGACAAAGGAGATTGCTTTAAATAATTACCTTGTGCGAATTGGACAAATGAAATAAAATTATTTAATGTAGTATTTATTTGACTCTTGAGAAAACTACATGTATCACCGTAAGCAGTTATATTAATTGCATTCCTTGACTTACGTCAACGGTGAACATTGAGTTTGTGGTTCTTCTCATGTTTATTCTCTACCGTGGCGCCACCACCTTTTTTATGGTAATTGGCTTTCCTTCTCGCTATTCTTATTCTATCTATTCGTGTCAATTGAGGTTTTAAGCAGATTTTATTAAAGGTAACCTCTGTCCTTGTTTGCTGAACATTGCACACGTCTGGCGCTGCATTCGTTGTAGCTTCACTTCAGTTACTGTGAGAAGAAGAGTGTTGCGTTTGTGCCCCTGTGGATTATTTTTAGGTGTTGTTATCATTAAATTTTTATAGGCCACGATTGATTTGTTTTCATGCTTGTGTAGTGTAGATACAGTATAAACTAACCCCAAGGAGTGCGATTAGGTATATGAATGAATGCTTGTACTGTATCGTATCTAGTACCTCTAACGCCTTGCAGAAGACACAATATAAGCTCGTGTGGTTTCTACGAAGCAGAGTAATTTACGTTATGTACCAAGTGTGAACTCAGCATATATAAGCCGTATACACTTTACACTTGGCATAATCTGTAATAAGGTTGAAGAAGCATAGTTAAATCTACTGTTTGCTAATGTTTTGTTAAAAATACTTGTAGGTATGAATTTAAGACTACATAGTTTGGTTGTATTGTACCATTTCTGTATCCTTACCTAACTTTGTATTCCCGAAGTTAGACGTTGATTTTTGTAATGGTTTAATACGGTTTCGTGTATTCCATTACATTTGTAATTATATGGATCAACAAGAATGATGATGCTTTGTATGTGGATGGTACTGTGATGCTGGACGAAACAGAGAGCATGTTGTTAAAAATAATGTAGTTACTCTGTCATATATACATAGATACCAACTTTTGTGACAAAATTTTAAAATACTTCGGTCGCACTCACGTCAATGGAGTTCAAAGTTGTACAAGGAAAGTGTATCAAAATATATCACAGTGTTCTACATGTGAAGGGTAAGCTTGGTTTGGTGCTGTACACGGGAAGACTAATAAAATCCTAAAAACTTACTCCTACACTATTCCAAACCCTGTGAAGAGCTACTAAGTGAAGCGAATAATGCCTAATTGACAATTGATGAATACAACGGATGATTAATCTTCTTCTTCTCTTTTTTCCGTGTGGAGAGAAGACAAACTATAGGTTGCTGAGTATATAAGAGACGAACCGGATGCCCCAATCAGTGCATAAAAGGGGACGTGGGGCGATTAGGTTAAATTATCGCTATGGTAATGAATCGCTCTTCATTTCCAACGTCCGTTTGCCATCGCTTGTCGTCCTCCTCGCTTTACACGTCTTCCTTATGTACGTCTATGTACCTTGCTTGCGCTGTTGTGGAAGCATAGCTACTGTATTTATTATCACTACTCTTTGCACACACGTTTTATGTAGACCTATACAGACGCTTTAATCAGGTGCGGTTGACAATCCTAAAGGTTTATTTCAGTCAACTCCACATGTGTCCCTTAATTTTAGCCTGAAATCTCCTTCCTTCCTTTGTGTCTCTCCATCAGACTAGCTTCATGTTCCTCTATGTTTGCATTATGAGTGTACAGTGTACATATAAGCTTTTCAATGACAGTCGCTATGCGTATATAAATGTGGTGGAGTTGGGCTAGTGATCAGTGTTCTGCTCTTCCTGACTTAATAGATTATACTTTAGCCTTGCTTCATTGCACTCAACGTCGTTGTATTCAGTGTACCTCGTACTTCTATAATTTTTACACTTGTCATACATACATATATAATGTTTTATATAAGTGCATATATCAAATGGTAAAAACTCGTCCTTACTCATACTTATTCGGACTAAGTAAGTACCACGGTGTAATAACGTCTCGGAATTTTATTTACTTATATTTAGATAAGTAACTACATGGCCAGGCAGAATCAATGTGTACGTGGATGAAGTAAAATGGTAGACGTAATCTTGATGACTAATAGTGAATGTAATTTGTTCCTATTTTAAACCGAGTGATAAATTAAACTTTTGTTTTACCCGTGATTTCTTTGCTGGCCAGGCCAGCGTATGTTGATATTATTGTTGTTATTCGAGGGTCATAAAATATTATTTTTGATAATGAAAAACCATTATAAAATTTTAAGAATCTACGTAAGTGTATAGGTACACTGTGCTACAGATGGCTGTTTTAAATCTCTTGTGTCCATACCCGTTATACGGCGATAATATCAGGCTCTGGCGTGTATACTATACGTATCATTGGTTCAATGTCAGGAGCCTTCGCCTGATGCTACTTTCTTCGTTGATGGTAATAGGTGTACATTGTTCGGCCTAACGACTCCTAAGGTAGGATTATAATGAATCTACCTTATGGGAGGCTGAAATGAATCTAAATTCAAATCAGTGGTGGTGGTGAGAGATGCTGTGTGGGAGAATGAGAGAGAGAGAGAGAGAGAAAGAGCGCGCGGATCTTCTGCTGGAGTCAACAGTAGGTAGTATAAATACTCTACAGTTTTGGAAAGTTCTTAGAAGTTCCTTTGGCGTGGTTATGGCTCCGTATAATATACATAGCACGAGTATAATACGTTAAATGTGGTATGCGTATAGATAGAATAGTATGTAGAGTGTGATACACTGTAGGTTCAGTATTCTAATGTAGTAATATAAGTGATACTAATAAAGTATAAAGTTTTTACATAGTGAAGTATGTATGAGGTAATAGTTATAGGGAGGTTGGTGGGTCGAAGGAATGGCAATCACGATTACCGGAACTTTGCTTGCCTGGAGAGATATGAGGTTCCCCCGGTGTTCTACTCTGCTCTCCTGTAAACTCGTGACTATTTGGTTTGGATTAAGTTTTATTGTCCTTGCCATCTTCGGTGTGCCTAAGCACCTATTGTGAATCTAGCTCATTGTCCTCGACCAAATTGCTCCTCTTTGTCTTGGAAAGATGAGGATTCGTCATCATGATCTATATACTGTACACATGAAGGTTGGCTGTAACTTGGTTTGGAAGGTGTACTAGACCTTTGTGTATCATACGCTGGAAGGTGCTACGTATCATTATGTAGTTTGAATTAGAGGGTACAAGGGAGCTTATACGTTCGTACAGATCACCAAGTATTTTATGTTAGAAGATACATCTGTATGTCTTATGTTGGAAGGAACCCTGTTAAATTGGAAGGCCTTTACAACACCACGGTGAAAAGTCTCGACTATATGTACATATTTACGTGCAAGGTAGAAATTGGTCTGCGTGCATGAGATGGCGACGACGACTTTTCCCGTTTTCATGTAATCCTCCTGCCACTCTTCTCCTTTTCCCCAAGACGATAAAGACATTCTTCATATTAACTGTTATACACACTTCGGTCCAAGTCTTATTCACTTCTTGGTCTTCCTTTCGTTTGTTCCGTGTCGGCTAGCTTCTTTTCTATTATTGGTATTATTCTCTTATTCCACTAAGGTTCTACTGCTCAATGTAATTCCCAACTTTATTTCCACTATGGATTCTTCCAGTTAGAATTAATATTCATACCTACGTGGCCATTTGCCCAATAGCTCCTCATTATAACCAAGTTTTATATTACTTCTTTTGTAATAATAAAGGAAGAAACTCTTGAAAAATATTGAAGGATCTTGAAACCAGAAAAGTGCAGATAGTTCTCATACTAGTCTTACCTTTCTGTCACACTCAGGTACAGCGTTATCATCAGCTCATTCTTGCTCAAACTCGGCTCTTACTTTTAAAGATTTAATAAATGTTTTAGTACTACGTCGTGAGTACGTAAATTTCCTTTCACATTGAATTTATACCATTGCAGTGTTTTCAGTTTACACACGGAGCAAGAAAGTATTATAACTTGAAGACGAAGCACAGATGCATAGTTAACATAAAGCAGGTGTGTATCGCCTAAAGTTCAAGTGCATTTGAAATACCCGTGAATTAATATTTCCACGCAAGGATTTAAACTGACATATCCTACGAATTTATGTCTGTATACACTGTAGAAATGTTTTAAACTTCTGTATTCATTTCACCGCTTTCCCCAAATTTGAGTTATAAGTAATTTTAAGCCTTAGAACACGCACATAGGTTACGTTAGTTTGCAGAAACTTTAGTTAAACTCTCTCAAATGGTTTAGTGTTTTTGCTTGTGAAGCTGCAGGTAAAGGTAAACGTATATTATAAAACGAGAAAACCCAAACTTTTTTTATTCGTTGACTTTGGCTAAAGGTAGTGCATTTTAGATAGCAGGATATTGAAAAGATATAAATGTGACTGGTGTAGATACAAACTGCAAATACATTTAGGAGACTGGGCGGTTGAAAGACCGACCTAGCTAGTATACGGGTAGTCAGACCGATGGGGAGAGAAGTGAGAAATTTTTTCGGACAAAAAGAAAAGTTTTTGGTGCGTATAACTTGAGGGTTTTTTACACCGAAAAATACATGATTATATCGAATCTTAGGGTCACAATCGAATTGCATGAATTTCCCATTTTTTCTTATAGTTTTGCTATACTTTTCTCATATCCAAACATGAATATGGTATATAAAAGAGTATGTGCACACGTTCAATACATTACGTACTTCTTAGGAGCATCTACTATCCAACAGTTTCCTGTTTTCCTACTTTTCCTACTGTCAATTGCTTCAAGCTATTGTCCACAGCATGTGCATCTTCCCTTGATATACCTTAGAAATGTATTAGAAGTTTCACATAAAAGTAGTTGCCGTCTGTATGGCTTGTGTAGTCCTTTAGGAACTATCCACAGAGTATATTGTATATAAAAAACTAAGTAAATTCAAGTGAAGGAAATAACGTTGGTGAGATACACAAGGAACATACAGTGAAGTCAAAATCAGGAATAATTTTTTATCGAGACTATGGAAAACTTTGGCTTAAGGTTTTCCATGTCTGATGGTTTGCCGAAGTTTTTTGTACATGAGTAGCACTGCATGCCTGCATATACTTTGTATACCAATACAATGTTGAGTACATGACAAACATATTTCGAGAGAAGGTAAGAAGAAAGCAAAAAAGGATGAATGAGTACACACCGCCAACTCGTACTGGCTTTATTACCTTCCTAAGTGGTTCAAGAAGGGGAGAAGCCGTTCCTTCTTATTCTTCTTATTTCAAGACACAGACGAGAAGGAAGCGTAAGAGAGGAGAGAAAAGTGCAAGAATAAAAAAGGACTGCATAAGTTACTTCAACTGTTAGAGGTAAGCTACTCTTCTTCTGTGTGCAGAGGAATGGAGGGTGAAAGAATGAGTGCTAAAGTTACAAAGGTAACCAAGAGAAGGAGAATAGGATAGGAGTATGGAAGGTGGTGCAATAAGATGAAGGTTGGAGACCCGATGAAGGAGTTGTGAACAAGTCGGGTTGTATACAGGAGGTTGAATGAAAGAAAGCTCAACTTTAACGCAACTGTATTCTCTTTACTTTTTCCTTTAGTACGAACTCTTGTAGCACAAGAACATGAAAATTTCCTTAAGAAGCAGGCACATGTTAGGAGAGCGGGAAATTTGTATAGTAAGTACAGAATTTACTGAATGTAGCATTGTACATATGTAATCGTCGGGATATGTAGCATTGTTCAGAATCCCCTTAATATGTAACTTTGTATGGAGTTGGGTGTATAAAGCTTGTATACTTATATATATGCATTTATAAGGAAACAAGAATAAGAGACGAGTGAGGACTACCGGAGAAAGGAGAGATCTTCGAGGTTACTAATGCCCACAATAAATTACGATGCAATGCAAAACCCCAAAATCCGCCGTGCTGATTTCACATTTCCGTCTGTTACTTTTCGGATCTCTACTCTCTTCACTGTGGACCTAGTGACTCGCATATACATAACGAACTTTACATATACTCTTGGAACACTTCTTAAGAATGTTCACCTACAAGAATACTTATATATAGAAAGAACATGGACCGAACAAGGTGGAAACACTTATTTGGGAATGGAATACCGTCCCTTATTTCCCTCCAAATCAAAGTTCTTTTATAGTATATAATACACGAGGAGGAACTTCGTTGAAGTTTTAGTACATACAATGAAGTAGATATGCAAGTATGTAGTAAGAGCTCCAATTTCTAATGGAGTAAATGTCTCTCAAGTTTAATGTATGCGCACTACTCTAGGAAATGGAAGGAAACTCGACCCGAAGAGTCATCATTATAAGTTGAAATGACTCTATCGTCGATATGTAAAAGAGATGCTTCCATTCAACGCTTAACTTACACATACGAAGGTTTTTGTTGAAGAGTTTTAAGCGGGAGTTTTACAGATGCTGTAATATATGGGACTTTATTTTTATTACATTTCTAACATCAGGGTTTCTACAAGTACGTCCCCCCCGCACTTGCTTTCCCCTTTTAATCCAATCTTTTGTGTACATATATATATTGATGGTTACTTTTTAAAATGACGAGAAGTTTCATTTGGTACTTTTGGTAGTAAACTGTTAAATCTAGTGACTAGTGGTTGTAATTTTATGCGTGTACATGTAAGTATTTATACTTATAATTGTACATGTTTGCTCTTTAAACACGACTGTAATTTGTATAGTCATATTTGCGTAATTTTTGTATAGGTATCTATTTGTCTACGAATGTGTCCATGTATCTATGTGTTTGACAAGTGTAGGAGGTTAACACCCATGACGTGTGGAAAATTTGCAGATTATGGGTATAATGGAAGTTGAAGGGGGAGGATTGTTCCTTGTTCTTTTTTGACGAAGAGGTGTATTTACTTAGAATATAGAAGGGAGCAAGCACTTATTTGTGTATATGATTTGTGGCCGTGTCTTTCCACCTTGTATGCTTTGAGAGGATAACAATTTTTCACACCTCTTAAATTCATTTCTCAGTCGTTTATTCTGGAAGTAGCGACTGTATATATAACTACGCCGTGTAAAGTACTACTGCTTGGTAGTGGTTGCACACTATAAAGTCTTGCGTCTATCTCGTCAGCCGGCAAAGAGCAGGCTTGAGTGGAAGTTTTGAGGCGGAAAGCCTTTCACCACACCAGATCTGTTTCCTCATACATAACCAAATAAGAAAGTGCTCTCGTCGGTGGTGGTTCTGAAGCTCTTCCCGCCGCTTTGCTATAATAATAATGTATACGGTCGGGTGTGTGCTCATGCTTTGACTGTCCTTGGTTGGTTCCTGCATGTTCTCATTGCCGGCATTGCCGGAGACGCTTGTTGTAGACTGGAGGAACGTTTGTATATCATTATATGATGTACAAAAACTAGTATACTGTATGGGCATTGCTTATGTATGCCTGTTGAGAAGAAAAGGATGAAGAGGAAAAATCAAGAAGAATCCACTCACTAAAGTGCACCACAACGACCTGTGGAGTTGAAATGGCATTTTTCCCTGTCAACTCAATGCGTGGAAAGAATCTGAAATGGTCGTCAGTGTTTAATTTTTGAACTTTTTCCAAATCTGCCAGTACTTTGTGTATACTTTGGTTGTTGTATAAACTTGTTTTGGCAGTACGTAAGCCTGCAGTACGTAATGTCTACTGTTTGACATTGCAGTGATATTGTAAACTCTATAATGTTATATAGATCTAATGATAGGAATAGGAGTTAGCAGAAACTGTAAGAGTTGATCTTGGTACTTACATACTCATCTAGAATCGTTCTGTATGACGCCCATGTTTTATAGATGCACGTAGTTTGATTCAAATTACCCTCCTACGTGTGTCATCCTTAGGTGTACGGGCTAGTAGGAGCATCCGGATGAGACTGTTCAACGGTGTTCAGAGGTATGCTTAGCAGTATACCTTTTGGAAGTGACTTTTTCTCTCTAGTTTTATTAACGAATCATCTCAGGTTGCTCATTTTTTCCACGCGCTCCATATCCCTACCTCATCCTTCCCTCCCACTTGAACTGATGCTACTGCTGTATTCTTTCTGCTGGAGAGTAACTCGAAACTGCTTCTTCTCCTTGTGGTCTCTTGATACATGTTTCTATTTGTTTACCTACTGCACGTTAGGGATTTTTAGCATGAACAAACGTTTTTGCTGTCCTAACAGGGGAATACACTATAGCCAGAGGATGTTCTTGGTATCTGCTACCGTATTCAGGATGTTCTTTTGCTTTAAGCATTCTGTAGCCTTCGTATATCTGAAGATAAGCGGAAGCTAATATATACGGATGAGGTATACAGCAACTGTAGGGGAATCGGTCGGAATAAATTGCTGAATCTACTGACGCGATTCAATAGTCGTCAGTGTTTTAGTTGTATTCCAATAGTATCGCAGAGCTTGATGCAGTATTACTACAATGTTATAAAGTACTGCTGGGTTTGTTATTTTCTCATGTCTTTTTACCTCCTTCGTCTGAAATGTGAACCAAACAGGAGAGGAAATGAATTGATTTTTACGAATCCTAATGGATATCCTGAGTTGTAACAACGATGGAGGATCGTATATATATTAGACAGGAAGAAAGGTGAATTTTACTGTGGCTATGACTTCGGTGTATCTGTGTTCAAGGCTAATCAGAAAATGAGCGAGAACTTCCAGCGCGGAATGAGTAATGACGTGAGGTCGGCGCCAGTCTCGGAACTGTCCGACATTAAAAGAAAGCCTTTGGATATGCATTAGCAATACGAAAGGTTCTGTGGGTTTGGCGGAGATTTTCCAGATTTACCTCAACTAGGCTAGTCTTCAATGGTGGTATATATTGGATGTCTACAAGTCTGTAAGGAGGTCGTCCAATAAATGATGCATGTACTGCTGTAATGACGTGATTTCGTGAATACTTACCGACTACATGGGGATAAGTACGTCCCGAATGACCGTAGTCAATTACTATGTAGAGAATGGTATTTTTAGGTAAGTACTTGGTATATCATACACTAAACTAAATCCATAAAAATTATAAGTATACGTCTATCTAACTTGTATTCGCATAGATTCAAGACTCTGTGGGTGTTCTTGTTACTCTTAACAAATTATTATGAAATAAAGCAATAACTGCATTGAATAATATATGCTGCTTCGAGTCATCCTTCTTTAGTTCCGACGAACTACAAGATGAGTGTCCAGTATCGATAACTGCAGCCTGACACCCCATGTGCTGTCAACTTCCCCTTCCTGCTGTGCTCAACATCCTTTCCTCAGGATTACGTGCAACACTGCAATTTCTTATACAATAGAGGTGTATTTGTCCTTTTTGATGATAAAGTGTATGCAACCTCCACGAACATAATTACAATGTATCTGTTCAGTGTTATATGGGTTTTAGGTACATATATGCCGAAGTCTGCTGTACACTGACCGCACAGATGCAATTCCAGCAATAATAATTATTGTTGGCGTTATATGTAGGAGTAGGCCATGTCTGTAGTGTATACGTATAATTAAATACATAAGTGCTACTCTTCAGTCTTGTAATCTCTATAAGCAATGGTCGTCTGCTGGGTATTTCCTTTCTTTACATAGGTGTGTGAACAAGATATAGATACATACTGGGAATATAAACTATACTTGATTACTAAAAACTATATAAGTTAATTAGAGGAGAATGAGACAGATGGAAAAATATTTGCGATATGATCGTTCCTCGGTGTAGTTTTGCTCTCATTACTACTGTTTAGATCTCGATTTCCAAAACATTATCCCTGTTGGTTTATTGAGCACTCATATTTTCGGTTACAATAATCATATTATTCGTTACGAGTGAAACTACAAGCCATTGAAATCGAAAATCTTCCCATATCTTGCAGTTTAGCGCATGTTATATCATAAAAAGACTAAAAAAACGTCGTTTTCTCTGTCAGGTGCTTAAATCTTTATTATAATGGTCAGCAACAATCGTCTGGACTTTTTCTACTCAATGCTTAAAATCTGATACGAGTTTGCTTACGAAATATGGGAGAGGAATGGGGAGAAAGTTTGATGTTTTTCAAGTTGTAAAAGGCTTGATTTGATGCATCAGGCAAGATATAAAATACATATGTATATTTTTGCATGTAAAAAGGATATCGAAAGTGGCATGACTCGTCGTTTGACTGCTGCAAGCATCCGGAAGTGAACCTGCGACTCCCGTGCTCCGGTCATCTTTTATAAGCCATAAACACTACGGATGTCAGTTTATTATCAAGTTGTTTAACTAGAGTTAAATGCTGTCTTATGGATAAGCTTTTGGGAAAGACTGGTTAGTTTAGACATGTATGGGAGTTACTTGCGGTTGAGAAGAAACTTTGGCCAAAACTCCGTGTTTCTCTCTCTCTCTGTCTGTCTCCACTCATGAACTAACTCTTATTATTCCGGTCTTGCAAGCATTCCATAAGATTGTGATGGTGGAGATACAGAAAATCCACCTAGTGGAACCATCGTGATGATGTGTAACCAAGGAAAGGGTGTGGTGTAATTTAACAAGTCAAACTTTTTCAAGTAAAGAAACTACCGTCAATAAATTTTCGTCTGTTTGGTGAACGACATTTTGTTTTTGAGGATTATCATGTACAGAAACGTTTCTATGTAGAAGTAAAAGTTACACATACCGTCGCCGGGTTACATGGAGGTTTACTATTTAATATTTGCAATGTTACTACAAAAACACATTTAAACAATACCTATACAGAGTGCCCAATAACCTTTACGCCCTGGGCTTTAGCTAGACATTGTATGTGTCTCAATATTTGAAGAACATACTGCTGTAGAGAATTTAATTCTGAATCTAGAGCCATTTCCTGCGTCGGCCCACTAGTAAGGATATTATGATTTTTTCAGAATTAGTTTTTAACACTAAGGTTTACGGACAAAATTTACTTTTTAAAAAATATTTTTATTTTATGCGCATAATTTCTGAAATTCTCCACTTACCATGTTTCATTACACAAAGATTTCCAAGTCTTAGAAATAAGTAAAGAATTTTATTGCATAAAAAAAGTTCATTCTAATCCGTTAATAATTACAACAATTAAGGCATAAAACGATCAATTAAAAAAATGATTTAATTACCTAATTTCCGAATATTTAAAATTAAGAAAAATATTCTAGAAAGTAGAAATGCTCATAGCAGTCGTATCTGTGGTCCGATTGAAAAACTAAAACCATAGATTCGGAATACAATTCTCTACATGATCATGTATTTAAAATATTAAGAAGTATGAAGAGTATAAATAAAATCAAGGGCGCAAAGGTTATTGTTCACGCTGTACATACTCGTTACACACATTTAAGCCCAATTCCACCAGTTTAATGCTAGCCTTTATCTGCATAATTTAACAAGATTAATATTTTCATGCGGATGATACAGAAAGATGTTTTATATTTTGTTGTGAATTGCATTGACATTTCCAGTGAATTTCTGTCGGATATGGATGCTTGTTTTGCCAAGCAAAAATATTCTTAAAGTGGTAAAAGGAAGACCTATTTGAAGGCATGTAAGATATATAATGAAAATGTTTTGGGCGGAAGTGTTTTCTGACATTGCTTTCAAAATTGAACAAATTATGATTGACGTCTGTTTTATCCCAGTCGGAAGTTGCACCCTCTCTCTGTTCCTGGTACATACACGATGGAGACTCTCTATTCTTTTACTCCTGCGGAATCTTCCAGTTCTTCTTCGTGAATTCTTATATTGCTACACGGTGGACTCGAAGATAAATGCATATCAGTGTGCATTACGCAGTTGAGAGGAGCTGAACTAAACCCCATGTTTAGTCTTGGAATCTGTTCTCTTCAGGGTAGAATCACAGGGAGAAATCAGATTTTCACATGTAGACGCCGTTGCCACTGCTTTCTTTTTCTCAACCAATTGACTCGGCAAATACACAAGTGTGCAAGTTCTGTATTTTGGCTATTTACAGTGACTTATGTAAGTATGAGAGAGCTAGGATTCCAACTATTTGGAACAGACATATATTATACTTACAGTAGTTTACTGTTCCTAACTATCTGTAACGTACCGAGGATGGGTTCAGACGAGAGCGGCTATCGCCAATATATTGGCTGGGAGGGAGATGCTATCTTATACGGGCGAGATGGTCGACGCCAAGGCATTTGGCTCCGTTTGACTACCGTCCATTCCCCATATGAACTTTTAGGAATCAAATGCAAATACTTCTTTAGTCCTATGGCTCACGTATTTCTTAAGTTCCATTAGAGTATGTAAACTGATAGTATATACCTAAGGAAGTAGCTCACTCTTATATTAGTTATTTGTTTCCGTTTTCTATAGCTATAAAAACTACAACTTAACTCTGAACTCTTGCGACTGCTATGACTAGCTCTATTTGCATACAAGTATTATATGTAGTATTTGTATAGTACATAATAACAGAAACATTATACTATATCTAGTATTGAGAAAAATATCTTGATTATTATTTCTACCAGCGTACTTATTATACATATAAGGTATTTTGGTTAGACGGAAGACGAAATTTATTAGCTTTTATGATATTTGAGTTTTTCTGTCAGAAAAATAGACATATGCACAGTAAGTCGTATTAAAAAACTTTATACTGAATTATCTGTGTTAACATAGGTAAAATTATTAGAGTAAAATTATTTGCTAATAAAAGATTAACGTGACTAAAGTCTTTAACTGTAGAAATGTTTAGTTTCAACATATGATGGAATCCCAGAATGTTGTGCGTTACATGTTGTCTTGCTATACAAGCGTCTAAGCACTATAGCTATTCTCCACAGCTTTTGTGCTGTCACACAACTGCATGCATATATACGGACATTACATTAAACGATTATGGCTCTCCACACGGACCGACGACAGCAGTATAGGTTAGTTATAGAGAACGACAGTGACCAGAAACTGCAGTATGGATGCCTCCCAATCCAAAAATTTTCTACGCTAAAGTACGTCTACTTGATATTACAGTGCTATTGAAATACTTGTGTGCATACTTCATGAAGTACAAAAACGGCAGGCAAACTTTTTCCTATCAAATCAAGTGATTCTCTTCCGTAGGTTACCATATACATGGGGAAACCATTCTCAATGTCAGAGTTTAAGTAAGATATGAGACGAGTTGGGGTTGCTTTTTGGTTACTTTCGTACTTGTTCTGACGCTGTCTATTGTCGTCGACTGTGTGTACTTTTGTGTATATTCCTAGATGCTTTTACATTACAAAATAGTATACAGTATAGGTACACCATACATATTACGGTATGTAATTATCATTCTGAAATCTTTGTATCTGTAGACGCGATATATTCAGGTATGTAGATACACCCGCCCGCACTTCAAATCTACTTTAATGTTAGCATCGAATCTACTTTTTAGTGTTCGCGATACGAAAGTCTACTTAGGGTATGTGCGGCTCAGACAGGTGCGCTTAATTTTATTGCGCAGATTGTGTAACATAGAATGAGACCGTCCACCTTGGTTTTTATAACGCCCTATTATGTTCATTCAGTCTTTTTCAAATGTTTCACAGTCCCCTTACCTTCACATACCATGGATCTTATACAATAGTAGGAGCACTCCGGTACTGCTGTTACTGGACTGGTTGTCCCAATCCCAATGATACTAAAGCTTAACCCAAATTGTTATTATATGGTGTAAGCTTGCCGACCAAGTTTTTCTGTTTTCGACACCCACCGGCATCATTATGTTGATGATTCTGCTAACCTTTTTACTCTGGCTGGGTCTGTACATGCTCAAGAGTTACCATGTACATTGTATGTGTAAGTATTTTGCTCGTAGAAGTCATTTCTATGTATTTAGTTAAACTTAGTTATAATGACACTGTGCGTATATGCACAGCCGTTGGCTACACGCATTGCTTCACCTATTGCGTAGCCAAAGCAAATATTGAACTTGGAAATGACAACAATTAAAGGTTGAGCACAGCCTGTGACAGGTGAGTTAATTTGGAGTGATATTATTCTATACATTGTTCAAGAAATGTAACAGTTGGACTTCCAATCACCGAAATGGCTAAAAAGATGCTGGCATATATGCTAGATATATATTCATATATATATAGATATTCTATATAGACGATACCTTCATGTAGTAAGTAGTGGATAGTGTGGATACATAAAACAGTCCACAATTCCCGAAGACATTACTACGGATAACAAAGCGACAGAAAGTTAGCAGAGGATGTAAAAGTGATGTTATTATCAAGCAAGATATGTAGTTGAGATCAAGGGAATCTTGGGACTTTGGGAATAAGAATGCGAAGGAAGAGAAAAGAAAAGGAAGCGTCAAGGGAAAACAAGCATTAGGACAAATAAAATTGGGAATTAGTGATAGTGAACTAGTATATCTTTATGCAGCTATATAAACGGAGAAGTTTATGCTTATAAAAGTAATACAACTATATTATATATAATATTATGTATTTCCTTAAACGTAAAAGAATATTGTATAAAGATATATGAAAGTAGAAGATACTGTTTATAAAAGTAAAGGAGAAAAGAAGTTGGTGCAACGTTACACTGTTCTTTTTTGTTGGTTGGTGAAATAGACGTTGAAGAAATGAGTGTAGAGATATCTGTCTTTATCTCACTCTTTGGTATATAAGTACAGTTATAGAGAACACCGCCGGAATTCTGGTCTAATCCGGTCACAGGTGTGACAATGGAACTTGGCCATAGTATTAGTCTTCGGTTCATCCAATTAATACCAAGTCTCTGGAGAATTACACTCGCTCACTGGCTTCTCTCTTCTTTTTTTCATTCTCCACTCGTCGTCCCTTTTCACTCTACTTGTCCACGTTATATCTCCTGTCTACGTAACGTCGTATACTTGCGTACAGGTAGCATATATCGTACATAAGTATTTTGGATAGGCAGGTATATACAGAAGGATTATTTGTGTATAGCAGCATCTTGTTGTTGGCAACTGACTGTTACTTCATCTAAAGAACCTTCCAGATGGGCAGGTTCAAGACTTGAGATGCTTGGGAGAGCCAGTTTACCGTCATAGTATACCAATATAAGCATAGGTATGTACATACAAAATAGTATTAATGCAATAAGTATTTACAACATTTGAGGTGCTACGTTCGGAGTAAAAACATGGATACCTAATATTCTTTTCTGTATACGTATCCACTAATGTAATCACTCGCAGAGGTGTAGACTTTTTTGTTTCCTGGTATTAGTGGAATGAGTTTTGTGAACAAGAAGATCCTATAACTTTTAGCATTTGCAGTTGTATTCGTGGGCTCTATAAAAGAGAGTAAGTCTTATTCTCTGAAAGAGAGTTTCACTCTCAGAAGGTGAAAAAATGTTGAAGTCAAGTGTGTGGTGGTGACATTGTCCGCCGCAAGGACACCATGCCGAAAATACCGGAGGAGTTACGAAACAGATTCTATTCTTTGCTGTATTTCGGTCCCTCGTTTTAATAGTATTATATAGAGTATAAGCATGGCTGGTTAGCGTGGGGAGAGACGGAGAGAAATTTACCTGTCAAGGTATAATGTATCTAGAGTATGTGCTCGCACATATAGGCGAATCCTACACAGAGGTAATGTAGAGCGATCCGGACCGGCCTGCATAGTAAAACAAGACGAGGGGAACATGATGCTTTAGTCTTGTTCTCATTCTTCTTCCTACTCGCGTACTTTTTGACTCCTTCTTTTCTTTTCTTCCGCTTTCTTCTTCTTATTTATCGATCTTTTATCTAATTGGGCGAGATGCAGGTGGAAAGAGAAGAAGAGAAGAAAAACTGGCTAGTTCACTACTCAACATTTACACATATTGAAAATCGTGTGTTCAAAACGGTCTTCTGGTGTTATCTACTTTTGTATTACAGATACATACACCGAATGATTTGCTCTTTTTGAGCCGATCAAAAAACTTATTCCTCTTTTTAAATAGAATTTATACTTATGTAAAATCGTATCTATTGCTATACCGTCAAAAGTAGAAAAAAGGCTTTTCCAATGTGGAATAAATTATATTTGACTCTCTGACTTTTTCAAGCTCACTTCATTGAAACTTCCTCGACCATTAAAACGTGTGAGCAAAACGATGAAATATGTCAGCATTTAAATTAATACACTACTATTCAGCCATACTAAGGACGACGTTTTCATCCGAAATCTTGTTAATTACGTGAATAACAGTATATAAATATAAATTATTGAAAAATTACATATGTAAGTCAAGAAACAATTGATACTAACTGACTAGGTAACTTAATTATCATCTAGTTGGGCCTTAGTTTAAACAAGGTGTAAAAGTAATTATAATTACGTACCACTTGTTATGTAGGTCTTCATCCGTTCATGATAAAAGTGACAAAAATTACTAATGAGAACAACGTAACCTACCATTGCAGCTTTGACTTGCCTTTACAGCGTTTATTTCAATTTACATCTTTTTAAACTAGTTAATGTAGGCTGAGCTACTGAGAGCGGACCTCTTTTGTTTTATGTAAATTTCCTAAAAACGAAGATTAGTCATGTTGCCCAGTGTTCCTTTCGGCGTTCACCATTTCATGGGGCTCTGTATATGCGCATGCTGCACACCTTTTTCTGTACATATCTCAGCAGTGTTCACATTGTATGTATATGACTTTTGAAAATTATTACAAAGGAAACTTGGCTGGTCGAAATGTCCTTTTCGTAAAACCGAAATACAAGGATACAGTCTCAGAAGTCGGACTTTTATGAACTCTTTTCTAAGTGAAACGTACTTACAAACTCATATTCCCAGTTTTTTCCATGATTCGTGGAATTTCGCTTCGTTTCTTAGGGGAAATTTAATTGCTTCCGATATACCGGATGGTGATTAGTGCGAGGAAGGAGATTCCCAGGTATCTTCTAATTCAATTTCCCAGGATTTTCTTGAAAGTAATAATTTTACGTAGATCTGGTGGCCGTATACTTGTTAAGAAAATTGCTTCTTCTCAATTGCTTGGGATTGCTTTGATTTTGGTTTCAAATTCCTAGTGCTCCAGGAGATTGAGTTATTACAAGATCACCATTGGTTTGCCGTAAGTTTGAATTGTTGGCCTACGAATGGGTTGCATTGCTGAGTCTTCATAAGTCATTGTTGGTCTAGTAGTAAATTCACCAGATATTAGGACTGTTGGTAGGAAGACCAAAACGGATGAGAAAACGGTATTTGTGGGGGGAAATGTGTTGAGGATTATGCGTTAAGACCCTGTTTATTGTAGTCAATTTCGGCATAACATATCGAAGTTTGAGAAGGTAGAAGCTCAGTATTTTTGATGATGGAGAGAATAAGAGATAGTACTGAGTTGTGGCTTATTTTTGTACTTATATTACATAGATACATCCAAGGAATTCGGCAAGGAAGTTGAGAATAGTTGTTAAAAAGATGTGAGTGGCTTACAGTCGGATTGTATAGATGAAGAAAAATATTCCGGACTAAACGATTACTACTGTAGTATCCATCACTGTTTCTCTCCTGCTACCTTTGAATTTTTCATTTTGCTTTCCTCTTCATTGCAATCTTCTGCCTCTTAGAGACCTTTTACGCTACTGAATGAAATGGAACTTGAGTATCTATCTATCTGCTAGTAAGGCCTTTGTTGATTGCCATAATAGGCCTGTCACTTTACTCGTTTTCTTTACTTTGCTCTCTCTCTCTTGCTTGCTCGCTCCTCAGTCTTTTTCTCTCTTACTTCCCAATGAAATGTATGTTGTAAGGGGCAGACGGCAAACATGTAACTTTTCATGTTTTTCTCCATCTTTCCTCTACTCAAGACTTTCTTTCTCACTCACCATTCTGCTCCCTTAACTCTCAGTTTTGGTTTCCCTCTCCTCTGACTTGTTGTTTGATTGATGGGTATTTTATTTTTAATGGGTTATTACCGTGTTGAAGACGTATGCTCCAGTGTTATAGACTCCTTTTCTCGGTTGTAATCACATATGATAAATCCTTGATTTATCTTCTCAACTCGCTCAAATCATGGATTTTTATTGATCATCAAATTATTTTCTTGTAGTTACTGCTTTCCACTTACTCTTCATGGTCTTATAGTATTTCATTCTAGTTGCACTCTCCGCCTGTTAGTATATTGTCCAAGCATTATCTTCCCCATGTGTTCGATGTTCGATCATTTCTTTGTTCAATCCGCCGGATGAAACGATGTACCTTAATAATGATTGTTGTTACTAAAGGGAAATTGCATTACAGAAAAGGATAAAAAATCATGTTTTCATAGGCTAGTCCGCCATGTTCCTTCAGAAGGATGACGTGATTGATCCCATAGTCAGGATTTTCATCTTCTAATGTAATCATTTCATGAGCGAAATTTATTACGTCAGAATCAGAGATGTCCGTATAAACTTATGTCAAACATTTAATATAGGTTCAGCCTGATTTGTCATTGTTGGGATTGATGTTTTAAATGATGGTGAGATGATTCAACAGCGAATTGAATTGGATTGAAATGCTACTATGTTATTCGTATATGGACACAGATGATAGAGCGGCATTAGTCAAATATAGCATTAATTGAACACTGTTAGTATACACCGAACTTGCATCCCTGAAAGTTGAGCAGTTTAGTGAATTCCTGAAGAAATCAGTGTGAATGATGAAGCTGATAAAAAATGTGAACTGCCAAAGCCAGTAAGTGGAACAATACTGTTTAAATTTCAATATTGTTGGTAGTGGGAAATTTATTAGAAGAATATCAGCCAGGTTACGGCTTCTCCCTGGAGACTCCCAATGAAGACGTTCTCTAAGGAGGGTTATCACTATATGGGAAAGCTTTATCGACTGAAGATATCGCAAATCAATTTCTATTCCGTATGGCTTTACGGATTTAACATTCAACCCTGATATGTACAGAAGCTACACGGAGAAACCGTTTCTAAGGAACCACAGAGGTTCTTGGCGATATCTACTACGAAACGATTTCCTATCTTCAACAGATTTAACCTGTATGGTATACACCCAAGTAGTAAAGAAAATAACGTTGGTTAGCTGTGTTCCTTCCTTTCCAAGCTCCTTTTCGAGTCCTTTCAGTACCAAAGGATGAGACTGTATTGAATGTTAGACTACCTTTTGAAGCCTACGCCGATAAGTGGATGTTTGTATACATGAAGCAAATTCAAAGCTGTGGAGTGGAACTCGTTTTCTTCAATCAAGATCCATAACTTATAGTTGAGTATAAAGGTAATGTCATCTTTATAGATATGGGTTTTTAAGGGGCTCAATCAGCTTTGCACGGAGTGTTGCTATTAGGGAAAGTTTCATAAGGTTGATGCTCTACTTATACTTATATATGGAAAGGTAAAAACAACTGCAAGGTAAAGCTTTGTCAGTGAAGGATCGTCAAATAGACACGCGGTGCTTTCAGCGCTAAGCGAAAAACTGCTACTTTGAAGAACACATCCTGATTACACCTTAAGCTATAGTAGTCTTTTAGTTTTTAGACTTGTGTGTACTGACGGGGCTTTCGTGTCAGGTGCCTTGACTTCTTCCTCCTGTGACTGCTTTCCCCAGGGTATTTACTATCTTCACTCTGACGGCGAGCGCTTTAGGTACAGTGATTTTACTTCCAGGATTTCAAGTAGATACATTTAGCATTAAGTAGTTGTAATTCTTGGGTAGTGCAATGCTGACGTTCATCTTTTTATAGCTTGGGCAGGTTAAATGGATGTTGGTTATAATATAAATGCTTTTACAAAAATAATGATCGTGCGTTCATTTTGCTAAAACTTTTTTTTTCACTGTGTCGACTTACCGGACTACAGAAAAAATTGGGATGTGTTATAGATAAACACTAAATATTCGAAATTTTTTCGGTAGCAATCTGTTCCGAAATCAGAATTTAAGCCTGACGAATGCTGCCTGTGTGATTGTCTGCATTAGTTGTGCTTAGCTTTCCAAATGCAGTTGTTTCATTGGGCTCCTATATATGCATTTTATATTTGTATGTATATATGGGTACAGGCAGTCGTAGTAAATAAGGGCCGTTGCATATACGAGAAGATTGTATTTGAGAAGCGCAAGGGATACTGTAGGAACCAAGAGCTACTGTGAATGATCAAATGATATCATATACAGTTAATACGAAATGATCATAAGCAGGGATACAGCATCCACTAGCCGGATCTGAAATGAAATGCATAATTTTTGTACGGAGGTAAAAGATGAAATGATTCGAAGACTACAGCATGTGGAATATTGTAGTATATATGTAGATGTTGTAGTAGTGTTGGGGTAACAGTAGTATAAAAAGAGAAGTTAGGAGATCGAGTCTTTCGCCTATGTATATAAACGTGTACACATTAGCTGGAACAAGCATTGTAAAAAGAAAGGATGAATGGACGGTGGCTTGATTCCAAAATGTTATTGAAATGATAACGACATTGAGCGTGGAACTAATGGCAACACGTGCGAAAAGTCAACGTAATGCGGCGATTCGGGTCGGAGATGAGGTAGAATAGGACGGAAAAGGGGGAATCTTTCTCGATGGCGGACAAAACGAATCGCGGCAGGTAGTCGGGCTTCCTCCTCTCTCTCTCTCAATCTCTATATGACTCTTCCCATCTACTCTTCTCCCTGTATATTTATACTATGGTAGTAAAGTTTTTAGGTTGGGGGAATGTGGGATTCACTCACTCACGTTCGCGATCACATCAAGGGAAAAATGTCCAATGATTCACGGGATTTGCGCACAATGAGCCAACTCAACTGGAATTGGGGGGAGTTGTTACTCTCCTTCACTCTCAGCTATGTATACCTTCAATCATCATATACTTATATGATGGAAGTTACGTTAGCCCCACTCACACAAATTCACTCTTAGTCAAATACATGTTGTTAAATGCGATTCAAGCAATCTATATGCTATTTTATGCCGTTAAATACTTGTACTCTATTTATTTATGATATATGAATTATTTCATGTCGTGCATATGTGGTGGTTGAAGGTTAGAACTCGTGTGCACTAATCGTCGTACTTCCTGCTGTAACTCCTCTCTCTCTCCTCTTGTTTTCTATAATTTATGATAAGTGTCCCCAGATAAAATGTTCCGTGTGGCGTTTTAAATTCTATATGTAGGACTACTTGGAAAAGTCTCTACAATGTAAACGATTGAGAATTGTGGGGATATGGGTGGATGTGTAAGAGCGAGGAAGTGTAGACTACTATACGTGGTGATTTGACAAAGAGCAATAAGCCTTGCTAAGTAAAACTAAAGCAGTCAACACAGCATGTTATAAATATATACGAGAAAGTCATTGAAGAAGTTGTATTTATACGGCCATTCTTACAATAAGTTCAGTTGTTACCACCAGCGTAAGAACCTCTTGTGCTTGAGCAAGTGTAGAAGAAAAGAATATAGTATGTATATACTAGTGTTCTTGGAATGATTGTACATTGCACTTGTAGAATTACTTGTAAGGTATGTTATGTACAGTGTAAAGTTTTGTATTGTATATGGACACATCCTAGTCACTATTTGGTCGGAATAAAATCATTCCCACTGGAATGACTGTGTTTGCAGGTTTGGCATACCTACATTGGCGTTTGTGTCTTCACTACCCATATGCATTTATATTACATGTACTATACACCGTAGATACTTTTATGTATCTACCTTGAATGTATTTAGGACTTGTATACGCTATGAGTAGGAATTGTGAAGTGAAGCGATTGCAAATGCTTTACCTGCTTTCAAAATGATACTTTGCTCCTCTACCTACTCTTGGCAACTATTAGGGATCGAGGTTGATGGCTCACCGCGCCATTTAATCCTCCCGTGTGTGCCACTGTCGTGTAGTTCACTTTGTGCTATTACTATACACTGTATAGTAGTATTCTCATTCTTCTTATCCTCCGCGTTGCTTACTTCCTTGCAACATATACTGCTCTCATTCGCTACTACGGTATCAACGTTTTGTGAAAATACAAACTGCAGCTCTTGTAGGTTGCTGTGTAAGGATGCAGCGCAGTTTCCTGTACAGATGTGATCCTTAAGAGTCTGAATGAATTTTGTTTTATAGCTTTCTGCAGAGATGTTGTTTTAAGTACATTTAGAAATAAATGCCAGAGAAAGGCTTATTACACTACCTGTGATATTTAAAGTATATTACGATGATTGGAATTAAGATGATGATCAGTTCTGCTACTTAAAATGGAGTTTGTAACCATAATTTGGGCTCTTGCAATTGAAAGAATATATAAAATTGTCTATGTGTTTATGGCAATAATGGAATGCGCATTAAACATACATTGGAAATTAATATTTAAAAGTCAAATGATTTTGTGTAGTATTTCCTGATGTCTTAATTAATGTCATAACCATACAATACGTTAAGTTACTTCGTAGAGTACTAAACATCTGAACAAAGATTAGGTTTATGTCCGTAATGGAATTCGTCAAGTGAACTGAAAATGTTACCTTAAGCCTGCATTTAAAGGTGTCTTCTATGCACAAATATGTGTTGTTCGAAAAGGCAAAGACTGAAGAGAGATTCCACTTCCTTTGTCAAGTATACTTACACCTCTATTCTATGTTTTGCTACGTACAGGAGGTTACATTAGGTGAGTAGACTGGTAAAAAAGTGAGAGAGCCAGGCCTTTAACTTTTCTCCCGCTCTCTATCTCTCAACTATTTGCAAAAGTAATAAATGGAACGTTAATGGATTTAGTTGTACAAACACATGCAGGTTTGAGGCAAAACATAGGCTCCATGAACATACCTTTTTCCATCAATGTACTTATTGCTTTGCACTAGCTTTTAGCATACTTGTCTGAACATCATGTACGTATTTTGTGGAATCTATGTATATTACATGTTGCTTGTTAGGGTAAAGTGAGTGTTTACGTATTTCTGTACTATAAGATTTCTGTGGAAACTGAAAGGAGAGAAAAAACAGAGGCAAATGAAGAGTTTCTTACAGAAGATATCTACATATTTGAATGTAAAAAAATGTTCAGAAGATGAGGTTGACGTAATACAATTTAGCTGGTATATTGAACATGGTGTACATTGTATGACTGGAGAACTAACTTGTAGCAGTAATTTAACTGCATGTAAAGGTAGTGCATAGTAATTTGGGCTCCATTACATGAAGCTAATGCTGTTAACGGGCCGGGAAGGATTATTGTATACATATAATCTCTATGTGTGCTTTCTTGTGAGGTGAGCAAGAAAAAAGTTTATATATGTTATAATACATGAATGTGTAAGTTTAACATAGGTTACTGTGTTACAAAAGTATATTGGACGTGTATGTTAAAAGGTTTTTAGTTTGAAGTACAAAGTTTCCAAACACTTTTCATTCATGATGGGAAGATGAAAAGAAATTTTACCTGCGGAGTAGTAACTCCTGTGTATACTTCTCCTGTTTACAGACACAGGCAGACGCATATATTATATGTATGCTCCTTTGGATTTAGCGTTCAAATTTAGGTTCATTTATTTTGTTGAGGAACTCATGTGATCATATTTATATTTGCTTGTTTCATGTGCCATTTAGGTACGTCTGTATCTACATATTTGGACGTATCATGTATGTTTACTTGCATTTAAGCACATCATGTAAGTGCATGTACGTTCCGGTTATGCAAGTAGCTCTGTGTTTGAATCATATAAAACAAACTTGTTTGTTTGTAATGTTTCTGGAACTTCGTTACGGAGATGGGAGGTGAGGATGGAATATACCAGGTATAGAGGAATGAAATTATGATATGGTAGCGCATTAAATTGCCTAGACAGCTTCAAAGATCCCCCAACGGGTCGGACTTTGGAGAAAAGCCTCGTGGGAATTAATTAGCTCTAATTGATACCATTCATCTTAGTTACATAAAAATCTCTTTTTACCTCGTTCAACACTATGAAACTACTCCGTCGTGACTTGTATAGGCCAACAGAAGCTCAATGCAGATCTTTATTTTTGCACTGCACGCTTGATATCAGCCTACTGTAACTTCTACCAGCATGAATGTAGGTGTACGTACTAAAAATTACGTATTTAAAGGTATAACCCCGGTACGTGCCACGGTAAGTTTAGTCGTTGATTGCGTGAAAGCGAAAACTAGATTAAGAAGAGATTGTACCGTTTTACATAGACAGTTACAGCCACTTGGCATGAATTCGAGAACTTGCATAGGCATCTTCTATACGCTGTGAATGATAAGAAGATGTATGTACTCGTTAATGGAATACACTAGGTATCCATATGTAATGCATATGTGAATATCCATAGTTAAAAGGTGCATTCAGAACAGTATGAAAGAAGGTTTTGAATCCAAATCCGCAACACACTACTTCTGTGACATGCCTTGAGCCGTGATACGAGCTAATGGAAATTGAAAGAGACTGAATTACTTTGGGAAAGAAAGGGATAGTGTATGCAAGGAGTTAGGTTTTGTATGGTAGATTGAAGACCTCACTTTGCCTAAATATAAAGCTTGCTATAACAGATGCTAAGTTTGTTTTTAGAAGAATATCCTTCCTACTAGTGAAGTGTATAATGAAGTGTTGTCCTTTATAATGGGGATTTTGTTTTCGATATATGTTGCATTGGTAATATCTATTTCCACTATTCATTTTTGTGAAAATGGTTGTTTTATAATATACCTACATGTCTTTACTATAGTATTTCTTCTTGCTTCACTGTTATAACATTTGGGAGTTTTTCTATGTTCCTAGTCAGTATACTACCATTCGGATTTTCGTTCTACATGATTTTTGTTAACTTCCATTTCTTTTGCTGCTAAGAAAGTTCATTCTAGGAAACTTGTATTTAGACACATATTTATATCGTATACAACATTTTGAACAATAGTTATGTTTCAATGTAAACAATTTTGCTAAGCTTATATTTGTATAATACTTTGATATTTGCGACCGTTGTCTTAAATGCATTATTGGCTCGTTTCTAAAGTAATATTATACGTGAACGAATGTACATACATGTATATGCCTGTAGGTAGATATATGTATCTTTGGACGTGGCATAGAATGAAAATAGAGTTGAGTTGAAGAAGTAAAAAAAGTTTTGTCGCACTTGAGTCTCCAAGGTGTTGATTTAGAATTCAGGTATGCCAGAGAAGAGAGTTTTAAAGTTCAGATCTGTCCCTTGTTTGCTATATACAGCTCATGGAAAAATCTATATTTCCTCCTGATATTAACTCTTATACATTTCATACAGTATTATAAATATGTAGATACATAAATAGATATATTGTATATACTATATTGGCTCGTCCGTAAGAGTTTGGAATAAAATCAGTTTGTGTATGAGTTTATTTCTGTGTACTTTTTTGTACGAGGGATTTTTCCATGTACTACGTATATTGCGCTTTAAATAAGTATATTTGGCTATATCGCTTCTCAGTATGTAGTTACACATTTTTGTTTCAATTTTTTCCATTTGTTTCATATACGTTTTAGTGTTTAACACTATGATATAACGTTGTCTGTTTGTACTCATTCTATAAATGTGATAGGTGTGAGAGCTTTTTTTGTAACATTTCACCGAAGCTCATAAAACAGTCGAAAGTAAGGAACACTGGTCGTTTATTTACACCTCTTCTGTCTGTTTTTATATTTCTGCAGTTTTTTTTTTTGGGGGGGGGGGCTTGCTTCTAGGTAAATGTTTTTCAAAGGTGAAAGGTGCGGATGCGATAAGATGAATCTCAAGAGCAGAAGGATGGGATAGAATGGTCTCAAAATTTACAGAGGGATTCTGTTGGAAATGACGAATTTGTCATTTATTATTACTCTGTTCGAACAGTATTCCCATCTTTTAGTAGCTTGTGAAATGATAATAGTTACTTCTGGGAATTAATGCGTCATTTGCAAAGTAATCGTTTTTGACCTTTGAACCAATGTACCAAGAATGATTTTAGGAATAGAGTTGGTTTTGTTATGTAACTCAAATATTTTATATGCACACGTTGTGCAAGTACAACATTTGCAAATCTAATTTGAATTTTATTCATGTGAATGTCTAAGTTGATTACACAGGAATAGGCATGTCGCTAATGAATTATGTGGCTCAAATGTCATAACTTTTGTAAAGGTAACGTTTTGCATTACATCTGTACTTACGATGCCATCTTTACAGTTGTTTATCATTTTTAAGGCAAAGGTTATTGAAGATAGATAGACAGATTCCGCATAAATAAAGGAGCTGTTGCATTTGTGCTTGAAGTTAATTTAATTAATGCCTGTGAACGTCCGATTTGGTGGTTCAGGTTACTTCTTGGACTCTATTAGTGTTAAGTTTTGTTCTTACTAGTTAAGAATTCACATAATCACTGTGTTGTTAGCTTGTAGTGGTGTAGCTGTGTAAGGTATAATAAACGACTATCAGGAGTATGATATATGATGAGTAGTATGATGAGGATGAAGCACATGAGTAATTGAAAAAAATTATGACGACTGTGAAGACTATTATTGGGAATTAATAGTTCCACATTACTATGTTGATAGTATATTGTGTAGTGTGTAGTAAGTATTATTGCAGAGGTGTGAATTATTTGCGACTTGAAGAATTTTTTCCTCCTCAAGGATATATTATTACAGGGATCAAGGATGTATTTATGATGACGTACGGAGATTACAGGAATAGTTTGAAATTGCTGTGACTTCCTGCCAATATAATTTAGTACCTTTTGTGTACGTTTGTTTAAGTAGATTACATTGTGCATGTTTTATAATCCTATATGTGCTAAAACAATTTAGTTGGGCGTCAACTGTTACTCACTCTGCAACCATAAATTCTTACACCTTTCGTCGTTCACCGATTGAATTACGTAATTCATTGTTTATAATTTCAAAGTACAAGTTTGATTAAGAGGTCAAGGCCTTTTGATGATTGCATTGTAGTTTTGTACCCAAAACTTGTATTTTGTAGGCGGCATTTACATTAAAAAGTAAGGCATTCAGGAAGAAATGAAAGCCAAAATATTTTTTTTCGATAACGAAAGTAAATGACAATTTTCAAGGAGAATTTTCAATCACATACAGTCAAAACTTAAAACTTCGTTTACTGTCATACTGTTATCTGTCATACGACGATGTATGCATATCTATTATACAGACTCCAGATTCCACTGTGGCATATGCGATTACACCAAAAGAATAAAAACTAGTTGGGATTATTCATACAATAATTTTTTGTAACACAATAAGTTACTTTTGCGGGAGCACAAAGGCTTGGAAACACCTTTTAATTCTAATAATACCAAACGTGTATGCCTGCATCACGTATAAATCCTTTATATCACGCTTGCTACCTTGCATATCTCTCTGATTTTATTTCATGTGTCCGGAACTGATGCATTTACGAGGGTTTTAGTTCCATTCCTATCTCTTTTATTCGTAGGGTATCAATTGTTTGTGTGCGATGCTGTTCGGCTCTTGCATTACATGCTGCTGCTCGTTCGCTTCTTTCAATAGCTCCGTTAGTCCTGTTTTACCTTGTTTTGATCTGCATTGCCCCCGTTAAGTTCGAAAATATACATTACCTTCGTTGGTTATGAAGTTGCATTACCTTTCTTTGGTGATTTGGCTGTGCTGCTGTACTACACTTCGTCAGTAAAATCATTGAAAGTATTGAAGTCCTTACCAAGGTGAATGTGGATGCAGCCATTTGGTTCATGTTGTTGCTCCTGTTGTTTATGGATGTTCTGCTGCTTGGTATTATTTACTCACAGAATAAACGCCCTATGATAGCTCATCATCATACTTGCTTGATGTAAGTATTGCATAAGTAATATTAAGCACATTTTTACTACTGCTATTCATTGCAACAGATGAACATACTGCATCAGTATGTACACGCCGAGGATCGAGCGTTATATGTACATACTACGAAATCACATTCAAATTTCGAATCTGTCTGGAGCCCGGCTTCGAATTACCAGGTGAAGGTAATTCTATAACCTACCTGCTTGCTTTCATACAACTGAAATTGTATACTGTGTAGGCTGTTACTATAGTTATACGAATTGTAAATTCCTACGTAGCTATTGCAGCTTTGATTCCATCGGGAAGAGGCGTTATTATGCACTCTTGCGCATTTGTGTTTCCAGGTATTTTCGTGTATTATTTTACCTTGTGGGGATAATCCTCCTCAAATATATGTATGTATGCTTGGAAGGAGTTCTTATTACATGTATGTTTTTTATCTTATTATTTCATATAAATGTAAAAATAGATTCTTTCCCATGTACATCATCAATAGAAAACGTTTTTTGTCGACGTTTGTTGTCTGGTGATATAAAGCATTCAGTGTTTGAACTGAAAATTATTTAATCCTTTGTAGGTTGAAAATATTATTAGTCTACAATATGTTCTTGTGATTTCAGGTCGAATGTGAACTTCAGGTGCGGGCATCTAATTTCTGTTGTGGGCGAATTAATTATATGTGAAAACTAATGTGAAGATTTTCTGTGTTATTCAAATCAGTTTGTCTTTATTAACGTGTCAGAACTAGGTCAGTACATAGTTGTAGGTCAGGCTGGTCATCCGTAGTTTGTATCGATTATATGTATAAGCATATGTGATTTCGAAATACAGATATAACCAAGAATGATTAATGTTCCTTCAGTTTTGAGGTTTATTTTGGTTTCAAAATTAGGTAATTACGATTTTGTTAAATAAAAGTAAGGTTAATTTTCGTATTTGTTGATGTACACGTATTGACATAACCTGTGTTGTTTATACGACAGTACTAGAACACTGCTGACTGTTTCGAATGAAGCTGTTTGGACGGCAAAGTACCTTCCTTGGAAATTAATTGGGATTGAAATAGTGTTTTCCCATGAGGAGAAAAGGTTGCAATTGACAGTGTCCAGTCTAGTGGAAGAGGGATTACAATGGATAGGCATCGAATGGTAAAAAGGGGGTCCCATCATTCACAGAGTCAGATGTGTTGTGTGGCCATTGTATTGTGATTTGATTTACAGGACCCCATCCCTTTTACCTCGTTGTCTGTATACCTACATGTGATCTGCTAAGTGTATGTATGTTATCTGCAAACCTTATATTGTGTATAATAATAATATATGTACAATCTACAATATAAGAGCGATCGGATAAGATGATACATAATATGTATAACTTTGTTAAGTACCCCTACCTGGATTACATTCTCTCTCTTCGTTTAGAATGAGAGCACAGACGACCAATCTAGATAAGCAGTTTGTAATTGCATTTAGTTTCCCTTCTATGTATGCAACTATCCAATCTGTATTAATCGCTGAGTGAGTACCTTTTCCCTTTTGGCACGTCTCGTATAATCTCACATGTGGCCATTATTCTCTAGTCTCTCCCTTTTATTGTATTTAGAATAACCGTGAGTACATCGTGGTTGACGAGTTTTTGACCAGAGGCAGGCAATGATTACCGATGCGATGAATTTCCCACATGAAAATTCTTTGAATTGAGCTATTTATACTTCAGAGTTTGTGAATAAAATTTCCTCTGTTTATGTACGTATAGTGCGCGTCTTGAAACTTTTTGTATCACGAAAATACTGAAATTAAAATTAATAAAGTAACTAATACAAAAAATGTTAACATGGACATTAAACATGAGTGTCACTATTACACAGTTTGAATGAAGTAATTTGACGTAATACTCTTGTGTAACATAAATTACAGTTGTAGAAAATGAAATAGTTTAATAAATACGAAAGTAACAAAGCCAGAGGGGACGACTTCATTAGTTAAATCTTTACACTCTACCTCTACGTAGTCAAGTTGCTGTTCATTTGTTAAAGTGTCGCTTCCTCTTCGGATTTGGCTTGCATTTTGCTTTTCGTCCTTGTCACATGAAGAATGAAGTGTGGATGGCTTTAAATATCGGGACCAGGTCTGTGTGGACTCCAGTCACTTTGTCTTTGGCCAGGCGAAGAAGAATTGTTTATTTGTAGGAAAGTTTAGGACGTTTAAAGCGAGTGCATTGATACCGTGTGTATTCGTGTTGTGTGTGTATATACTGTTCTACTTATGTGTAGAAAAGTATAAAACTAGCATTATAGGTGTTAAGGAAGCACGGCTCGGTCGTGAACGTGAAGAGAGGTCATCAATCCTCATTGAAGCTGAGAGAGATCCATTTCTACTGAATTATTTAGTCTCGTCGTTTAATCCATTCTCTCGTCAAGGTGGATAGAACGAGCCACTTCGTGTAAATGTTATGGACTTGACTGTCTGTATGGATGAACTGTGTAATATATTTGTACCTTGTATATGTTGATACAATGCAATATGAAACGTCCATTTACTTTATCGCCAAAGCATGAAATTCAATTTGATTAAGCAATTTTATCCATAAAATACAATGCATCTGAAAATTATAATTTTTAAAGCCTTTTCCAGAAAATGTTACAACTAAGTAGTTAATACAATTGTAATACTTAATATTGTGGAGTATCAGTTGACTCAGAAAATGTGTCCTATCCCAACTGCCGATACGGATCTTTTTTGAGTGTATTTACTGTGTACTTCTACATTTGTATTCGAAGCGGTCGTTTATGAACCGAAATTCGAAAAGAACCCTCAAGAGAGAGAGAGAGAGAATACCATGGAAGAGCGAAAAAAGAGTAAAGCGTGTGTGCAATGGCGACTGAATGATGCTTTAGTCTATACAGGTTTGTTCGCCAGAGTCTCCATACGTGCTGGCGTTGTTTGGTTCTCTATGTGGACTGAGGGGGACTTTGATGATTGTTGATCGTTTGAAATGATTTCATACATTGCAGTATATATCCACAGTGTACTTACTTAAGCCTGAAACTCCATCCGAATGTCTGCATTTGATGGTCTTGATAGCGTAGGCTGAAAAAAATATTTTTGTGGGCCAGAGTGCATGGAAGAGATTTAGTTTTTTCCTTTAAGGCTTTTTTCACATGCATCTATAGATGATTACGTAGATATATTGAAAATATATTATATATTTTCAATATAACTACGTATAATATTTTTATTTATAATATGTTATTATAGTACTCTTGGTTTCATATACAGATCGGTGGTTATAATGTTATCTTACGTTAGACCATTCATTCATGTATTACATCTACTCTACATATAGTATACGGTATGTGTAAGCAGAATTCATTGAGTTTCAAGTAATAATAATGCCGGGTTTTACTTGAAGACTATGCAGAAGATACTTACGCCCTTGGCTATAGTACTAGTAAAGTACACTTTAGGTATATGAACTATTTGGTCTTCTGATTTCGGTATCCCAAACATACCTTACCATACAGGAGTACCGGAGGATGGGGCACGTGCAACCAAGTCCTCATATTGAGGCGCCTCTTTACATTAAATACCTACTCATCTCTACAGTATACAGATGATGACGACAAATACGACAATCTCTGCATACGGAGGAAGTGTTTCCTAGTTGTACAGTGGTGTCCACAGTCTGCGTGCATGTAACGTCCGTTTTGTAAGAGTACCCTGGTGTTTGAAAGAATAAGCAGTCTTATTTTCAGCACTGATTGCTTATGTGACGCATACATATAAGTTGGTATGTATATAAAATATAAGTGGTACATTACATATGTATTAAGTACCCTAAGCGTGTGTGGCGTGGTACACCGGTAGCGTCCCCATATGTATGTAAAGTAGTTTACAGAATAATTTGAGGGTTAACATGTACACATATTGCAAAGTGTACATGCAGTTGTTTGGTGTCTTATATTGCAACCTGGTACATATGTATGTATGTGGTACAATGTTTGAAGAGCGTATTGCTTTATATTTGAAGTTTCCAAAGCGGGTATATTTGTTTAAGTTTGTGTATAAATTATATTGCAAGTTTACGTGGCGAATCCCTTCGCTCAGATCGGCACATACTCTTTTATCGAGCATAAGTGGTTCCCATGTATATTTTACCTTTGGAGTTTGTAAAGTGGTCGTACTCGTTGTAGTTTTATTGCCTTTGGGGACTTATTTCCGTATCTGTTTAACCTGAAAAAGCTTGTTGTACTATAGTAGAACATTGAAGAACCCTGGGAATCATGAAATAAGAATGGAAAAAGATGTTGAAAATGAATGTTCAAATCCATGGACAATATGTTAACGATGCATTTCTCGACGATCTTCCAGCATACCTTTTATGTACACTATTTGTATTGTAATGCTTTAAATCTGTTATATTCTGTCTACTAGATAATTGTATTTCCTAACATACCCTCATGATACTATTGTGATGAGCATATAGGGAAAACTATTTCATTTGTTTTACCCGCTTTTAATATTGGGACTGCGTATTGTGTTTCCTTTTGTGAAGTACACATAGTTATGTACGTATGTATTTAATAATACGTAATCGTGTAGTATTTGTACTTTCATGGTGATCACCACTCCCTAGCTTGCTCTCACTCAATCTCAATTCCTTCATAGTGTTTACACTTGACTATGAAGATACGGAAGGAACAGGATGGATTTAATTGTCGAATGTGTAGAGGCTGACAGGTTGGAAATTATTGAGCATGTTTTCTGTCGAGCACAAATGGATTGGACGACAGAGGCTTGTCTTCTTGCTGAAATTGAGATTAAAATGGTTTACGTATTCCACAGTATATATCTACAACCGTCTTGATCGAGTAGCGTTGCTTTTCTTCACTTTTGAAATCTTCTTAGAAAATCACTTTATATAACAAATAGGTATTTTTTTAATCAATCTCTCCTGATTCACAACTGTGTTATTGCTTACATTGATCAGAGGCTGGCTGTGAAGTTTGCTTAATATCCTTGCTACGGAGCTTTTACTGGGAAATGTTGTTCGAATGTACGTATCGCTCATACAGTGGAACACGAACTGAATTAACACTGGAATGATGAAGGGGAGATGTAAAGAAAGAATGGCGAAGTTAAGTTGAAATACAAGGCAAGTTAATATAGTTGAATTGAAAGGTTCTGTGTAGGATTTACTTGGTAGGTTCATTCCGTCCTTGCTATTAGTGGTGTCGGCGATAAGGGCAGGATGGATCATTTCAGAGCATGTTAATTCCAATGAAGAATGACAGGCCTAGTGGGGCAAGATAAGGAGTTTGATTTCCCTTTTGCCAATCTATCAGGAGGTATTGGTGTGACGTGGAAGGATTTTCTTTTTACTTTTTAACATTCCATAAGAAGAGTTTTAGTGGATCACAGTACACTACAGTTTTCATAGAAATATCTTTGTTGGTTACAAGACCAACAACCTTCTGTTGAAACTTATAAGTATCATGTATGTTCATATTTATTAATATGAGCGTAACATATGCAAGGCATTTTACTTCAAGCAAGGTTCAAGTTTGAGAAAAGGAGCTCATTTATTGCAATGCTAGCAACACTTTAAAGATATCAGATCCTTGATGGAATGATTTTTCATCATGTCAATCCTTATTAAATAGTTATTGATTGGATTTACCATGTATGCAGTATGGATGCTTCGGATATGCTTGGTTTCTCTGCAAGAATTTTCAAAGGGTACTAAATGCTGCAGCTAGTCTAATGAGCTAGTTTTGAATGAACATGCTCCCAATACTTAACATACATATATATGGATAAGGTATATTTTCCAAGGATTTTATATCCAGGAAGTATAATAAGATAAGGTGTAGAAGAGGGAAATAAAGCGATGCCTATCTTCAACGGAATTACACATATTAGCTCTCACCTGCTGCTGCTGACTAAAACAAGTCCCCTGTCTCATCACAAGGGTAGAGTAAGCAGGAGAGAAACCACTAAACGTCTGTGGGTTGTTGAGGAAGAGAAGGAGATAAAAGGAGAAGAGAATACTGTCTGCAGTATAGTAAATGTAATAAAATTTGTAGCTCCCAGCATTTTTCTATAATGGAAAACATGTAAGAGAGACGGAGAGATGCTCTCACGAATGGAAATTTCTTGTTTGTCTCTTCGAATGAGAAGAAATAATGTTAAGGGGAAGAAAACGAGGAGCAGCAGGGAAAGTTCCGACACTGTACAGGTTGTATAAGACACACTGTTGTTAGCTTCTGCTTTTTCTTATTCCTTTCGCTCATTCTCATCTCCTATGAACTGAAAGAGAGGAAAATACCTTTTAGTTACAAGATGGTTACAATGTAATTATCCGTGGTAAATGGGGTCGTATGCTTTGTACACGGTGGTGGTGCTGGAAAAAGCTTGTGTGTTTGTATTCGTCGTCTTCTTTTGTACATACTTTAAGGCTTTCTTGTAGACTGATTCTACTTTTAGGCTTCTTGTACCGCTGTTGTTTGGGACTCTAAAGGTATACTATTGCAAGGTGCTACTGTTCTATGGCTTGGAAGGTAGTGACTATATGGTTCGTATGGTAAGCTAGTGGCTTTGGTATTGCATATTTTGCCATAAGAATTCCCTGTTCCGTCTTGGTTTTAAGTACTGACAGTTCTTTCACTGTTAAGTTGTTCCTACAGAGTTACTCACGGACCTTTGCGGAGCTTCTGTCGTATATAAAAGACTTTACGATTTTTCCCTAAGAATTTTTATGATTCTTGTTGCCTTGTTGATTACCGTGTGATATGGGATTTTATTTCCAGACGTCCACTCGCCCTATAATTTCCACATTCCCCAGCACTCCTAAACTCGTACAGATATTATACATAGTTTTTACTTAGACTTTCTATATACTACGAATTTTCTCTTGATTAGTTTGTAGTAGTGTTTTGAACGAACTTGCTGAGGTATTACCGAAGCGCGATTTACTAGAGAAGACTTGGACGTAATAGAACCTCCCGAAGACGATCATACTGTGGGATACATATGCAGCATGCATTGGAAAGTGGAACTGCGGAGTACATAGGGCGAAAGAACAAAGCTCTTCTGTAAAAATTCGTATTGATGGAATTGTAAAGATTTGGCTAAAACGTGCATGCCGGTGTGCCCTGTGAATTTCATTGCCAATAGCTTATAGATCTATCGTACATTTTTCCTCGTTTATATCGATGTATATAAACCAGAACAACTCGAGACCAGCCGAGTCCAGCAATAACGGGAGGACAGTATACGGTGTGTTTCTTTAGGTGAAGTTGGATTTTTGTTGGAGGATGCACACATATGCTGAACTTGTCTGTTGTTATGGGCGATCCTCTACTTGTGTGTCCCTCTGTATAGGAATATGAAAAGTCATTTTTACGATCGCTCAAGACTTTTTTGGCAGGCAAAATGAAGCTAGCGGTCAAAATAATGAAAACCTTAGGGGTCATATATAATCTATGCTTATATACTTTAGGGTTGTAGGTTGTGTATGTAACGTATGCATACACCTTTAGGCTCATAAACCTGATGATTTTGTATACTTAAGGTTGCCTACTACATACTTAACTTATGTACTGCAGAGGAGTTAAAGCCCAAGAAGGTTCGACCGTGTGTCCATCAGTTTTTTGCAGGGTTCCTTCTTGTCGTCATCTTTTCCCCAGTACTGAAGATGTTGTGGTATGTAGTCAAAAGCCAAGGAATGCTCAAACTATATGCGTAGTATGTATTGTATGTGTGGACGGGTTAAAGTCAGGAAGACAATTGGAAATTGAAGGACGACCAGGACTGCTGGGCTATGTATGGCACCTATAATCTACGATACGACTTTATATGAAATGACCAGGGAAAAAATTATGAGAGACACACGGTATGTGTGGACTAACTGGATCCTGCTGCCTGCCCCGCGAATATATATTTGACGACGATGAGTAAAAAGAGAGAAAAGGAAACGGACGGTGTAGCATATGGTTGTGGTTAGTGATGGTGAGCTCGTCCCCGACGAAATTTTCATATTCGCCATCATTTTTTCTCTGCTTGTTCCTTGTCTGGTTGAAAAATACAAATCTTTTGGATGTTATTTCTTTTCCATGTATGTATATGTGCTTCTATCTATTCGCTTGCATTTTGTCTGACTCTTTGGTGATCTTCTCCCCGTTTTTTATACTTGTGGCACATTGTGGTGGGTGATTTGGTCCGAGAGAGAATAGTGACTGACCGAACGTCTGTCAGGAGGTAATTTGCTTCTTCTTTTCCCTAACCCAGGCCGCAGCAACCACAAATCGACTTGGCAGAGTACTCTCGCTAGCTCTTTCTCTCTCTTACTTCCAGTCTACTCTTCTCCGTAACTCACCATCACCAATGTATTTCAGTGCAGGAAAACGCATAGAAAACAGGCAGGGAAAAAGCAATCCACCTCTCTTTTCTATATTTCCCCCTGTCTTTTTCTTTTTTTCTATCTCTTTTAGTCGCACACACTTGCAATCTGGAATCTTATTTGAATTTGTATGCCCTGCCGGGTAGTCACCGCCGCCGTACGTTCCAAGTCAAGTCCTCAGATGCTTCGAAATAAATGAGATCTGCTCTTCTAATCTAAGTTTTGTCCATTCATCTCTATCAAACGCCCTAGCACACACATAAGAGCTGTAAATGTGTGTTTGGAATCTTTTGCATTTGAACATACTGGCTGCGGGTATCTTATTGCATGACAGAGACTGGACATCCATTTGGTATTAACAAAATTTCATAAAATTTTCACTGCCATCATCATCATTGCTATACGTTTTGAGGATTTTCTCCACTCCTTATAAGGTTTCATGTTCAACACGAGGAATATTACAGATTGTCGATGTCGTCGGATTCTGAAATGATGATGACCTCCACGACGAGGTCAAGTAATTTTCTTGACCGATGTGACCATTACTTTTGCTCAATATATCTGACATAAGCTCTTACAGACCACAGGATTTTTATTCCAAATGATTTTTGTATAATCAACTTTCTTTAGTAAATTGCATAGTCATTTTTACAAGAATGGAAGTCAGTTTTTATTGAAATAAATTTCATATTTTATTAACATCAGCGATTTTGTGAGTAATAAGCTTATACTGTGTTCGCAGATTCTTAAGGAAGTTTCATATTCAGCTTCTTGTGGTATTTTTTGTGTGCATTTGGATTTTTTCCTTAAATAATGAAAATTCATTGACTGTGGATTTTGCTTGTGAAGCTAAAACTCGTCGAGTTTCATTGCACATCTACATATGTACCTACATAATGGTGTTGCAAGATGTATGAACAATATAGTGAAATGATGAGCTAGAAAGTAGAGATGCAAAAAACCATAAAGATCCGCGTAATTTTAAGGGCGAATGGTGAAAGGAATTTTCGAAAGGTAAAATGCTTCTTTGATGCTGATGATGATGCTTTTAATGAAATCTGATGGGATATAAAGTATTGGCGATTTCTGAAATCCGAGAATTTTCACGAGTGTACTTATCTGTCGTCGGGAATGCGTGAGTACTTGTATACATAATGTAACTTAGGGCATGCTAGCAAGGGGGTATAACAGCTCCAGTACTTATTGAAGTTTAGAGAAAAGGAAGACGAGAAAGAGGAGATAGGATGGAATGACAAGCTACATAAACACCAACGGAGTGAGTCACCTGTCTTGATTCCCACCAATGCATTCCTGCTCTTTACATTTTACGTTTACCTTTGTACGTATATTAAATTCCAATCACTTTATGCAGGTTGCTAATGGAATTGTTAATTTATAGTTAATTTTTCCTACATATAATTTAACCCCAAAATAGTATTGTCGCCATTTTCTATTTTCTAGATATACAAATTAACTACAAGTGATTACTAAATGAAGAAAAACAAAACATCTATATTATTTCGTAGTTCTATAATGCACAAGAGTGAATTATTTGGCAAGTTCTCTCCATTTCTGTAATGTACTTGTATATCTACTAAATCCTGTCATGAAAGGTTTGAGTTGCAAAAGGATTCTAAACGGCTATTGACATTCGGCCGAAGGTATTAATGTTTCTCTGTGTGAGAGAAGTTGGAGCAGTTGTCCATTTGGATTGGGGAGAACTGTTGACAGAGCGGAGTCGTTTTTGTTCCGTAAAAGCCAGGTGACACACAAGCCTGATTCAATATTTGCAAGAAGATTTAAGGCTATGCTTAAATGACTGACCAAAGGCTATTAGATGGATCCCTGTGTATACACTTCTGGGATGACAGGGATTAGGATCTCTTTTAGTTTACAGCCAAGTGCCTTCATTGTTTATACTCATCAGGTTACCTACCTTTCATTCTGGAAAACTCATAGCTTGCGGTTTCTAGTAGTACTCGTCAATTGATGTGGAGGTTATTTTTGGCAGCGTAAACATTTTAATGTTCTGTTTCATCAGCGTGTTTCTGATTTTGTAATAATATTACGGTTGGCAAGTATTTTGCAATATTTTTTGCTTTAATAATTAATTGAATAACGAAAGGTTTCGTTTAGCTTGTTCTGATGGTCCAACCTTCCAATGATCCTGTTGTCTTTTAATTTTTAGTGGAATTTTCAGCTAAGCTGGATGTTTCTAAGCAAGTACTTTGTCGTGATAGCAGTGAATACTTGGAATTCACCTATTTCCGCAATGGAATAAAGCCGTAGATTCGGTTGAATATGTCAGCATCCGAGCTTGTGTATACTGTCTACTTGAAGTACCTGACTTAAATGCAAATCAAAGGGAATAGAAACAAGATTAGGATTGAAACTTCTCGCTCTGGAGATGTTCAATTTAATATCGGTACTATGGTATCCTTGAAAGCATACTTTTAAGTCGCAGGATTGCTTCTCCGGTATTCACGCAATCCAAAATTCTTTTGGAGTATTACCTTGTGCGGGTATTTAGATATGTATCTACTTCTGACATGTGTGCACACATTGGATATGTATTGAGGGATGCAAAAATTCTCTTTAAAAGGCTTGCTTATTGCTCTACTATGCTTTAACTCTTGTCGAAAAGGATAAGGGATTTGACATGTTACTCTTATTGTTATGCCTATGTATACGCGATTTGTACACAAGCCCTGACAGTATTTTATGGGTGTGTTAGAGTTCGACTAGGTGAGTTCTTAGGCGAGGGAATGTGTTCGAATAGAGAGAAGCACATGGGCACCTGGTTGTTGCATTTCAATCGACCGGAAAGATATACGGATCATCCGTTTGCAATAAAGTGAGCAGTTTCCAAAAATAAAGTGTGTCGGTTCCCTAGCTCTTTGCCCTTTTTTATATGCTTCTGTTAGTGCTGTGGGAGAAACTTTGGGTTTAACTCCTGTACTATTATACAGCCGCTTGCAATGACTTGGTTAGCTTTTTCAGGATATTGTGCATTAGGTGTAACGAATATATTTTTGGATATATTTTTATTCTGAACAACCTTTCAAGCAACTGTCCTTTAGGTTCAGCAGCAGAATGGTCGAAAAACATTTTAAAAGTTAAAAATGCAAAATGAAAATATAACATTTAAAAAAATAATTTTCTACAAATGAATATTTTAGGCTCGCATTGCCCCATGGTAGCCTTGCCCGTCGACGAAAGTTGCCCTCTTGTCTGAATTCATTCATTTAGTTCGTGATAGTACCTTTTTTAAATTTTAACTTTAGTGTATAGATACATTACAAGGTTCCATTATTTTTTTAAATAGTAAAACTGTAAAAGCAATACTAATAGATGTATTAATATTGCTCTTACAGTTTTACTATTAAAAAAAATAATGGAACCTTTCATCATGTAGTCTTATACTTACCTACGTGACAGAATTAACTTGTTTAACATTCCTCCAAAAGTAAAGTTAAAAAAAAAACCAAGAAGCTCCCAAAGTGTGACTTTAATGAAACAAGTCAGGACTGAAGGCTTTGGGAGCCCAACTGGAACGGTGGACAAGGAGCTTAAATGGTATGGTGCAGGTGTGCGTCTGTTCAGATTCTCTTTGAAATTTCTAGCCTGAGTGAAATCTTGTTTGCAGTAAGATATATATTGCAACATAGTATTACATGTGGTGATGGTGAAAATCTTATTTTTTGGCAAAGAACTGGAGTGCTGGTGTTAGCAAAATACTTGTACCCAATACAGCAAAGGTGAATACACAAGAGTCAAGGGAGTGGAATAGAACTGAATGGGATAGAGGAATATAGCTATACCACAGCAGACTGTAAGTGGCTACTGAAGCCAGCTACAGTTGAAGTGCATTACCATTTTATATTAGGTTGGCTGGCGAAACTACATATGTAATAGAAACAGAGTGTGAAACTAACTGAGTGAGTGACGGAGTGCAATCCACACATCCATGTCGGTCCCTCCTGGCTATTGGCGTATAATGTATTGCTTGTAGTTAGTTAGTAGTAGGGGAGTAACATTAGGGAGTAACAGAAAAGTCATCCGGATATGGCACCAGGTACACATCCACTAACTACGGAATAAAAAGTCTATTCGACTTGACGGGAAAGAAATCACGATAAAAGTTTCGACTCCGCCATGTACGTATGTACTTACCTTAGCAACATCTTCTCTTTTCTCACACGGGCTCTTGCACATTTACGTGAAATGCTTGGGCTCGTTTAGCTAAAGTGAAGGGGATGAAAACGTGGGTTGTCGGTGTCATAGTGTTAGTACACTTGCATGCAGGTCGAGCTGAGTATATTTGAAAGAAAGTACCTACTGCTGTTCAGAATATAGGTATGCTCAATGGATATGTAAACTCTTGGTTGCAAAAGTCGGAGAGGCTTCGCTGAGGATAAGGTGTACTAATAGCAGTAAAAGCTTTAGTTTCTGGGCATGCAAAAGCTTTAGTTTTTGACATGTAAAAGTGTTAGGGAAAAGCGTTAGTTCCTTGTACAAGCATAAGTTGCTGGGCATGCAAAGCTTTAGTTCCTGAGCATCATCCATATGTGTGAATTATGACTCGACCAAGAGTCATGTATTACCTAACGCTGGGAAGTGATGAAATTGAAAATAATGACCGTGGTGATGGTAGATTAATTCTGGGAAAGTGAACCTCGCTTCTTCTCAAGTGTCATGTACCTTTAAAGCTTGCAATGAGGAGCTCTACACAGCTAGCAGTAAGAGATGAATGTGGAAAGTGAGTTCTGCAATTTGTTACTAGGATTTTACTCGAAATTCTAATGGTGTGAAGTACTGTATGCTTCCAAGGTATTACTGATGAAAGTATATTTATGGTGTTAAACTTCCGTGTCGTTTGCACAGTACGTTTTTCATTGGGATTCTTGTAGTTTCAAGGCATGCCCAATTTTTATGCGTACTACAGATGTACTTACAATTGCTAAAAGCAAAAATGTATGTATGTAGAACTTTTGAGTTTGCCAGGGTCGGTACAGATCTTCTATTTTCAGGATACTCACTTGTATGTATATGTATAATATTTGTATTTACAGAAGATATTTGTAACTTACAGTGGAAGTAGAGACGATGTGAACAATTTTCGTAGGTTTTTAGTACCTCTGTTTCTTCAGTGCTAGGGCGTCAAGTGCTCGACATTATTTGTCTTACCTTTATGATGGAGGCACGGCTTGTAGGATGCAGTTAACATCCCGTTTCCCTAAGAGTATCCACATAGGTAGTTCGTCACCTCAGAGCATTATGGTTTCCATATGGCGTCACTTTTTCTTCCTTCTCGTCCACACTGTCTCCCTCCTCTCCACATAACTTTTTAAGGGCTACTAGTCTTTCGAGTTTGTTGCATACACACGTCATTACGTCTCTGCCGGAGTGTTCAGACTCCTGTTATGTTTCTGTGTGTTTAAGGAAATAATATACAGATAGTACAGTTTTTCGCGTTGAAGAGAACTATAATACAATATCTGGTTTTGCTGCTGTTGCTTTAGCATATGTTATACGACCAGAAGATTTTACGTGCGTACTCGCGCATTTCAAGTTTTGAAAAATATCCGGGTTGATGGCAAAATATGAATTGACGAAGGACGCACCTGCAAAAATAGTTGGAGCGAGCTGTACTTCTTGCAGCTGTGACAGTAAACGTAAAGTGAAGACGAATATGCATGTGTGAATTGTTTTTACAACAGGAGGGCTACAGTATACGTATATATATATATAAGGATGCATACCTCAAACGTGAGTCCCAGGAATAGGTTGGGTGCGAACTTGAGACTTTTTGTTGTTGTTGTTGTTATTTCTTTTACAAGTTTCATTGCATTTCATATATATCAGTATAACGTTTAGGTGTAGCGTATGTATTGCAATGTAAAATATGTATAAATAATATAAGTCATATATATAAATCTAATATTGTTGTCTTTTTCCCTTTGTAGGTAAGAAAAATATCGCTGGAAAGCAGGAGGAAATCTCTTCTCCGGAAAATATCTATGACTAAAGCTTCTGTAATATTATTTGCCATCCATCCAACCATGCTTGTCTGTGCATACAACCAGGGAGCGTACATAAATGAAAACACACGGTACAGGTATTCTTAAACGTTAACGTTTTGCATGTGCTTATTCACTCTTTTGGCTTGAGTGAACCATATAAGTATACATTATAGTAGAGCCCATACCATTAGACTAAATGTATAACTTATTCATCTTTACTGATATCTTCATACCCTTATATGCTTTTGCCAAAGAAAAGAAGGGTTAAGTCTGATTTTGACACGAGTTTAATATCCACAACCTATGCTCAGCAAGACTTCTTTGCCACAAGGATGACTCACCTCACACTTTATGTAGATGATAAGACACCGAGTGCCTGTAATGTTCCAACTAGTAGTTTAAAGACTGCGTATAAGCACTTTTGATCAGCGGAAACCAAATGAAAAATATATTGAATTTTGAAAAACATTTAAAAATCACAAATGTGTCACCTTACTTTTCATCCCCCATGGTGTTGAACTTTTACCTGAAAGTTGATTACATATATTGAAGTTTTTTTCTCATAGCCAGAGTTATTCTAGTTTGCTTGAAATCGCTGTTTTAATGGATTTCTTAAACTTTTTTTATTTGTATTTGGTAGTGAAAAGATGTAGATTTTTTTTCTGAATTTGTGGAATATGCATATGGTCGTGGTCGTACTAATATTATATCCATTATTATATAATGGTGTGGGAACTTGAGAATAAATGGACAGTAGGGGAATGTTATTCCTTGAGTGGCCGAAGAATATGAGAGAATAAGACATAGAAATAAGCGTAATATGCTACAGAGGCAAAAACCTGAAAAAAAACTTATACGAAAAAGTGGAATAAGAAAAAGAAATGCGATAGTTTGCTGAAGAGACGAAATGTTCTTAGTTGAATGTTTTGCGGGAGAGATCTATGAGCCGTGTGAATAGAGGTTAGGTTCCCCTCCACGGTTGGGCAAGTGCATCGATGCCTTGAATTGAGTCAGTTTGGCCTCAAACGATTCCCACTTTGTGCTTGATTTAGATCCTTTTTCCCTCACCTTTTTACGTGCTGCAAAAGTACATTTGCACTGGGTGGAAAGTGTGAACAGACTTTTTCTTGATAGTGGATTCCAATAGATAAGAATATAATATACAGCAAGGTATAGTAAGATGTACCGAAAATTTGTTGGAGGTAATTCAAGATTTTTTTCTTGTTGTTACCATCCTTTCATACATCATATAATATTTTTTATTTATTCAGGTTAAAAATAATTTTACGGTATTCTTCCTTTTGGATCAATCTCACTGTTTTTTATTAAAAATGTATGCTTAATATATTATAGGACTTTGTAAATAACATTTTGCGGGTTGGAGATGCTCTTGGATGTGTGGTAAAGTGACGTCTAGAAAATTGTGTTTCGCGTAAGCTAGAAAGTGTGTGTCTACAGAAAGAGTAGGTGTGGGGTTAAGTTTTGAGCACGGTGTACATATGACTAACACATTTCTTGAGTATATAGGGATTTGAAAAATGTAAATCATTTGTATTAAACTTGAAGCCGGAAGATTAGGAATTTAGAGTGGATTTTCTTATTCAGGAGAACATGTTCTCATCATCAGCGGCTGCTGCTCTATATTGGATGAACCTTTGGCCAAAGTAAATAAATTTTGGAGGAAAATACACTAAAGTGAAACGGAGTTGCTCTATATACAAAAACCCTATACTATTCTGCGCTGCATAAGCGTTGTACATTGCGAATAATTCGCTATTTTTTTCTATAAGGTCCTTTACCTTAGTTTGCTTGCAAATTCACGAAATTCATTGCTTGAAGTCTATGGTGACAATTGGTCGCGCAAAGCAATAAAATTATCAATAACAGTTAATTTAACCTCATGTGTCACACGTCTATGGAGAACATAGGAAAAGTGTGTGAGAAGGATGTCAGCATGGTTAGTAATACTAGAAGTATAAATGGTGTGTTTTATAGCAATACCTGCATCCATATCTTATGGAATAGCTTGTGTATATAAGTTCAGTAGGATTTCTTGTAATAAAGGACGGATTGAGCATATTAAATAGGTGTGAGGGATGGTGTGGTCATATATGAGGTCACTAGACTATACCTGATAGTTCTCGAGTTGGTTAGGATGATACGTACAGTAAGGCTCCCTACATCTAGTATGGTCTAGGTATACATAACGATAAGGCATATACAGCTAGCTGTCCTCTCATCCTTCCATGCAGTCATCAGTGACAGGGACGTGAAAAGTAGGAAGATTTCAGGATGTGTAAGGCGAGATAATTGGAACGGAATAGGTCTGGATGTGCCTTGAATAATATTAGAATGTTGTGGACTGTGTAAAAGCTTCCGTGACTTTGGCACAAAGTTCTCCATGTGCAAAGGAGAATAAGAGGAGGCAAGTGAAGGATCAACAAGAGCATGAGTAGGAACAGATGAAGGAGCTTGCTTTTGTTGAGGAGAAATACGAGGTTCACTATTCCTAATTTCTATGTATACATACTTATACATCCTGGTATATATTATTACTGTACAAGCTAATACTATACATAATGAACGACTGCCAAGGTAGCTTAAACCTATGTATAGTCCAGACTTTTAATGCGATGGTCTGTCTAACTGGAAGAGCAATACCGAGCAATTCTATGTTGATTGTGCATGTCCGTTTAATGGATTCCTTTGGGATCTGATGGTGTCGAGCATGAGGCAGGCCGGGAAGTGGAGACAGCAAGACGAAAGAGATGAGATGAAAGTTCGCGCGGGACATGTACATTGATGAAATGAAGGTGGTACATATTTATGCACATACGTTCCCTGTAGATATACACAGTCAAGGTACATAGCTCATAGGTGTAAGTGCAAATATATGTGTAGAATCTCATGTTTAGACAAGTATTGCACTAAAGAAATCAAACCATGCGGGTAGGTTTGAAGACCAAGGAAGGGAAGGGAAGACCCCTTCTTTTTCCTCTCATCATTATCATCAACATGTGTGCATATACAAAGAATAGAGACTTGCTTGTACAAGTCGGCTATACAAGCCTAACTTGAGTTCTTTCCAGGAGTAAGCAGCAAGGTAACTCACAGTTGTAGGTAAGAGTGAGAATAGCAGAGGGGAGAGAGAGGGAACGATAGAGAGAGAGAGGCGGCAAGTAAACGGGAGAGAGAGAGAATGAGAAAGAGAGAGAAGGCTACAGAACGAGAGAGAGACAGAGAAAAGAGAGGTCTTATGAGAGAAGCAGGGAGCGATCCTCATATGCTCACCCGGGAATCAATACCTACCGCAATCCGTCATTACCTTCCTTCCTCCTACCTAGGGGAGTCGATAGCTGCCTACAATTCATCCCTCTGCTCAGGCATGTCTTGTGTGTATACCTTTAAAGCTGCTACCATTACTGTTTTACCTTAAGATTTACCTATATATCAACATAGAGAAATTTCAACGAAGTTCCTGCTCTTACCTTCCCTGGTGGTTGCAATACCTTCCCTCGCTTTATATACACGAAACATGATAAGGATTTCAACAGGGTTTCTACCATTCATACCGCACAAGTTTGCCACCGAGTTTGTACTTTCACCTTCTATGCTACACATATTTCAACTGTTCTCCTGCATTTTCGCTCCCATACTGCCTTTACTTCAACTGTGCTTCCACTTTCACCTTTCATGCTACACATACCAAGATCTCAACAGTCGCTTTTACCTTCCACGCCGTTTGTCCAGATTTCAACGTTCGTCCCCATTTTAGAATGTTACTATAATATCGTAATGCAAGAAGTGGTTATAGTAGAATGTGGTACTACTCCATTTCCACGTTATGTATTAAGAGTTTAGTAGTTTTGGCGGGAATGAACCGCCTGTCTATATCTACAGATGGGGGACGTCTGGTAGTTTCCTCGCGCGCTCTCTCTCTCTAGAAATCAGTATGCATTTAAAAGAGTGAGAAAGTGAGTGAGAGTTGGGTGAAAGGGAGGAATGAAGGCAGGAGAAAAGAAGTTAGACTCAGCAGTTGCTGGCATCACTACCAGCGATTGCTAATACTGTGTACTTGTACTATGTGCGTGTATCAGAACTTCGGTACCTACGTATATACTTTCCCATATGACACTGGATTTTGGTAGATATAGTTTCTATATTAGATGGAAACCCTTGAGCCATCGTGCAACACCTTTGCCTATTTCCATTTAGTACACCTGACATGTAGCTTCTTTGATGTTGGATGTGGAATTGATTTCACTTTCACTTCAACAACTTCTCTCATCTCTGATGAATGTTTGGAGCTATCGAAGTGCTTCCTGTACGCTTACTGTATTATATAGTGAAGACGCAATGTAATACATATAGATACATATATTTGATACTCATGTGTATAGGTATAAATGAGAATTTTATTATTGCCGTCGTCAGTCAAGAACCGAGCCTACGGAATGCCAAGTTATGGACCAATTTACATATTACTCTCCCTGTATATTACCGCATTGATTTGTTGTACCAATCATACTTCTATCATTTTACCCCTTCAATATGGCGTTGTTAGTATGTGTACTTGCCTTGCACGTTTTTTGCGCTGTTGTCATAAGTTTCACATTTAGAGGAAGACAGTGATAGAAAAGGAGAAATCGGCAATATTTGTTATTCCACTCAAGCCTCCTAAGGTATAAAAGTATTTTTTACTTGGTGTTTCCATGTGTTTTTGCAAAAACGTATCAACTATATACGTTATGCCTGCTGTTGTTTTTGCTGCTACTCCTCCTGTCAATCTGAACGGACAGTACTTTGATCAGAAGAAATACGCCTGTATTTTCTATTCCAGTTATTTATGTGTGTGGGCAAGAGTATGATTGTGGATGTTGGTAGGCTCTATGACTACCATTGAAGGAAATTTTGTTCCTCCTTGGTTTTGGTATTCCTGTCGCAGGTCAAAACTTTTTTGAAATTGAAGCAGCAGCTCTGACTACCAGACAGGAGCAATAATAAGCGTGTATGTACGCTGAACCTGCTGGATTTCCCTGTAGAACTGGAGGTTTCAATATTTTGAGGAACTAGCAGTGTTACTTGTTACTATGTATGACGTATATGGTTGTCTTCAATGTGGATGTGTTGCTCCATACGTATAATTGTATACCTTCACTTGACTTGTATCTGCTGGATTGATTTTTTTGTTTCAGTATATAACATCTTTTGATGATCTCACGGAGGAAGTACTTTTAAAGCCTTATTTTTTTGCCTTCAATAAAACAAGCTCCTTTTTATAAGAAACTTCTTAAAATAGTAGCAAAATCGTCAGGGAATGGAATCTTACTTTGTTAGGACTATTGACAAACAACAAAACAGTATCACTTGAAAATCTTCACTTAATGGAATATTATGGTTACTTGTCTCGACACTGATGCATTGATATGCGGCGTGTCACATTCTGTTACTTTCAAGAAGAAACCGTCCCGAGAAGACGTCAACAGCTCCCAACACCAAGTAGGGAGAGTGTGGATGTATAGGTTAGTCGAATACTATATGAGGGGAAGGAAGAATGGTGAAGAAAGAGATAAATACGTTTGGTAGGTGGAGGCGAATTTCTAAAATGCTTACACACGGGTAGATAGAAGATGGTATTTGAGTTTCCAACAAGGTATTTTTCCCTGTGGGTACTTTGGAAGGCTTCAACTTGTAACTTATTGCTAAGAGCCACTGATACTCACACCTACCATTTGTTCCGCCTGAAATTTCTGACTTTCTCATTTTTTATGCGTAGACCTGTTTTCTTCAATTACTGTTCGGAGCAACTTCTCTCTCTCTCTGCTCCCTGAATTTGACAAAGTTATAAAATGATGTCATGAATTCCACCAAGTTATAATATGATGCTGTGGTTGCATTTGTATGTGACAGACGACTACGTTTCCGTGTGAAGTTTAATGAATGTTGTGTTAACCTATTTGAGTTTGTACACACAAAGGTGAGATGATTGGAGGAGCTTGTCAAGCTGAGGCTATGATTACAAGGTTGACAAGAGCGTGGACTTTATCAATGATCACTACATGTATAGGAATTTCTGATAGGAGGGAAGCACAAATAGATGTATGTATCTAACTCAAAGCAGACGAATATAAAGTTGGTATTGATTTTGTGAGGTGCAAATAACATGGGGTGCGTCACCTGTTTAACACTTTCGCCTCTCGACTCCCAATCAAGACTTCCTTCTCATCCGTTGGGAATTCGTAGTGAGAATTCCTTCAATTCTCAGTTCTTCTCTTTTAGTCTAAGCGTGGCTGGTATGCATCTATACAGCGCTGACTGTTCTCATGTATGACGCTTTGTAATATGTCATAATGCTCACTATATATTTGTACACAATGTTGTATAAGTGCACGTGTTGTATAACAGAGGATCAAGCACTTTGAAAGAGAAAGTTGTGCGTAGGCGTGTGAAGAAACGGATGGTTATGGAAGCTTGCTCCGCCGTTTCTTCACCTTCATCTGTCTCACCTTGTTCGAGTGTTGATGATATTGCATGGAGATCTCTGTATTATATTGGTTGGTTCGCTTTCTTGGTTGGCTCCATAAGAGTCTTAGAGTTGAACCAACAAAACTACCTGAATTCTTAAGATGGAATAAGTGCGGAAAATGTTACTGCATCTTTATTCTTCTATTTCTTTCGCCTGTGTGTATATAATAATCTCTAGTGTGTGTTTGCAGGGCGTTTTGAGGCTGATAAAGTCCCTTGCATGAACATACATATACTATACATGGTTTCATGTAGATATATACATTTATCCTTTCCTTATATGCTTATATATAAGAATTAGACACATCTCAGTCTAGGAAGTAGGTGCGATGCCGTTTTGCTCCTCGTCGACATCCACCTAATATGTATTCCCCTAGGATGCCTTCAGGTAAAAGAGGCTTTCATTACTTCCCACTTTCCGCCAAGTGTGTCCTAATGATAGCAGACTTGTCGAGATAATATGTAGACACATCGTCTAGTACTTATTTCTGTCGGTCCTAGGTTCATGCCATATATGTACAGGAATGGGTTTGGTCGTACTGTTCTATCGAACTTTTCCTTCTCACGGTTATGCATGAAGTGGGCTTTGCACACTATATCTCAACTTATTTTACCTCTTTCTTAAGCCTTGGAAAGTATATCCATATGTACAGTATCTGTAAATGGGATGAGGGGGAATTTGTGAAAAGCTTAAAGGAAATGTTTTGATAACGGTGGCAGGGTTGTGGATGTCTGTGTAAAGTAAATGCACCTTTTTCTGCGTTACATCCCTAGTTTCTTCTAACTGCTCAGTGTTTATTGCTATTGCATTCTGATCTCGCTCTCTCTGTCCTTTGTCTTTCCACCTCATGTATCACAATGTTAACCTGGCAGGGGAAGTGTGTTGGCACGGTTGCCGAATATTTCACCTGAATGTCCGTACTAACAATATAGAATCCATGGTATGATATGGAGGGAAGGAGGCAATGTCATGTGATGGGGAAAAACTTGGATGAGCTTGGTGTTTCTTTTTGCTTGTGTTTGTATTTTTTGTAGTACATATATGTACACTATTATTATATTTCCACGGGCGACAAACTTACGTGTATTTATATTATTGTGATCTAAAGCCTAATATTATTACTTTATATAGAGATGTTGCATTGGAATGGTACTATACATGGCATACCTGTAGTATAGGGTAGATGGGAAATAGGAGCGCGTGGGCTGTATTTACTTTTTTGAACGTACATGACAGTACTAGTTGGTTAGGGTTAAGACTTGTCGCGTACACATGCTTTTTTGCCGGCGTGTGTTGTTTCTCTTTAGCTATGTCGCTCCCTGTGTATTTAAGTGTCTGCCGGTGTATTTGAGTGTCTCTGCGTATTTGTTTGTATCTTTGTATATTGGAGTTTCTCCCAGTGTATTTGATTGTCTCCCGGTGTATTTGAGTGTGTGTCGCCTGAAGTTATCGTTACACACAGTGAGGAAGGTGTACTCAATGAAGGTGGGTAAATAGTTGCGTTTGCCAATGTTTTTCTCCCTTTTGTATACACTCTTATGCAGCTTGTAGACCTGTGGACATCTGCTTTGTCTCCTGTGAACAAGTTATTCCTTCTCTAACTTTACTCTTGATTTCAATTTCGTATCTTGACATTCGACAATGCATGTAACTCTCTGTATCACATCCTTCATCGGCTTCATTGAATTAAGTTTGACGTGACGAAAAATACTTGTCATTTATTTGTCTTTTAAAAAAGTTTTGCCAACAACGCTTTGGGCACATTCACTTTGAGTTTTTCTTCGTGTTCTCGCGGCGTTCTAGATCCAACTCATGATCATTTTCTAGTCCTCCGACGTTTTATACATATACTTTTAGTTGCTTTATAGGATTTTTCGTTCTTGTATGTCATCATACTTTCTGTTTCTTTGCATGGTCCTTAACTCTGTTTTCACCGTCAGTTTCCTAACTCCCCTATTTTTATAGCTTTTCTACTGAGTTCGATTACATATATACATTTCTTAACGTTGAATCAGTCCTGCTTCCCTCAACGATACGCTTTTGTATAAATATTATTTTAAACATGAGAAACTTATAGTCGATTCAATGTCCTTTGAGAGCATTATTATTTAGTTTTTACTTAGGTGTACACCTTACTATTGTTCAAAGTGGATAAGTTAGATACATACACGCCATGCTTATATCATCTGTCAGATTTTTATTTATATCAGTAGTTTAATGTGGGAAAGTGGGAGGATGAGCAGTTTAGTAGGTGTTGTTTTTAAACAACAGTTTCTTGTATCAGTTAAATTGAGTACAAAGTAGGTTTTTGCATATCGAATTTATTCGTACATATTGTATGCATGTTTCTGATTTTTAGACAACAGAATTGAGAACTGACATAAGTTAAGCCATGGGTGTAATTTAATTAATTAAGTGTTGCGGATCTTTTTATTGTTCCCCTCCTTCTACATATCTTGTTGTCAGGTCAAGAAATTGAGTTGACAGGAAACCATTACCTCCACAATCAGAATTATTGAGTGTAAATACACAGTGGTATCATTAAGATAATGACATTTAAAAAAAGTTGTTTTTCCTTTTAAAAATGAAAATTTTTAAATTAGTTTAAAATCCAAAATAATATAATTTATTCTAACGGATTATGCGGAAATAATTACATTTTATTATCAAAATACTTTATAAATTATACTTTAATAAAATTTACAATTCGGTTTGTAACTTAAAAATTAAAATGTTACTAATTTACAAAGTTTGATTTTACCAAATATTTTTGTAAATATGATTAAAAACTAACATGTTTGTAATACTTGGCATGTTGGAAGAATTTTTAATGTTCAGTATTCGCTTTTGGTTTTGAATTGCGTGCATTAGCAAGTTTAATGAACAATTTGAAAGCTGAAGTTTACATTTTTATGAGTACACACAAGGTCTGTTTACTAGGAGATGCAAGGAAATTGTTAACAAATCGTAGCGTAAATTGGATGTTCACGTATATATGTGGTAATAACTTGTCTGCTTGAGGAGGTTCATAAATGTTGTGAAGAATTTTGAACGCTGGCCAAGGATAATATTGGATTGAAATGTTAATGTTTGTCATGAGAAACTACCCGCCAGAGAGAGAGAGAGAGAAAGAAAGGTTCATAGAAGCTGTCGCTCGTGTATACGGAATCGTGTACTTATCATATATAATCATTTCAAGTGGTATTTACGTAAAATTTTCCACTAAATTATGCAACACGCTGTATAGCTTAGATCTATCTATGTAAGTATGTATAATAACTTGAATTAAACTTTATTCCTTTCATCGTATTGAATTATTAACAAAAATATTCAGTTTAGATGCCCTTATGCCTACATATATATTTTGTGCATAGTAGTTTACCTTCTTGTTTGTAATACCGGTAATGGATGAGACTAATGAAAACCTTGCATTATTAATTGGAAGCATGTGTGTTCCGGATTTAATGTTTGAATCTTCATATCACATGTAGGATGTTGTTAAATCTCGCTCTCTGAGAATGATATACATGAAATTAGTGGGGATTAATTTCTTCGTTTAGCATATGCCATGGCTTGTAGACCTAAATGATTGCAGTGTATTTAACATGTACCAAGCCAAGAGCATATAGCTTCACAGTATTTTAACCTTGTGTTTATAATTGCATCCAATTTTGATTTTCAATTGCCAGTTTTATTAAATCCCAAAGGATTGAAAGATAGTTTTTAACTCAACTTTGGTGTTTCCTGCCATATGGAAATCACCTGCGCTAGGATTAAATTTCATTACTACAGTTGCGTATATTAGGAACGAAATAAACTTTATTAGGAATTGTTTAGAGGCTATTTTTTCATTGTAAAAATTCTCTCCACTGTGTTCATGTGTGATGTATTGATTATGAACTTTTCACGTGTATGGATTTTCTAAAAGGAAGAGCAGCATATAGTAAACTACGGTAATAATGGAGTTATATGGATTGTGAATGATATTCCACTGTTGATTGAGACGAGGAGTCTGCTCACATGTATGTTTATTGGTAATGTGTTATTTGAACGGACCTTGTTTCAAGTCTTGCTGGGTCTGTTGACTTTGTGCTGACGGGAGTATTGCACAATTTCTCTCTTTATTTCCACCTCTGAGTACTTTGAGGCTAATATACATTGACTATATACCTTTCCTGTATATGTGTGTCTTTGTACCTGAATATCAACTAGTATAAACATAGACTATGTTTGTATCTATGTCCGGACCAAATGTATAGACTATATATCTGTAAATGTTCTATTTACAGGAACTACACCTTGACTGTACCTGATGTGTCTGCGAACATTTCAAACATTTTCCAACAAATGATGGCATGAATCTCTGTCGGCTAAATTATAAACTTGCATATATGTGTATACAATTTTTTTCATGAAGCTCATGTTGGTAGAACTGGGAGTTTGTTATTATATAGTGTTGTTATATAGGAGAGTGGGTTGCCAAAACGGAACAGATGTGTGACGTAAATATGAGATGGGCTTGCTTGTGTTGTTATCAGACGCTGAAGCACTTAGGTATTCAAAGGCAAACAGTATAATTTGAAGGATGCTTTTTTAACGTGCTCTCCACTCTTTGTACGAATCATTCCGTTTTGAAGTGTCTACCTTTTTCGCGTATGCACGTAATTTACTTTTCTATGATCAACCTGTACATGGCATTGATGTAATGCATGGGTTGATATTGGGTAGCTTAGTTATTGCCGGTGTTATATTTTTTTACAAAATTTCCTGTGCTATACCATGTCTTTAGTCAGCCGTGCACACTGCGGATGGTCAGGAAATAATATTCTAAGCATTTATTTATTATTCACTTTTAATGGATTTTTTCCTCTCTTGGAAAAATAAATCTAAAGAGGTAGTTTCAGAATTATAGGTGAATGTTGTTGAAGTAAGGAACTGTTGTAAAACGTAGTTTTAGTCGATTGGTAATTGTTTGTATGTATTATGTAATGTATCTGTGTATATGCTTATTGTGCTCTATCTATGTTTTACAATTTCACAGTGTGTTGTGCCATATGGAATGAGTCCTAAAGCAAATACACGTAAATCACGTTAATTGATTTAAATGCCAGTAAAGTTTCGGTTGTTATTTTCGTCATAAGATTCATAGATATGTCCTATGGTCTTACGGTGTATATAGTTGTTGCTTCTTGTTTTCTGCATAGTTACTTCGTCGTTCCCCTAATATTTAAGTTATTTCGACCATTTGAGTGGGTGATAATAATTGAGGTTGAATTCAACTGAGAATTGCTATGTTAACTTGTGTGTGTGTGTGTCATAATGTAAGCTAGTGTATGGAAGGTTAAAGTCTGGGAACTAATAATAAGTGTTTCCTTTTGTTTTTCCTATGCTCGTCCAAGTGCAATTTCATATCAGCTCAATAGTATTTATATCCCGGTGTCTGCTGCTAGAGTTTATGATTGGTCTTTTTTTATGGTTATCTATATGCCTTTGGACACGGTCAGTCAGGTTAAGTACCTTCTGGCTATTCCAATCATTATTGCTTGGAAAAATTGAAAAACAACAAATACGGATAATAATTATTAAATAATCTTAAAAAATATTATAAAACGATAGTCTTTGCTGGAAATTGTGTACAAGTTCCTATCTATAGCAAGCGTATCTACATGTATAAGTATACCAGACTGCACTTGTAGTTAAATTATACTCATAAATATTATCTGCATATTTATTACAACGGAAGCGAGCGGATAGGTGAATCCGTGCCAATGAACGGTACAGAATGAAAGGGAATTTATGAATATTTGTGCAGGGGAGAAGAGTCGAAATAAGATAGCAGAGTAGTGAGAGAGCAATGGTGTGATAAAACTGAATAATACTGCTACCTGAACTGACTGAAAAAGTGTGGGTCTCATTTTTTTTTCGTCTGCACTAAACAATTTTACTTGTCCTTCTTTTACATTGATCCCATAATTCTTGCACGGCCTATTATCTTCCATTATTTTGGTGGCATAACTTGGGTACGTTGCATATATGCAAGATATATTCTCGTACTTAGTTGTTCTACATACTGCATTTAGTATATGTATTGTGTATTATCGTGTAAGTTAAAAAAGAAAGCAAACTCCGGACTATACAATATGTGCGTACCTATACATACCTTAACTTCGAGAATATTATGAAGCATAAGCTCAATGAAATGATGACACGGGAGCCAAAAATTGTCTACCTTAAACACGGGTGGAACGTTTTCTGAGATAAAAAATTGAGAGACACGAAGGTAGTATATTTTTTCAGGTTGGAAGGGTATAGGTTACGAATAGAAAGGCGGGTGGAAATAACGGGCTGGATGGATAGACTTTCGTATTCTCACTTCTTTTTCCTTTCCATCTTGGATAGTGGCTTATTCTCATTGTATTTCTTACATATATTTACATACTTTCAACACTTATATTTATTGCCAGCAGTATGGACAGCCATTTGTTCATCGACGATGAAGATTTGAAGTTATGCGTATTATACTTATAGAATACAATCCGTAATATATAACTACAGTATAGGGTGAAATACAACTATATGCACTCCAATAAGTTCTGCCAAAACTTTTCCTCTTTCATTCATTCACTTCTTTGGTGCACAGAAGTGGTGTAGCTGTTTTCCAGGGGTTCCGTCAAAAGTCAAGTCGTGTTGTGTGTTTACGTGTGGACGAGCAGAAGGGGGAAATTTCCTGATTATGAAGGTTTTCGTTGTACTCATACTATAAACCTATGCCTTTAAAATATACATAAGCCTGATGGCGAGTTTCCAAAAGCCTTAGATTTTTCTTCTTCATCAAGTCGAACTAATTACCTTCTGATTGATTTGTTAAGTTTCTGTTCCTTCCGTTGGGTTTTTGTGTTTAATTCTGGGCTATTTTGTAAAATAATCTTTCAAAGTCAAAACTCCATTAAGAATCATCAAACGCTCCTTCATATACATCGTCTTGAGCTGGATCGTTGGACCTGAAAATTAATTCCTGAAGTAATTTAATAATTTATTATCATGTAATAAGGTGTAAACTGGACCTGTATTTAGAGCGCCCACATCCTATCTATTGAGGGAATTTATAATACCCCATGGTTTGTTTTAGCATTACAGCATACAGAGGATAAAATGAACATAATACTACGTTGAATTTACAGGCAGACACTGTAGTGAGCAATTATGTTGGAGCAGTATAGGTTCGGTACTGTGGGCACACAGAAAGACCCAGAGAGAGAGAATGAAAGAGAGAAGCATGTGAAGATGATGATGAACGTCAAAAGGCAATTGTCGTTAATTAAAGTCAATTTTGGTGCTGCAGTGTCCTCCGTGGTGTCGGATGCCAAGTGGGAAAATTAAGACTAATTGATGGTTATGTTCAGAGCTTTTATCGTCTGGACCTTAATTTAATCTAAATATATAAACCTATTGCTGTAGTCTCTCCCGTCATTTCTCGCATATTCACTACTATACATACTTGTTTCCTACCTATAACCTTCCACACTGTACCTTGCCACGTTAGTGATATCAGAAGAGGAAACGCTCAACCAACAGTGAAATCAACTGTAAGTTTGTATTGCATACGTGTAGAAACAGCAGCACACACCATGAGGTAGGATGTTCATCTAAGATGAGGAACTATTTTCCTCACTCATGCTCACCACTCTTGTTGTGTTTTTATCTACATAGTATTGTGCTAAGTATTAACATCTGACTGTTGGTGTCGGGTATTTCAATTGAATGCACATATATAGTTACCTTACATAGATGTTGCTATGTAGAATGAAAATCATATGATAATAGAGTGGATACAAACGACGACAGCATATATACTTCTACCGGAGTGTAATAGAAATGGTCCAAAGTATGTACTTTACTAATCCCATTAAATTCACCACAAACCCTATCCGCAGAAGAAGAAGACCTGACGCACACCGGTCTTATTTGCTACTGTGCTCCTGCTACTTGATATGGAACTACTGTATGTAAGGTTGCAAGAGATCACAGAGGGTCACGCGTACTCTCTCTCTCTTTCTCTTATTGTTGAACCTACTACACACGTATTCCAGAGCGGAAAATTCATTGCTCATTGATTTTATCTATACTTATAGTGAACCGCTACCCAGCATTCCTGCTTTAATAGTAACGGTTAAGTGGACCTTATTATCTCTCAATTACACTTGATTCAAAGTTAAATTAAGGGAATTTTTTCCCCTCTCTTCTTCTCTTTCCTCAACCAAGCCTTATTATTGTTGGAGATGAAATGTATCATTAGTTTTCCCCGAATTTTACTGTCAATTTACCGTTGCACGCAGACCCGATGACTCGTATCCTCCTTTTTTTATTACATGGCTATTAATACCGTCAGAGGACCGTCAATAGACTTGGCTTATCATGTAACTCCAGATCATTTGGATGTCTGATGTTTTTTATCTACATATACTTTGGAAATTACTCGGATGAGAATAAGTGTTGGAATTACATTTGGTAACTAGGTTTATTTATTACTCTTTTATGTTTTAAGGCTGAATTGAATATTATTCAAGTTGTTATGAACTTAAGAAGTGAAGTTTTTGTTGTTAAGCTTCATTTAAATGTCCGAAGCTACTATACGCTGAATACTTGAATATACACGTTTGTAAAACTAATGCAAGGTTTGGTTTATTCTAGTCAAGTTTAGATTCTCCAACTTGTGTCATGTTTTGAGTGAGTATTTTTGTAGAATAATGATTCCAACGACTTTTATACGAATACTTCGATTAATCAACCATCGTATTCATCGTACAGAGACATACGCTATGATTTTTAAGGAAACTTGCAACACACTACACGGTTATCTAATGTATAGTAGCATTAAAGAGTATGCATTACATTAGGTAATGTATTTATCTACTCCTGAGCTTTTGTATCACAAAAAGAATAAAGAATTATAAACGCTACCCCTGAATGCAGCGAACCAACATCATCCTAAGGGTCATTGATGCAGGGTTGCTGATTGTTCAGAACTTACTTTCAGATATGACACAGGGGACGGTTGTGGCGGACACGCGACAAAACGAACGACATCAGGCTGATCTGTTCCGAGTGTAAATTTTCAGTTTTATACGATATAGTACATAAATAATATGTTTCGAGGGTGAACATTATTGGACATACGTATGTACATACAGCTTTTAATGCTGTTACGGCGTCGTAGTTTCACCCTGCCACTCGTTTCCATTTCTGATAGCTCTTTCCCGAAGTTTTTAGATGCTGATTTTAAATCTGTACCCTGGGTCCCTTATTCAGAAACCTTTACCTTTTTGTAATGTGAAGAGAAGAATGGAAGGAAAGGTTGGAAAGTGAACAGGATGAAAATTGAGCTGGGGTTCCCAACGTTGTTTATCATATTGGAGTATAACTACTTGGTGGTAGTGCTTCTGCTTTGCTCCAGCTTATGAGTATACGGATACTATTTTTGCCTGTTGTATATTCTTGGTGTATCTGAAAATGCGTACAGGAAAGAATTGTATAATATGCTATGTAGGAAGTTCGGTTAAAATATAACGGCAGTACCCCCAGAGGACCCGGGACGCTGTTGCATACATTCGGATGAGCTTATCCGAACAACTTATCTTCTGTGCAGTTACCGTTTGGCAAACTCAATTAGAGCCTTTCACCCCTCAGGACCATTATGCTTCTAGATACTGGACGTGGTGGTTACCGGCACCACTAACTTTTATTTTCGTGTCCGACGGTACTAGGTTGATCAGGCATTTTATACTGATAGATACTTTATTATTTTTGTAAATGAAAAACGATTTTTGCTTTTACCTTGTTCGAAGTAAAGTTCAGTTGTTTATGCTTTTCCATATCTAAAACGAAATACAAATACTAAATGGCGCAGCCTTCTAGTAGCAACAAAGTCTTACTTTGTAACGTCACATTTTGTTCTAAAACCAAATTAAAAGATTTAAATCTAAAGCAAATTAACGACTTATTTACAAGTCGTATAGCTATTAAACATAAACGTTCTTGCCTATCCCAAACTTCGTCATTGATTGTGATTTGATAGGTAGACTGATGATTGGGAAGAATAGAAAATCTACTACGTGCGTAGCATCCATTGAAGCTTACATATGGCAGTGTGCTTAATTTATTGTTTAAACAAGCTTTTGGCTACGTTGGGCTTAGCCTATTGTCTACTAAAGACTTTGCCACCTAGACAATAGCAGAGTCGTGCCTCCCCTAGGTAAACGAACCAGGTAGGGTTCGCTCTGACAATGGATCCACCTCAAATGGGCTTCACCTGGCCGTCGTCGTTGGCATGGCCGACTCACTCTACTCCATTATACACCACACTAGACAATACTCCCCCTACGTGCTGTACACACTACACACATGCTGTAATAGCTGTATACCATCCTCGATTGGATTGTCCATGTGTGTCGGTATTATTACCTGCCTGCAATGGCTTTGTTTGGATGCAGTGAGACGTGCCATGTAGCTATTCTGTAGTTTCATGTCCCTCTGGTTACGTTTTGTCTACATACAGGTTTGTATCATTTCATCTTTTTGCGGAACCTCTTTAGCTTTTTGTCATGGTACGGATTGAATGGGTTCATGTGTTTTTATGGATTTTTGTCCTTCTGTTCATCCCAGTTTAAGCCTTCGTATTGCAATTCATGATGCGAAAGGTAAACTCTGGCCGTTTAACCCTTTGCGTCCTTTTATTTTTTGATTGCTTTTATCGTTGAAATATGTAATGCAGGCTGAGTTATTGCATATGCAGGTATTTAACGTAGTATATTCAAACCTGCTGCCCAGTACAAGTAAAAATAGTACTGATTTCAGGAACATATTACAAAATGGCTGTCGTTGATTTAGAGTTTTATCTAATGCTATGTTATCTGAAATAAGTTAGGAAATGTGAATGATTGACTTAGTGTAATCTGCATGACTGTGATTGACGAATTAATCTTGTGAAATATTGCCTTCAAATTCTTATGTTCGCCATTGTACGGAATACGCGCTGTAATAAAGGCTCTCGTGTAAAGTAGACCCCCATATGGGAACGTTAGTTTTAACCTTGATTCGTTTATGAAAAGTGACTGGAGGGTCGGAGGCTGATATTACTACTCTGGGAGCTTATTGACTTGCGAACGTCAAGCGGGTGTCGAAAGAGATATTATATTATGGGAGGCGAAGAGAAATGATGTGTCGTCAAATGTTCCTCTCTTGCCTTCTTGACGCAGAGGTGAGAACCGGTAAGAAAGGTGAAGCAACTACAGTATACTATATAAAAGCTGTAAATATACTATTCGTATAAGTGCAGGCTTTGCTGTTGAGTTGAACGAGTAGAAGAAAAAGTGAAACCAGCGTCCGACAGCTTTAGAATCTCTGCATGCACACATCTTCTTTTGCCTTGGGTTTTTCTTGAGCTTCCTGCAGGTGATCCTGTATATGTGAACACTTGACACTGGATGTTCATATAAATGTGAAAACTGTAACTATTTTAACTGTATATAACTACACATGTGTATGTGAAAGAGTAAACCGAGAAGTTGAAAGAGCTTGGGAAGCTCATGATTTTCGACGGGAGTAAATATATGAATTACTTTGGAAACTACGTGGAAGACTTGAGGAGCGATCCTCTGGGAGTCATATTGGTGATATCTTTGTACTCGTCAGAGGATTAGTATACCATCGAGCAGTCTCTCTTCTGTGCAAGACATTATATGTAACATACTTACGTAGATACTTGTTCTTCCGCGATGCTTTCCATCTTCGTCATGACCAAACCAGGACCGATTTCTGTTGACAAGTATCTCCTTTAGACAGGATACCAAAGAGATTCCTAATGGTCCGAAGGAGATTTCTTCGGAAGGTTGGAGGGATTTTTTCCTGTATAACACCTTCTCCCTTTTTCGTCAGTTTGCTTCTATACACTTTTGTGTTTACATGCATGGTACATACACCTTGGTCTATTTGCTTTATACTTACAGCTAGTGAGTTTGCTTCAATGCACATATTTTGTGTGTTTGCCTCCATACAACCTGCGTGGGTTAGTGTTTTTCCTGCATTTGTCGTCTATTGGAAACTTTGTGTTTAACTTGAAAGGATTTATTGGGGGTGACAGATTGTGGAATTGAAGAATCAACCTGCTGTTGGTTTGTCACAGGGAAGGTGACGGCTGCAATGGATATCTATCTACATGTCCATTTTTATGTTGTTATACACGGAGCTATAAGTTACCAATGTCGCGTACACTTTAAAAGCATAATTAAACTTGTAGTTTTTTGTTCGATTTGGGGTTTTAGTGGACACTCATGAGTTGGTGAACGTGTGTCGAATTTATACAGTTGTTAGAGTTGTTAGCTACTACCTTACAATCTCTATACTCGTGGTAATAAGACAACATGATTGATCAATTTATGTGTTAGTAGTTATCAGTTTGTTTGCGAAGAAAATATGGATGCATTTCAATACTGTGTCCACAATTGACACAAAGTACAACTTTTTAATAAGAAACGGAAAACCTCGAAGGTACTACATAAAACAATGTTTTGATTGTGTTTGCATTCCGTGAAATATATAATTTTCGAAGCATTATTTTGGAAGGTGAAGTTGATAAGATAATGAATCTGCTGTTGTTTTGCTCCGCATGTCTTCATTTCGTCAATGCTGCCGTCTTATCAAGATGACTAATAATACTATAGATTTACTTATCTTTAGTAGGACTTGTTAGGATAACCCTGCGGCAAGTTCTGGATACAATAAAGATTGTGTATCAAGTGGGTACAGCGGCGTTGGTGTAGACAATCGCCGCCATACTATGTTGAACCCACTATTGTTGTATTCATAATGTAATGGACATGTCTCTTACAGTTCCCTAGGATCTAGCGTTTTTCTTTTACCATAAGTGACTCATATAGTTTTTAGTATTTACTTAATTTAATAAAAGGTCATGGTCCTTTTGAAATTTACGTACAATTAGGTTTGTGTACGTACCTCTATACCCAGATAGACCAGTTGCTTATAGGACAGAACTGCTTGGATATTGGAAGATTGTTGTCCAAGTTTTGAATTTACCTTTTAAGATTGAGATACTCTACCTTCTACTGGATGCAGACAGATGAATCGAAGCATATTTACTTGAGCGTTTACTTAGATAACTGTGTACTCAGAATCTAAACATAAGCATTTTATACAATATGATGTTACTAAACTTAACCTGTGTGATGATGATGAAGCTTACTAACTACTCAACACCTGTAAATAAACCTAATTTTATCTGTGTATGCTGGTGACTCTCCGGCCAATACCTACTTATTTGCTTATTAATTTCAAGAAGAGCACCTCAGTTGTCTCCAATCATTATCAGTTGGAAGTATGGACGTGCATTCCAATCGTCATCCTAAGTCAATTTTGAATCCTCATGACTGAGGTACGTTGCATTTAGACGTCAGCAGTTCTGTAGTTGTTTTCTCCACTGTAGAGACGTGTTAATTAGAATTTTATTCGTCAAGGATTTCTTGCTTCAAAATTTTGCCACCGACGGCTTAGCATAGTAATTATCGACTAAATTATATTGACTAAACGTTAAACGCCTTGTTTAATTTTTGTCTTGCCGTTTTTATTCAGTTTTTAAGGTTTAACGATTTGTGGCCTTTCAGTTTCGATTTGAGTTTATACAAATTTGAATTCCACGATTATTCTCGTCAAACGTTTTGTTATCAAAAAGCATTCACTAAAAGTTTGGATAATTGTGTAGTAACTGTCGAACTGCTCTTTATTGTAAAAACCAATAAGTATTGTTCAGCACAATAATCATATCTATTTACAAAGGTAGTGAAAATTGCGCAATACCAAACCTGCAACAAAAATCCCAAATAGGGAATGTTTCAACAGCAAACTTTTTATCCGAAGCTTATCCCCCAAACAATAGACAATATACCGCTAAAACGTGAGAATTCTGTAGATATGAAGAAAAGGACAATATCGGTATTCCCAGGAGGAGTGGGTTTACATAAGACAGGACAGATTTCAGGAGGAGTAACATCAGGTAAGCTGTGGATGGATTAATTGGAATCAGTACATATGTGATAAGTTTTAAGTGAAGCTACCGATGCGGGCTTGACTCCATCATGAGTACAACTGTACACTTACTTTGAATGTCGGGAATCTTGTTTGTTGTTGAGGAGTCACAGGAAGAGATTCGTACTTGTAGGGAAAGGCGAATTTCATGAATAAATTAAGCCCAAGTTCCGACCATAAATGTGAATGAGGCTCATAGGTAAGGTAAGACTTGTTTACTAAAAAAATACCTACGTACGTAGAGGGTATTGGATTTGAAGGAAAAGCACTACCATTTCCCAGTTACTGTCATCTATAGGAACTCTCGTTCGCTCTTGAGAGGAAAATTTTTCTTGCTTGAGCTATAGTGTGTTGTTGAAGAATTTTTGCTGTTGAGAAGTTCTAGTTTCTTACCATGTATATGTTTGTATGGAGGTATGTGGAGAAAAGATTTGAATGCAATTTAGGCATTACAGACTTGGCAGCCTGCTTATTTGTCCTATAATTCTTGCATTTCTTTTTCTACAATGAGTAGGATAGCAAGTAGTAAGTCTCTGACTCGTCCGCAGCAACTAAGGTGTAATGCATAAGTTAAGGTCTGGTTCGCAAGTTTAAGGGTAACTCCTTAAATGTGAAGTTCTAGTGGACAGTTTGAAGGGTATTTCTTTAAATGCACGACGTGGTCCATAGGGAGCCACACCTTTCTTATTTATTTTAATATACTTATGCCCGCTCCTCGGAATTGATCAACTTACCTTCTTCGTTTTAAAGCTTATTTGAGTGGATCTACCTTCTTTGGTATTCGTTAAAGACGGACGACTTGTGCTTCCTAAATACACGACGATTGAGGATAAGAGAAATGGCAAAGGCAGCAGGCATATATCTGTATAATTTGAGAATTTAAATCTTTGCTTTCGGTCTCGTATGTTCTCTCGACTTCATCATCATAGTTGCTTCTAATATTGTACGGAAGGAACATATACGCTCAAGGAATTTGTCTTGTTTGGCGGATCAACCTGTACTATTACCTTTAAGGATATATACTTCACAGAAGGAAATGCTTTTTTATAAACAGACGGGTGTGGAAGGAGCCTTTGCTTAGAGGATGTGAAGGAAGGTTGCTGGTACGTGAACTGCATTTTGTGTTGACGGGCTTTTCTCTTTTATCTCTTCTTGGCTTCTCGAGACCTTCCTATATAGACTCTCCTGTCGTCTCTGGGAGGGAAGGCACATTTTACGATCAATTTTGCATAATACTCCCGATAAATGCGCTTTATTGAAGTCCAATATAAATATACATGTTACGTACACTCCCGGAGTGGAATATACTGGATCATTTTTACTGAAATTTACTCACTTATATATACGTGCACCCATTGTATACAGCGTTGTATTCAACTCGGACTAGTACATGCCCTGGCAAGTCAGAGGATTTACGTTTTTTATTCCTTCTCACTATCAACCTTCCACTGTACATAATGGAAATAACCTGCTGGTAGTGTTTTACAGGAGACAGTGTATACGTACCTGCGTGGGAATTTATATTTAAAGTATGCATGTATGATATAACATGATTTGAAGCTTTCCAATCCTAAAATACTGTTAAATCTCTAGCTTTCGAGGTTGAATGTTTTTGAATTGATTTGTTTTTGAAAGCGTTTCCTATGATTGTGTGTAAAGGACGAACTTGCAAATTGTTTCTTCCTAAATGAATTAACTGGCGCTACAGATATGATGAGTGTAATGAAGTTTACGTAATGCAATTGTGCTTGGTGAGTTGGTAATTGTTGTGGAACGTTACACAAGTTGCTAACAATTATGATGACTTTCAATAGTTTTTATGCAACAATTTTTTTAAATGCTCTGGAACGTACATAATGCGAGCTTTACAGTTAGAAGGGTGAAATCAGCGACGAATAGTGTATTTGCAATGGCAAATAGAAGAGTGAAGGTGATCCAAGACTCTTATTGGTAGTATCTATATGTCTCAAAAAATAAGGTGTGTACTTACATAATTAGATAACAACTATCTATTTATGTATATTGTAAATCCTGTATATTTGCTTATGTGCAGAATTTAATATTTATGGAAGCATCCGTCCCGTTTATACTGTTGAATATATATAGACAAGGGTATCTTGATGTGAAATCAGTTCATTTCCCTTGGAAATTGGAAAGAGAAATGGTAGGAAGGGGAGAGCTATTTAACTTCTTTTGGAGGCATAAAACTATGTATAGGGATCTGGTATGAGTGTGTATTGAAATACCAACTATAAACTGTTTCTTACACCAACAATCTAGCGAGGATACTTTCAAAAGTCTGATAAGCATTATTTGTGAGCCGTGTGTCTTGTAGAAGATCTACCTTAAATGCAGGAACCAAAAGATGTATCTTACCTTTACAGGAAAAATATTTAATCTGCTACAAGGACTGGGGAAATACTGTTGAGTTTTAACATTTTCTATGCGTCAGCGCAATACCTATATATTTATATTCGATTTAACTTGTTTATAATTGCACTTGTTGTGCGTTACAGTATCAATCAATCGTGACACAGGCAGATTCCTTGGTTTTAACACCAAGGTAAGATCTAACTTGGTGAATATAGTGCCGTGAAACTCACGAATAACGCCTTCGCATTAATGAGGACCGCCTAATTTACTCATGCGTAAATGTGTAAAGCTTAGCAATATATTTGACATGTGTACTACCACCTTGCGCTATGCATGGATTTAGTTGGAGCCTTTCCAATTCATTTACAAGGGTTTCATCTGCATGAAAATGGTATGAGATGTAATTAGCGTAAGCATCCTGCTTGATTCACAACCCATGACCTACATTAGATTTGCTTTTATTAGCGATATGATGAGTATCGACACGATTTTCAGCATTTGTAGGAGCACTGAGTTTGTATCTTAGAACTGAACAAGACGTTTCCAAAGACATCAGCTCTTTACTGTGTACTGTTGATGAAATCTTCATACCTGAATAGCTCGACTTGTTATCTGTTCAAATGTTGTTTTTACAAATGCTGGTATTGCGTCTATACATGAACCGAGACTTGGTGTAATCTGTGCACTTTGACTCGGGATGACTTGAAATCTCTTCTACTTCACTGTTCTTTTAGAGGCTTATACTTTCCTTCACTATTCGTTTAAAGTCTTGTACCTCCCTGCACAGTTCTCCCGGTCATAACCATCATCGGAGCTACTAATGGACTTTTGGCGAGATATTGCCTTGCTAATGTTACACTATACGGTCTTTAACGTCGCTACTTCTGCCATGACTCCGTTTAAGGTCTCCAACTAGTTAACGTTATTACTACACAGGTACTCATAGCATTTTGCCACCGCCAAGAACAGGATATTGCTCTAGTCATTTTTGTTAAACAGTTTTGAAGTAAGCAGTGTGATTATATTTTAGCATCCATGGGGCATATTGCTTGTGGTAATACTGTTAGATACACACAATTCGGTCATGGAAATAGTGCGCTTTTGAATTCGAAGCCTTAAGAGTTTTAACTTTAATACTCCACACAGTAGTTTCGCTGCATATATAGCGTTATACGGGACAGGTTAACGTTAGGGAACTGGAAATGTAACCATAAGTGGGGTATTTTTGCAGTAGTAGTAGTAGTACTGTAGGCGGTACTTTCTAATATTTGATTCAGTGTTGTACGGACGGGTCCGTATACGTGGATTATGGGGAAGGTTGATTGTATTGAGAAGAAGTGGTACAATTTTAGTGGAGAGAGAGAGCACCCCTTGGTAATAATTTGGTTTGCTGGCACATGTGTGCTTGTCTGTATGGCCGTAATGTTGAGTAGAAGTGGAGTCGGAAGCCTGTGCGTTCTGTTTCAATGACCTGACAAGCCAACAGAGAATTGATGAAGAGTGACTCTGACTCATTCGTTCATTTCATTACCTTACGGAGTATTTTGTATGTACCTATAATTTGGGAAACTTATTCTATGTATATTATACTAATGTGTAAAGGTCCCTGCGTATAGGACCATGTTCCACAATATTTATGTATTTATTTAGTGTCACGGATATATGATATTTACATACATACATACTTTCATTTTTTGAAAAGACTGACAGAACAGTTCAACGTATAGGTAGTATTCTTCACTATATCCGTATAATTGTGAAGTTGTTAGAAATGTACTGAGGGTACATGTGTGAAAGCTGGTGTATCCGGTGAGCTCCATCTGCACCTTGGTCAGCCAATCAAGGGAGACTAGTGTATAGGAGCTAAAGCTGATTGCATCCCCAGGGATTTGACTCGTGGGAATACATTCTGTTACTTTGTCTGCCCACATTCAATATTGTATCACATGTAGGGAGATGCATACACGGACAAAGGGCATGGCCAGACTTAGCTACTCATATGTATACCTTGTAACATTACGTTTGAGTATGGATCTTAAACATTATATACATGTTTATGCCTTCTAACATTATATTCGAGTATGCATGTATTTTAAACATTGCATTTCGTGCCTATGTATGTAAGTATGAGTCGTCATATTGCCGGATTTACACTTTAGCCTCTTTTTACTCTTGCTCACTATTCAGTTTTTACTCTTCTACTCACTATTCAGTTCTCCTATTCATCTTCTCTCCTGGTCTTGTATACATATGTATTTTTAGAGATTTCCAGACTTTCCTAGCATTGTAGACATGTATGTATTCCGGGCTTTATATTAAGAACTGCTAGAAGAACAGACTCTGATGGGAAATATTGATTGATCGTCTCATGGATTCAATTCACCGAGGTGTTGGTTTCCTCTCTTTCTCTTTCTAGTCTACATATTACATATCTCTCACGCTCATTCTGCATGCCTCTGTGTCCAAATGAGATTGCCGAATCTCAAATTGGTTGGTTAGTTTATTCCGTCTATCACTTTTTCCGCTTTCTACAGCTTTTTCGTAGTGTACTTTGTATTCAAGTATTTTGGAAATTGTGACGACTGAATGTGCTTTTGGTTTGTGTAGGTACAGGACAAAAAATTTTATCATACAAATTGAATATAAGTTTCGCGGGCTTACACAGTTAGTAGAACTTTTTTTGAAAGTCATATGTAGACACATTTATGCTTATAACGACACATGTTTATTAAAGAAGAGACCTAAATTTGAAGGATTTCGTTTTAGTTCCGGTGTATATTTACGTACCTGAGTTATTTTGATGCAAATTGTACTCAATATTATCAATTGTGCAGAAGTTTGCATAGCCTATTTTAGCGGCCGTACATGTTATTCGTTTCTTAATAAAGTAATAAGCATAAATACAGGATGACATGTCGTGTATATGGAAGTCGAAAGGGAAGCCGTGGGTTGTTGTTCTCATCAGGAGTCTAATGCAATTCGGGAGATGAAAAGAAACCGGATGAGAAATTGTGAGGTGTGGATTGCATTTTAAACTCGTGGTTATCATCCGAATGCAAATCATGTCGGTTACCCCCAGTGAGTCACTTGAACGCTGAGCACCACCGGCAGTGCTGAGACTGTGTAGCTTACTAAAATAGCATATAATATAGCTGAAATAAAGTATACTGTAGTCGGAAATATGTACCTTTACTCGAAGAGTCCTGAACCTGTAACTTCCTTTCTCGCGTATACACTTGATGTTGTAAAGCGACGCTGTTTAGTCAGGAAAAGCAAAACGGATATGTGGGCTTACGTATGTATTTCCCTGTATATACCTTTAGAGTATTTTCAGTTGAAAATTTCCCAGGACACGGTCTCCAAGGATAGGTTGAAAGATGAATGAAAGTGTTTGGGAGACGCGCGGATCTTATAGGGGTTGGACCGTAACTGGACGAAAGAAAATTCATATATTTCATAGTAATACACATTCAGGAGGACGAATAGTATTATGCATTTGTTACTTGGTAATCTTGAGGCGAGTTTCATATGTGGACGTTGCATAACCACGTTCAAAATTTAGATACCGTAGTGTTCCGTATACCTACGTAAGGTGCTTAACTTTATGTAGAACATTGCTGCTTAAGTTTACACAGTGAAGGTTGTTGCGTATAAATAATTGAAGGTAGGGGAAACGTGCTAACGACAGTGGTGGTGAGGTCTGAGAATAGAATCCGGTGAAATATTCATTGACATGTAGTCATGTAGTATCTATCTGTATATACAGTGGTAGTATATAAAGTTGGTATGTACAAACCTGCAACAGTATATTGAAACTCCGAGGAAGGAGCACAAGAAGAGAGAGGCAAGAGCTGTGAGTAAATCTCTGGAGAATTGTTGAAGGTTGGTGCAAAGCAAATGCCCACTTGCGAATTGAATGGATTCCGATCTATATCCTTGGCCAAAGTCATGAATACAAGTGACGAGTCGGTTATTTACCAAATCACAGCACATAGTCCCATTATTTTAACTTTACTCTTCACCATACAAACACTCTTGACTTCAATGCTTGTTGATACCTTCAAAACTTGTATGCTGCTAGAACCCATGCCACCTTTACAAGTCAAATACCCTGCGAGAGTCGATGATTTTGAGAAGATACACACAGTAAATTCAGCAGATTCATTGAGCTAGTCTTCGCCAGCACGTTGGATTCTCAGTGTAGAAATAGTCAGTAGCACCAACAATTGGTGATAGGCAAAGTTGTTCTTGAAGTTTCTCATCTTGTTTGTATTCGTATAATAACAGTGTATCCATCAACATCATGCATAACGTAGAGTCACTCCCCCATTTAGTGGTCTTGTTTTCTCCTCAAATAACTACCTCATCTCCTTGACTATTATTTAGATACAATATCCTTATCTGTGCGTTAGACTCTCGAAGTATCTCTGCTCCTGTCGGGTGTATAACAAGGCAGTTGATGAGCTTATCGCTCCTTGCCATCTATGATGCTTCCAATTCTTCCTTGACAAACTTTCTGGAACTTATATGTTTGGACTTGACTGTTATATGTGGTGTTCTGTTTAAACCTGACTGGAGCCAACTTTTTCCTATTATTTTACCCTTCGGTCTGATAACGCTCACTATTATTACCCCACAGTTTCTTTGCAGCTACAACTTGGTGGATTCTTTCAGTTTCTTCCTTCTACTTCATAGAAGGAATTTCTACCGTTGGTAGTTATGTTTTGACTTCTACTTCTACCTACTAGGTGCGATGTGTATCGACATTAACTATAATTTGGGTATCTTTTTTTGGGTATCTTCAAGTATAGAAATATTCCTGTGAAACGCGTATGTATGTTTGTGTGTAATAACTGTTAGATTGAAGATGAAAGTGTATTGGAAATTGTAGCCCTGCTAACTTACACATAAATAATTACCTGTCTCCCTGACTTTAATGTTGTTGTACATGGGAGTCTGGTTGATAGACATTGCTCATAATTATGACAAGTGTTCATTCCCTTGCTTGTTGCTCCTTGTTATGTGCACGTATATTAATGATGAATATTAGTAGAGAAGCATATAATTATCTTATATAGGCACACAGACTGGAAGGTACCCAATAAACTGTTATTTTTTAGCTCTGGTTTTTACCTCCTGTTGCCTATCCCGTGTTTCTTGCGTCTTCCCCAATGATGCCATACTCGTTCCGTTCCTGTGTGTGAAATATAATGGAAGAGCTCTGTGGTTTTATTTCAATGAGCCTGACGACTATATGCTTGGGACTGTTGATGATGATAGAGAAAAAGCTCGAGGTGTCTGTTTTCCATCTTTAAAATGGTTTTTTTTACTTGGAGGGAGAAACATATGGCCAAAGACAAGTATAGTCTTTCAGGTCTTGTCATTTCTGCACAAGGGACACTATATTGAGTATACAGGTTCTGTATTCAGTGGTTGTGTATAGTAATTACATAATTCTCCGATGGTTCTATGTGGTTTATGTATGTACTGCGTAGTTCTGCTATTCAGTATAGACTATTTAAAACAAGTGTAAAATAGGGATGGAAGATACATCCTGTTATATTATAAGGTGAATGATACGAAAGACTGGGAGGAGGTCGTAAACATTGTTACATTAACAGAGTCGTTGGTTGGTAAGATATGATAAAGTAGAATAAAGTCCTGCAGATGCTTCTTCATCTTGTTCCTCTGCTATGAAGCCAAGTCATTGAGAAGGGGAAAAAATGAGCAGGTTTTACTTTACTATTACGCACTACATTACCTTCTTATTCACATGGTTTCAGTAACTGGATGACAGGGATGGCTTATGTGATAGCGGTAATTAATGTATGTAAAGCATCTTCTACAAACTTGTACTTATATCTGTGAAAGTGTATGGAATAAAAAATGTTTGTACGTCTAAATGCATTGTATATGTAGTCATGTGTTGAAGGTTCTGAAAGTGATCAACCACTGCCTCTTGGCTCATATGATAAACATTTACATTAGTCATGTCATGTGTGTTTTATCCATTGCATTGGTATGCAATTAGCAGGAGAAGCGGTGAGACCAGACTTTAGTTTCATTTCCCAGGGCACTAATACTTTCTACAACTATACTACTTGCAGGTTCACACTGCTATTCTATTTTTTAGTTCTCCTGGCTTTTTTTATTTAATCTTTTCTTTGCATTCTGCTCATTTCTTTTTTTCGTTTTTGCCATATTTTTCATCATGTGCAGTTGAAGGAGCAGGAAATAAATTGAGTGTAAACTATAACGTGGGGATTTATTTCTGTTCCACTTGTATTAGTATGTTTTGTACTTATTTTACGCTGTTGTTAGCAGGGTTGTTACTGTTTTGTAACCGCTTGTTGCTTAATTTTTTAATGTAGGTATCCAAATATGTATATTTTACAACTTACAAGCTTTATCTTCCATTTCTGCAGGTAATATAAGGTCGACTGCACGGAAATGTAAAGGATGAGCACTGATCTGTAAAGTGAAAAATGCTCGGCTGAAATTGTTGAAGAATATGGAATTGAGGAAATGGAATCTGAACGCTTGTTTGAGTAGCTACTTTGGTTCATCGTCTTGATTATATGTTTTTAGAGAGGGGAATAATATGTGTTAAGTAGGGAGGAAAATCTGGGATGGTAGAAAATATACGTTTTCTACATCATTTTGCTATAATTTATAATGTGATGTGCATACGTAGGTATACGGCGCATATATATTTTCACGTATAGAAGGCTACATAGATTCACAATAGTGAAAAGTTGAGAATTGCCTCCCTCATCAAGAAGGATGCTTCTCCTCGTTGATGGTATGGAAAATGTGTAGAAATAAAGACATTTTCGGTTTCCGTATGGTCCACAGTGTACGTAGTGTAAGTATATTGGTGCTTTTATAGGAATTGGAGTGAGTTCTTGGAGGGAAAGATTTCCCACGTAATTGAGACTGTTGTATATATGCTGTAAGTGGGAATGAGAAGTGAAAGAAAGTGAGGTTTTCTCATTTAAGAACACTGCTCTGCACTCTTCCTTCATGTATAGATATGGATCGCGTCTGATTGGACTTTCTGGGGTGAAAGAAAACAGATCAAGTTTTTGGGGCTCGGTGGCAAGGAACGGAAGGTTGCTGACGACAATGTTCCACTCACACCTTAATGAGGTGTCTTATCAGACTCTCCTCATCTCATTACTGCGAAAGCAAGTGCTTTGGTGGGTATAAAGAGAATTTATATGGAATTATATTTGCGTTTAAAATTATATATATAAAAGTAATTATACATAGCTACAGTATATTATACAAGAACTCCTGCAATGTCATTAAGATCCGTTATCTGCATAGGTGTAGTAGAATTTACAGAGTGCGTGGAGGAATGCCCGGAAAATAAGACTTGCGGCGTGATTCATGACTCAAAAGAAGTATATCAGTGAGCTTTTAATTTAATTGAATTTCCACATCTGTTCTACTTATAATGAAACTGACCGTATGATTAGGATTCGCTAATGGGATTTTTAATTGTCTAATATTATTGCGTAAGGGGTTAAATAATATGTGAAGGCATTGCACGCCTCAAAAGTTCCAAAAGGCACAAGCTCACCTGGTACTGTGTCCTTGTGAACTTTGTAAAATTAATTTACATATCCACTGTATTTCAAGTTTTAAATCCATTTTTGTCTTCCCAGTTTGTTTCCAAGTAAAATTTGAGAAGACTGGATAGCGAAAGAAAGTACATGTACATATCGTTTTGGAGGGAAAAGGACATGCTGGAAATGCTTGCTGGAACGGTTGATCCAGACGCTCAATGTTGTTGAACAAAGATAAAATGAGTACTGAAGGAAAGGTAGAGAGGGTGCGACCGAGCGGTTTTCCCAAAGCCAACCAGCTTTTTAGCTTCGTCTTGTATGGAGTCGCAGGTTCGCTAGATCTGTTAAAGTGGGGCGTCCCTCGTTTCGTTTCAGAATCGAAGGTCCTGTGTTATTAGTTCAACTTGGTCGGTGGTCTTCTGATTTTTCTTAGTTCGTTTTTTATATAAATTAGGCATTATTTTATTTTCAAGAAATTTAATTTTTTCAATTTTGGTTTCGAGGTTTTGAATACTTTGTTTCTTATGATTTCAAGAAATATGTTATGTTTACATCTTAAACTCTACTCCGAAAATAATTTAAAGTCTCAAGCTACGTTATCCAACATGCATAAAGTTAACATAAGTTCAAGAAAACTTTAAAGTCACTTAGAATTTCGATACACTCATCCGTTTCCTGATTCGATTTCTCTATGTTGTTCCAATCTTCTATATCATTCAGGATTTTGTTGTTTTTCGAAGGATATCCTCCTAATCACACAATTTTCGGCATGTTTTTGTCTGGCTTATATACGCATACCTATAGTATATTATTTTGCACATATACATGTGTGTCTCTCTAGTGGAATATTGAGGACAACGTCTTGGCTGTAATGTTAAAATGGAGGTATCTCCTCTGTAGTTTGCACAACCTTATCTCTTGTTGTACTCCTGTGTGTTAGATTCGAGGGTTTTGTATGTCTAATAGCTCAGCTCTGTAGCTACGTGCTATATACACTGACTGCCAGGTCCAATGCAATGTATTATGTGGCGAAACCAATCTGTTGCGAGACGGAAAAGTCGACGTCCATAAATATGTCGAAATCTTGATTAAATAAACAAGGACGGAATTACTGCCCGATGAAATGGGCCGTGTAAAACCTCATTCTCAACCCCCGCGACTTTTTTTAACCGTTCCTCTTTTTTGGATATACCTTCCGTACCTTGGTATTATAGATACTAGAATGTAGCTACTGTATGAATATCCGTATACAGCGTCATACATACCTTTGGTATAGTAGTCATACTTTAAGTTAACGAGGTTCCCACACAGTTGTGCATACTTCTTAACTTTATTCCTCCGGACATGCATATTAACAGTAGCATAGTAGAATTGATGATTGGATTCACTTTGCCGTGAGTGTGTGAGATTTCTCTTTCTGTCTGCAGTAACTCTGGGGTAAATGAGCGGCTATAGCGTTAGTGTATCTATATAACGGGTGTATACATTTGTTATATGGAGCACTATATTTGTACAATAATATAGAATACGGCATTAGTGTTATTGTACAATGTTATGTGGTGCTTTTGTGAGTTTAACTGTACAGCATTATTTTTTGGAAATCCATGTTTTACGTATTTGTGTTGTTCCGATGGTTGCAGTAGTAATACTAGTATCTACATGTTGTTGTATTACTAGTATGAAAATCTGGCTCGGTAGGTAAAAGTCATGGATCCTCTTTCCTTTTGCTACTATATGGCTCCAAGGTTATTAGTAGCAAGTTGTTCCCTGCTCTAGTTTTATGATGATTCCCACTCCTTTACTAACTTATTGCCTTCTTCCTCACAAACGAGTCAAGTGTATGGTAATGATAGCCGTCATCTCAATAGAATGTAATCTAGGGATTTTTTGTTCAGCATGCCATGCTACATGTATCCCTATAGATGTCAACTTAACAAGTATTGTAGTAGAACAATGCAATAGAATATAGAAACACTTGCCGTTACTCACGAAGGCAGACGAAAACAAGTGGAAATTGTACAGGAGAGCATACGAAACAATTGTATTCGTAAAATAAAGTCTACGAAACACCGGCAACACTTCGAAACTGTTCAAAAAACTGAAGCACATATGAATGGTAATGTGGATTAAGAATTAAGGGTACTGGTGCCGTCAACTGGTACTATTACATAATATATCTATGTATGTAGAGTAGCATTTCTGGCCAAGATGTTATTGTTACAGTATCTATGGAAAATTCTACGTTTATGGTATTAGCCCCTCGCAATTTATACAAATGACTGTAACTTTTGAGTTAAATCTCCGATGTTTTTTGTATCTCTTATTTCTTTGCGTAATTGCATACTAGTATATAAGTAGTAGAGTGGCTTTGCTGATCGTATGTTCTTCTCTTTAAAATCCATGTGAATTCCCGTTTTGGTATAACTCCTTATACTGTGGCCAAGGGAAATTAAATCGGGACCCAAACCATCAACCAGACATGTAACTGTTTTTTTCTCTTATTACGCTTTATATCTGTTTTCCTTGTCTGTTATGTTTGTTTACATTATGTAGATGTATGTACACACTACTGTAATTCTGATTTGGAGCCACATATGCATCCAGTTTAATTCCGCACTGCTCCGCTTATTTATTGCTCGGCTGTCCTCAGTTCATTAGGAATTGAAAACAATACTAGAGTTTCTTCCACTTGACTATCATCTTGGTTCTTGTTTCTTGTGTATACAATCCTCAATTTTTAGTTTGCAAGCTGTAATAAGACTTTCCTTAAGGATGATAGTTGAATTTTGTATTATTTTGTACAGCAAACGATAAAACATGGGTTTACTCCAGAATCCTAAGTATTAAAGGAAAAAATTATCGGTTACGACTAATCTTTATTAATTTTAAAACGTAATAAGATGGAAAACGAATTGACGGTGCAAAATACTTGGTAATATTATGTATTTTCATTTTGATGCTTGCAATTCATTTTCTCCCACCGTTGTTACACATGAAGTTGTACTTTTCGTCTTGCCCTAGTTGGTAAATTTTGTTTTTTTAAGGAAATTATAAGTACTTATAATTACAGACTTTTGATTAAATGGAAGAATAAAATGAGACTTGTAGAGTTCGAGAAATTTGGGACAGTTTGAGAATTTTTGAGACTCCAGAGGAAGTTGTAGTGTGTGAGAAAGTGCGAATTTGTGTTTTATTTGGGGGAAAAGAGAAAACTAGTTAAAATCCCATTGAGAGGAAATTTATTTGAGGGAAATGGTCGGAGATAGTAAGTGCGGATGACGATGACTGGGTCCGATGCGTTTCACTTGACTGCATTGATTATCGTCTCATGGTTTATGTCATCCGAAGGTTCTCTTGCTGCACTAGGAAGTATGTATCGTCCAAGATATAAATGTTCCCGAGTATATTACTGTTGTGTGCAGTGAAATTCCCCAAGTCATATAGTCAATTTGCAAGGTCTTTAGATTGGGATTCTGACGGTTGTGAGATGATGGTTGTGGTGATAGTTTGTTGAAGAAGATGGGGACCAGTCTTGAATATGAAGTTGTAGATATACCTATGTTAGTTACGTACATATTTGAGACTCCGGCTTTTTAGTACTCCTCTGGCAGGAGGATGAGATGAGTGTTGGGGCCTCTGAAGCTCTCGTCTACATGGCCAATGAATTTCCTGCTGTCCAGGGGGCTTCAAATAATTGATATTAGATTCGTATGGAAGCTTTTTGGACTTGTCCTTCCATCCGATCCTTGGCTCTCATCTTCACATTAAGGGGTCTTCTTCTTTTACGGATTTTCTTTTACACACATTGTATTGCACACAGTTGTATATAAAATTGTGTACATACTTGTATGGTATGTAGAAAAGTTTCTCTCAATGAGCCAAACTTTTTTGTCATGTTGTAATTTGCGGCCGAATGTCTCAATTGTGTCGTAACTTGCTCGATTCTTATGTTTACTCTCTCTTTTCTTTTCTCTTTTTTCCTATGTTCAGTTAGTTACTCCTGTGCTCTTCCCTGCTTCTACCCCGATATTTTTCTGGTAGTTTTGTTAAACATCCCTATACTTATAGTAATGTTGTTTGTTAAACTTCCCTGTGTTAAAGTTCTTAATGTTAAACCTACACCGGTATAATTATATAGAATTGTTATATAAAACTACTGTCGGGTGGCCGTATTTTTTTCTCCTTCTGGGTCACCACCAGTTAATACATTTGTTATGAGTTTCTCCCCAGAATTCATCCTACAATTACTACAACTGTGGCTTCAGTCTTGACTAATGGATTTCTTGGTTCGACCAACAAAGAAACCTTAAGCATTTCTATGCTTCTGGGAGTCTCACTTCTTACTAGAGTGTGAATTGAATTTGTATTGAATATTATCCCGTTCATTGTATTGGTCAGCTATATTAATCTTATTGCTGACTGTGGTAGCCCTATTTGTATTGTACCCTTCTGCATTTGTAGTTTCGCTACTGTTTTTTTCTTACAACCTTCTATTTACTTTTGCAATTCTACCATGCATGTTTTATTACTGAAATATTATTTATTCTTGGAACTGTGCTTTCGGATAGTCTGAATTCTTTTTCTTCCCTTTCTTCATTCACTCTTTTTGAGATTGATGATGATAGGCAAAAGCCAAGCTGATGTATTCATAAAGATGGTTGTACAGCTATTGGAGCTGCTATAAAGGTACACATATTCCAAGTAGACGATGTAATATTCAGATGCAAATGAGCTAAGAAAAGACGTCTTTATCAGAGTAACAAAGACTGCAATTCGTTTTTTCCTGTCTTTTTCTCTGTGCATACAGAGACGTTATACTGTTAGTACTTGTTGGGTGGAAGATGAATTGGCTGAGCAATAATTTGTATTTCCCTACTCTCTGGTTCTCTATTTCTCCTTAGCTTTCTTTCTCTCGTTCTGTTCGGTGAATCTTTCCCGTAGTCTACATGTTTTGGATGTGCGGCTTAAAAAGTACTATAGGGTGTGTGGGATGCTGTTAGTGTGAAAAGAATTGGTTTGTGAATCTTGTTTTTTTATTTGGGGTGGGTATTTTGGTATAAGTACATATATGCATATTAGTGTCTTCCTAATGCAAATCCTTCATATAAATATATTGATATATTTACTGTTGGTGTTTCGTGTTTGGCATTTTATATGTTGTAATGGTGTATGGTTCCATATAGGTCTATACGTGCCTTATTTATATGGAGGGTGTAGCTTGGTATACAAATTTAGCCGTGAAGATGCTGTACCTATTCCACTGTATAAGAGCTGTTTATATAAGTGTAGAGAATAAGAGGAGGACGGTGGAGCGGGTGCTTTCTCTCTGTATTCGTTTACGTGTGTAATTTATTGCCGTGTGTGCCTTTTTGGTTGAGGAAAAACGGAAAAGTGGAAACAAATTTTCCTATAGCGTTCCTCTCAGTTTTTTTCTTCTTTTCTTCTCGTATTCCTGTGTCTGTTCCTATTGTACTCCATTGTATTGTATCGAATCTTATTGTCTCTTTTTTCCTGCTGCCTTCTTCCTCTCTGGCAGTGCTCTTATTTCTGCAATTTATAGTTAACGTACTTGCTCTTCTCTAACGTCTAACATGTGTAATGTTTACAATGTGTAATTTCTACATTGTCCTGTAATGCCTATAATTATATAAAAGGTACAATTGTAGGATGATTTGCAGTATTTCGGTATAGCCAGCTTTTACTAGCATTGTACGTATATAGCTGTATTTTAGCTTTGAGAGGTCATCTCAACTAAAACCAAATGAATAGAGAGGTGAACTGTTTTTTGGGCAAAGTTGTTGTTGGACACTCAGTCAGAGCTACCCAGTTAGAACTGTACTTAATATAAGTAGATATAGAAAAAGTATTTACTGGGAAAGTCTTTACCTTGTCAAGCAACAAAAAGCTTTCAATCACTGTCGGCTCCAAGTTTGATTTTTTGTTTGGCTGACGTTCATGTCACGGCATGTAGACTAATGTGTATGTAATATAGTACATAGATTACGCGATGCATACTTACTAAAAGTTTACACGTAGTATTTATGTTATATTTAGCTCAGTGAATTTAATGTTGGACGACTTTATGAACGGATCTACTATCTACAAAAAGGGACATGTAGAGTTTATATAGATACATTTTGTCAAGTCAGTTACAATTGTTGTATCTGTAAGATACCTAACTTGTATATTTAGAACATCACTTGTACATGTTGCTGCACATATGATGTACCTAGGCTATGGTGTCTATAAAGTTAAGTAAGAGAGTAAGACTTCTAAAGCATTGAGCGTTTGCCTGAAACGTATGTTTCTTATCTCTGTTAGTACATCAAATGTATCCGTGGAATTGAATGTGAAGAAATAGGTTGTTTTCTACTATAACAAGTAATAACATAAATTTAGGATTACATTCTTTTTTGTTGTTACTTTCTCCCTTGGATTCGTTGTACATTTTTATATGCCTATATGTTATATATTCGTTTGTGCTTGTGTATATATATAAGTATACAGTATTTTTGGTCTGTTTCGTCCCAATTTATTTTATGAACCCTTTTATAATGCTTGGACAAGAGTGAAGTTGTTGGTATCTTATTTAGAATATATATTTTTGTGAGTATTTGTATTTCATTTTGTTTCAAGGGTTTCTCCTTGTTCCTGTTTATTGTTGCATGTGTGTGCTTAATACACTTGAAGATATGATAAATGTGTCGCCTTTTCGTCGTTTTGTTTCGTGATATCTTTAGATACAAAGGGTAATCCTTGAGTACGTGTAGTTTTGCCGGTCTTATTGGATTTTTACTGGCATTTTTGTAGTATGCACGGCGTTGTCACATGGCAGGTTGTCCATGTGGGGGTTGACTTATTGATGTCATGTTCGTTGTTTATACGTTCATGTACATACGTTATATTATTATTTTTTTGCTTGCAATCTTTTCGTTTTTAGCAGTAGTACTAGAGTGTTGAATTACCTTGTTTCCTGTGCAATCTGTTTGTTGTACTATAAGGATGGCTGTACATATGTTTTCCTGTGGGAAATTTTTTGTTGAATAATTACACACCGTATTAAATGTCACTGAATATTTTATCTATGGAATTTAGCTGTAGGGGAGCATTATTTTCTTGATAAAGCTAATTATTTGTAATAACAAATGTAGGGTTAATATTTGTGGTTATGTAGAAAATGTATCTGAAGCGCTTTACATTTGTCAAAGCTACGAATATTCCCATCATTGTAATTATGCTGATTGCGTATGTATTTTGAGTATCTATAATAACATGTAATACCTATACAAGTTTTGTAAATAGTGTTGCTGTGGTGGTGGCTGTGTATTTGTAGCCTGCTGTATAGTTGACTAATAATGGTCCCTCTCCAGAGGATGAGCCTGGCTGTGGAAAAGTTTGTGGACTTTGCACTCAATTTTCCTGTCTCTCTTGCTCTTCTCTCACCATTTTCGCGTGCGTCTTTAAAGAGTCAAGTTCTACATGTTATGTTGATTTATGAGTGTGTGGTAACTTTGTGGAGGGATGCAGTAATGTAATTATGTTGAGGAAATTATTGTAAAAAGGTGTTGTACACAAGCTTGCAGTTTCCTTTTGCCATCCCTTCTTTTATACTGAAAATATTTGGCTGGAACACGCACACTGCACCAAAGGTGTTAAGAGTTTTGGAATTATTCAACTTATTTCCTCGTCTTCCTCATTAGACTTACATTGTATTTTTTCCACTAAAGCAACAGCCTGATTTGCATTTCTATATCTTAAGAGTTCGTATAAACCTACAATGACTCCTTTTGGCTCCTTGTCAGCCGTTTCCTGGAAACTTTTTATTTGTTTGAAGGTGTGTTGAGGTTGTAATTCTGTGCATTTCGTATTCTTTTTGAGTTTTGTAGCTCCTTTGCGTATAATCATTATATAGTTTATATTTCTACCAGTTGCATATACGTGTAGCTCGGATGTACAGGAGTTCAGTCCTCCTTATCAGTTTATTTCCTTTTCTTAGTATCTCACTGGATCTGTATTAAAAAGGAAATTCGAAAAGTTTAACAATTTTGTAGTAAAATTTTTGATGAAGATACAGTAATATTGGTGTAGAGTTTGATGTGGGAGTGCAAAGGTTGCGTCACGTGTAGTGGAATATTGCAGGGAAATTTCTTTAAAACATTTCATAATAGAACGTTGTACAGAGTACAGAGTCTTGAAGGCATAATAGTCAGGTCCGGCTGCTGCTGCTGCTGCTATTGCTGCATCTGATATTGTCGAAATTGAAAAAGTCGAAAAAGAAATGGCCGGAGTCATAAAAGGATAATAGGAGATATTGTCTAAGACAGAGCAGAGAAGCATTGCTCCTTGGGTTCTGAAGGAAAAAGTGAGAGACAGACTGAGGAAGAATATGGGAAGAAATAAGAGCTTTTCTTTTTTGATACTTCCAAAGTGTATTATATTACTGCTTGTGTATATAAAAATGCTAAATGTATTACGGAATGTTGCATAAGCAAAAGAAATGGAAGGAGCTGATCTTGAAGACATGTGAGTATATACGAAATATAAGGGAGGGAACGAAGGATGGAGGGATGAGGCAGTCGAGAGAATTGCGAAGAATGAAAAATCTAAGCAATAAAATATCAGATTATCAAGTGTTGTTTAAAAGGCAAGCACAAGACAAAAGTTGTATTTATGTATGGGACTCTCCTCACGTTTAGCAGAGTTCTTTTTATTTTACGTCAGTCGTATGCTTCGTTGGAACTTGGTGCAGGCGTTGTAACAAAGGTACACACACGTTGTTCCTGGATTTGTTGTTCATTTGGCTCTTCGTTCCTTGCTCTTCCTATAAGTTGTTAGTCCTTGCTTTCGCTTTGTCTTTTATTCTTGTTTTTATACTATTTCGTGCTTCCTTCCCAGATGCTGGAGAACACAAATATTAGATAATTCAAAGGTTGTTCTGCTCCTGTTTGGATGTTGGATGCACAATATAGTAATTCATGTGTTTAGCTTCTGTTTCCATCTCTCTCCATAAGCTCGGATAATGTGTTTCTTTTCGAGGGGAAATATGATTTTGAGCCTCACCACCGTTTCGCTATCCTTATTACTCACCATTATATTATATTAAGTTGAGACTGTGTCGACATGCCCTTCTTTGTTTTTGCTGTTTGTCCAATGGTATAAATACTGGATTTTGGACTTATTTCGTTATCTCTTTAAAAAAAGTCCCTAACTAGATCCACCTACACATTTTCTAAATTTTCCACTTATTTAATTTAATTTTTATAATTATTCCGCCATTTTATGTTTACTTATCTCTATGTGTTAATCTATTTTTCAGCATAATATTGTCAGTTTCATTTAAATTACAAGATACGCTATGTGCTTGGTCCATTCTGACCAAAGATACGTACAGATTTTTGGTGTACTTCCGCTAAATTGTTCCTGGCATCTAGAAGAAATACAATCTAGTTGAGTTGGAGAGTATCTATTTAGTTAGTAGGTAACGAGAAGGAAAAAAATGAAGCAACTGCAGATTCTAAAGGAAGTCCAATTTCCCCATTTTTACAATCTACGTATGTAAGATACTAAATACAAAAACTGTTGGTGCTGATTTTTTTCTATTGCTATTGTTGTGTATCTTATATTGTAGGTGGTTTTTATTATGCACATTTTCCTATATGTATACAATGTAGATACATTCCTACATTAAAGCATCAGATATATATGTGTTTTGTGTACTACAAAGTTAACGGTCGTCCTTGTGTGTGGAATTTGTGTATTTGTATATATTGTATATAGTCTTGTGCATGTTTAAATGGGAAGGTATTGTATACACATAGGTAGTTGGTTTTTGTAAATGCAAAAAGTGTTTTCTAAGAGGCATGAGCTAATACACTATAGGACGTACATTGTAGACGGCACATCGTATAGACACGAAAGAAAGGAAATAACGAGAGTGAAGAAGAGCCAAAGAAAGTGTAAAGGGAGTATGTATGTACGTAAGAAAATTGGAGCTTGTATTGTGATTTTGTGTGTCGCCAGGCTGGCGCGCCGTGAATAACCGAATTTCTAAGGGGGGATGATGATACTTTTCCTTTTGGGTAACAACAAGTACTACTAGCTTTCCTGGGTGTTTCACTTGTATATATCGGAATAAGCTTCTCTGTCTTCCTAACTAGAGCTCCTGTCTCCGTAGAACGCTTTTCTCTCTCTTCTCGCTTATTCTCTCATTTCTTCTTCATCATATTATGACTGGACTATTTTTATTTCATTTCGTTTTGTCAAAACCTTTTGCTTATTTTATCTCCTTCCCTCAATTTATTCTCTTCACAATGTACAAGGCTTCTGTTCCCTGTATACAAGCCTCAATTTATAGATGATATTTCTGTTCAAGAGTACCCTCTACAATATACTGCACTTCTCTGTAGGGCACAAAACTTCCCTTCACTTACCCTTCCTCTATGTATTCATCATCTTGTTGTAGCGTTGCCGGGAGATTGGATTAGAGAATGATGGTCGTTTCGCGCTAATAAATACCACGTTGAGCTTGTTTCTAAAAACTATAAATGTTGTGGACTAAATTGTGTTATAGACTCTATAAAAGTTGCATAGTCAGCTTTCTTCTATTTACTGTATCTATCTAGCCGTGTGTGTATTACATGTCCATGTGATCAATGAAAAATGTAACAAGTTATTAGGTTCAGTAGTACTTGGTGATGATACGGTATCTGTTATAATGATGGCCAGAGCGTATATAGATTCCTATTATTTACTCTGTCCTCTAAGTTCAGCATATTCTGTCACCGTACTTTATTGTACAGCTGTAATATAGATTAAACACTATGTAGAGCGACGTGCTATTACGTCGTAGATATTGACGGCTAAAGCTATATAACATACTTGCATTTCTTTCGGGCTCTATTCGCTTGTGTATGAGGGTATGGGAGAGGGAGCTCGAAAGCCGTTTTTGTTGTCAAGTGATACTATCTTGAAGAATGATGGATAACTGGGGTCTGTGCATCAATTAAGATTATATAAGCTCAGACAATACCTGATGTCGTTGAGTGTGTCGTCGTCGATGCCGTTGAGTGTCTTCGTCGATGCCGTTAAGTATGTATTTGTCAATGCTGTTGAGTATATATCCGCCAATGCTTTAGTATGTCTTCGTCATTGCCTGAGTGTGTCTTGCTTTAAGTGTATAGTTTAGTTTTGCGGTGGCAAAAACTTTGTTGTTCTCTGTACTCAGCATCATCGTCGTCATGCTGCTTCTTCTTCTTCTTCATCTTGTTACTTATCCTTCGTTGGCCATTGAATGCTGCATGCTCTGCTCTGTCGCTGTCTCTCTGTTTGGGTTTTGGGCAAGACAGAGGGATGAGAGAAACTTACTTTGTGGTACGTTTCGTAAAGCGAAGTGGCATGTCATAATAAGCTTGAACCGCTCGTGCACGTCTTTGTTGTCCAAAAAGCACTCTTCTGTATTGGTCGTTTTTGCCTTTTGCATCTTTCACTATTTACACACACACACAAGGTTTTCTCTATAGCGGGACATGCTTAAGGGATGCAGTCCCTATACAAGCAATAGATACTTAAGGGATGGAACTATGTAAAGCAATGATGAGGGATGGATAGAGCAACGCTCGGTACATGGGACGTGTGTAATGTGCCTAATGCTAAAGAATAGGCTGTTAAACATATGAAGGGGGTATTAATAGTATGAGTATAACGTTATTAAAATTGGTATAACTATTTATGTGCTCTAGTATTGCATAACAGTGTTAAATTTTGCGTTGGGATCCTTATTCCTTGTTGTTGGCAAGGAGGATAATCTGTTACATAAATGCAATAGAGGGGAAAATATACATTATGGGCACTACAACTTTGACTATATACGAGTTGGGCCGCAAGGAGCAGGCGATAGATTACGTTCCATTATGGTAATAAATATCGCTAAGTAACATATATTATATACATACCTAGACCCGGTTTAAAGATTTACACACTGATGGCAGTTTGTATTATATACTTGCCAATGGTTTTTATATTGTAGGTAGTTGGGATGCTATTGTAGCTGAAAATTAAATGCAGTCAACTTCCGGCCTACAAAGTAGTATGGCATATTCTATTCTATCGTAACCAAGCACGTCCAATTGTCAATACTTCTATAGAATATGGTAGCAGTGAGTGCCTGACCATCAGCTTTTATTTCATACAAAGACCTAATGTACTGTTTTGTAGTTGTGAAGTTAACATTTTGTGTGAGCAAATTTACATTTTCAGGCATACGCTCCGCTACATTATCTCCAGTGTCCATACGGCCAATATTTAAGAAAAAATAATGCATGCAGGACGTATTGTTGTACGTACTGTAGTACCATGCACGCTATATACGGTGTAGCGTCGAATGTACTGCAAAATAAAAATATGCATAAAGTTATATAATATGCGTAGTGAAGTATAATAACTATCTACCACTGGACCGTCCAAGAACATTATTCATGTTTTGTTGTTTGTTATCAACAAGGAAACCGCCTCCTGTTCCCTGGAATTTGAGCGAGAAAATAGCTCTTTCTATTTTCTTGTTGTAGGAAAAAGCTTCAAGAATCTCTTGACTCTTATTATTGTATAAAGAAGCATCCAAGGGTATGGAATGGGCAGTCGGGAAGTAATGTTTTGTAAATGTACTTGTGGAATTAAATATTGTAGGAGCGTGTGCGTTGCAGATTTAAATTGAAGGAACAGTATTATGTGTATATTGCAAGTATATAGCACGCACTGTATTTGTAGGTATGAATAATATATTAGAACATTTAAAATACATACTGGATGAGAATAAGATTTGTGTGCAAAGTGAAATGAGACTGCTACTAGAAATTATATAGGGGAAGGAATGGAAGGAGCAGAAGAAGAAAAAATGTCAGAACGTGCAAAACATTAAAAGAGTTGTATGCCTCATGAAATTTGTCTTGTGTAAATTTTATTAGCCATTTTTGTCCTTTGTGGCTCTGGTTTTTTTTGTGGAGTTTTTACATCACTTAACAGTAGTGCATGATCCTTATATTGTTATGAATGTATAAAGTGTTGTACATGTACATCCATGCCCTCACCGTAACTTACATATGCATAGGGGTGAGCTGGAAGCTGCACTGTGCAAGTCCTCCCGACCACGATGAATGCAAATTTACCATTTTTATGTGATTGTACTAATGCTAAGTAAATGATTGTGGATATATGTGAATGCACAGTAAAAGTGCATGATAATGAAGCCAAATATAAAATAGTAAGACGAAGATACAGATATATGAGTATGTGAATGTCCGTGACAGTGCTTATATTTTGCTATTGAGTATTATAAATACATAGTTAGTTTTTCTACCAAGTGAAAAATTGTAATTTTAGTGTGATTTGATATTAATAAAACACCGCCAGCAGGTGGTGGAAACCTTTACTATTTCTGACTTGACGAGATATTTAATATAGTCGAAGGTCTGTAACTGTACGTATAATAATAGACAGGATGACTCATAGGTTTCCGTAGGACAGTAACTGTAGATAAATAACAATGTTTTTGGTATAAGTATACAGGAGGCGGACTGTCTTAGATTCAAAAATTAAATGTACGAGAGTAATTGGTATAATTTTACATCAAGTAATGGGACACGAGCTATAAAATGTGACAAGTTTTTTCCCCGGTGCCTCTTCTTTCTGGCTCTCCATTATACAGACACTGTAGGCATTATAAAGTAATATAGAGAGATTCTATATAGAAGCACAGGGCATAGAAAAGCAAGGGAAAAAGTGTGGGAGCAGGAAGGAACAAATTGCCAAAAATGTTAAGCACACAGAAGTATATAGTGAGTGGAGATACGCTGTGCTTTTCTAAGGACGTGTATAAATTCTAGTTTTTTCCTGCCTTTCGACGCTCTTTTAGTCCGCCGGTAAGAAAAAGTTGAGTGTGTGCGTGTGTCCATGTATTTTATATTATATACGGGTTGTAGTAGTTATATGAAACATGTAGTAAGCGTCAGTATCTCATGCGTGGATCTTGTATATTAGGTTTGTGTATAGCTAAAACTCACCTTGTTCTCTTCTTCTCCCAAGACTTTGCAAACTACCGGTTTCACTTCACCGAGAAGGAGGAAGCTAATTTGAGAACAGTGTGCTTTATTTGATTTCATTTCATTTTTATGATCCCTTCTTCCATCTCACCACCTTCCTCTCACCGTTTCCGGCGCTGTGAAACAAATTAAACCTTGCTTTTTTATATTCCATACGTTTCTGAGGATCCTTTCATTATACCTTCCTCTGTTTAACATTATAATTTCAAGGTAGTTTATGAAATTATACAATGTAATTTGCTGGGGACTAGAGTTTAATTTAGTATATTAAATGTAGATTGTATGGACACTCTGTGCATATGTAGACACTGTATTTATCGTTCCTTGTGCATCTCATAAGAGATTTAATTGCCATAAGAGGGTACGGAATAAGAAGGTACGGAGGCGGAATTAATTTTTAATCGTCCTTCATAAATTCCCTGTCACCGTGGGAAGTCAAGAGGAAAAAAATACAGCAGCAGGAGAGGCTGGCTCTGTTGTCTTTATTTCTTTCGTATATATGACAGGGTATGTACTGTATTGCTGTAGTGTGTGTACAGTTGAAGATTTGCAGAATGTTTAAGAATCGTCCAAGGCAAAAGCAAAAAGACAAAGAGTCTTGTTAATTTTTTCCATTAATGCAATTATCATCGGTAATTATTGCGATTGCCCCATAGAGCTTGCAGTTATAGGAGCGGGATTATATACATACGAGTTTTATGTATTTGTATATGTATTTTTTTCTCGCCGTCTCGTATTGTATATCTGTCGTTCAAGTTATACATATTATTTCCAGTTTCATACATAAGAAACTTCGTAAAACTTTTACCACCATGACTTTCCGCTCCTCTGCTCACTCTTTCTCTCTTTGCTGTGAGGATGCTTTCCCTGCATCTAAAATCCCTATAGAAGATACTACACCCTCGTATAGATACGTTAAAATCACATACCGTTATGTGTATAAAGTTATACAAGGCTGTGTATATATTCCTTGAAACTCTATATAAAAGCCTGTATAAGCGCTCTAGTAAATTTTATAGAGTCAAAAGTGTCAACGTAAAAAATTACACCAATTACAACCAGGGACTTGGAATACAAAAGAATTTTTTCTATTATTTTTTCTTCGTCTATTCTTTCACTTTGGAAACGAAGAAGACGAAATTTTTACAGACACAAATTTTTCCCTACGGTTAAATGAATTACTTTGTTTTAATTGTTGATTTCTCACACTTACCACTCCAGTGGATTTTTCAAACTCACTCTCAACGTAAGAGTAATTTGAATAAGAACGAAATTGTGCTCATACATGAATTTCGTATAAATATTCCAGCTATACGGATATGCAGTAGAACCCTAAAACCGAGGGGTGAGTAGATGAGGAAATTAGCTCCATTTTTTCAAGACAGTGACAAATTTGGGAAAGGCAAAGAAATGAGTGTATATAGGTATATAGTAGCACGACGTCTTGTTCATATATGGAAGGTACATACTTGCTTGGAGCTTTAGACTTAAGATGTAATTATCATTAGTATTAAATAATTAAGGAATTAATGAAATATATCATGCTGCTGTATACAAGTATCTTATTAATTTACAGATGGCTTGTTGTATGTGGGATTAAGCGCTAATTGTTAGAGTAATGTATGTTAGAGTATGTCCTATCTCCTATCTACATCATTGTAATAATAGGAACTACCAAATGTATGGACCGGAGTATTGGTGTGTAGTGTTGTAGGTAGATAGGGAAAATTGGTTGACTTGACTTGACAATTGCATCAGCCCGCCAAGGAAATGGAATATAAGGGAATGGAGTGAAATCTTCGGGTCAAACGAAGTAGAAAAGTGGAATGTGAGCGGAGGACCAGAAGGGAAATAGTAATGCTGGAAGATAGACAAAGAAAACCATGGTATAAGAAGTCACCGTAAGAATAGCATAGATTGCATAAGAAATCCATAGACACCATAAGCAAACCTTAGAGGGTCCCGTAAGACCAACATAGGAATCACATCTATAGTATAGAAACTGTACAGACAAGTGAAGCAAAGACCAACAACTCCGGACAAGTTACCCTATGTATATTTAGTAAAGCCCTTCTTGTGCCCGAATCAGCCGCTCCGCTATTCAATTGCGTATATATGCTATGGAAAAGTAGTTTTAAGAGTTGGGAGAGCGTGAGCCATTAGTGGAACTCATGAGATAAGTTATATAGATACACGGTGGAGAAACAGGCACATGAGAGAAAATCACATTTGAAACAGTGTTTGTACTCCAATTGTTCCATGCTCTTTTGCTGTAGTGTTTTGCTAAACATTACCGGGTCCCTATAACTATACACTACTGCAGAAACTATATATCTATGTATTAAGCGACAATGCGTAGTCCCATATTCAAGTTATATCATGGCCCGTGACGGTGTAGGGAAGAAGTCAGGGATAAAAACAAGGCAGGTTCATTAAAAGAATTTAAAGGGAATTAGGAGCGGGAAAGGAATTCATTGAGCACAGTCAAGTGACAGCGGATCAACTTTTATGATGTTCTGTATTAATTGCGCACCTCCGACCAAATCCCACTTGATGTGATTCTTACCATGCAGGAGGAGTGAGTAGGCTCCTCAAGCCTTCTTTTAATACCGTAACATTATAGAATCTTTATACTCGACGCGGGGTTCGTTTCCTTCTATATGGAGCATTCTTATTCCGTTACACTCTCACCCCCTGGCTTAATAACAATAATGTCTTGTAATACTGAAATTATATTATAAGGCAATGAGAATTTTCTGTGGGATTTTTCCCTTCCTTGGCTTGATTCACCGAAGCTTCATTACTATTGTGGAGAATCTTTTCCTCAAGTGAATATCCTATGACCGTACTATATTCTATCTCTTTCACAGTAGCTTCGGTAACTACAAGTTCCCTCACGGGACCTTCTAGTTACAGATTATCTCACGTTGCTTTCAGTTGCGTGTTTGCTTACCTTTAGTTTTAGTTTGTAAATTCCCTTATAGTACCTTACCTTAAATTTGTAAATTATCTAATAAGTATAGCTCATACACACGTATTTACTCTCCTTGTATGGCAGTTTCATAAACATTTTCATGATATGTCAAAAAGAAACAAATCCTAATGTAACGCAGAAAAAGAGCAATCCTAGAAGCAAAAAAATGACAATGTTGTTAGCAGGTTGTAAAAATGTCAGTTGATGTCAATCCAAATGCAAGAATATTTCTGTGTATGTTTTCAAGTAGAACGCACTTTAACAGGAAGCTTTATCACGAAATACATATGTGCACATGTTAAACACATAGTGAATGGAGCTAAGGGGAAAATACCCGAAACGGAGGTGAAGGCATACAACTGTTCCCTTCCTCCTGCATAATACATTCTTGTACATTTATGGTTGTTGATGTCATGCAAATATCTTCCTATGCCTCAATAATAAGTGACAAGAACATGTCTGCGGGACTGTTTGGTTACATTATAGTCATGTAATCGTGTATGTTAAGATAGATATAAGTATAATACACAGCATTGTTACTATCATTACCGGCAGGATTGTTATTTTCCTTAAATCAGGAATACACAACACTTGTATAATAGCATGCCACAATGTGCCCTGCATGGCAGGAACAACCCAACTATAAAAGGAAGAGCACAAATAGAAGTCTCTATACATGTATATGTAGAGGAGGAGGATGCTGAGACAATCATCAATGTGTCGACACTGACAAAAGAAAAAAGATGAGGGAAGGTTAATAGAGTTGCAGTGCCTTGATTGACACGTTATGAAAATTTGAACGTATTTTTTTATCATTCTAGTTTTTATATGTATAGTATGTGTAGCATTTTTATGGTATGTAACTTCCATGTTTTAGTGTTCCTGTGGTTCCCTTTTCTTCCTATGGCGGTGTTACTTTCCATAATAAATGCAAGAACAAGAGGAGAGAAAAATGGATGGTTTATGACCTTTGGATCACTTTTTATATTAGTTTGTCAATCAAAAGAATTGAATGCGGTGGGTTCGTATAAGTTGCTCATTCCTTTTTTCCTTATTCCACTTTAATATTATTCTATAGAAAGCTAATGGAGAAAAATCTTTTCAGGACACCAAGGAGTTGCTAACATCGTTCTCTCTGCGGTTATATTATTATAGGATAGGAAGGGTGGTGGTATTCGGTGTGGGCTCATCAGAATAATTTAATTACGGACAGCAGCAGCATCCTTTAGAATTACTTCCTCCTCGGCTTTAATTACTCTTCTAGCCCTGCTTCCTTTAGCTCTATGAGCCTCAACTATATCTGTGTTTTCTATATTATAAACACATTTTTGAACTGATTTTAATTTTTAATAAATTAGAATTTAATTCTTAATTTTGCAATGTAAACGACTTTTTAAATAATTTTTTCCACTGTAAAGTTCAGTTTATAAAAAGGTTATTACTGTTATTGTATATTTACAACGTGTCCCTGGCCTGAGTGGAAGACGAACGCGTTCGAGATGAAAGGACAGGAAAATGCGGACGACAAGAGGAAAAAGAGACAGTGTGTTCATGGCAGGAGAAAGTGTCTTATATAATATTATAATTCAATTGGACATACACAAAGATATTTTACTCCTACGTAAATGACATAAATAGTCATCGCTGCTCTGTATAAATTATTTTACATATAGATAAATACTTTAACATATGATTACATACGTAGTAGATATGGTTGCATGCACGTTATGTAGGAAGGATGGCTCGTCGGCTCGTCCACAGAATTGGAATTAATGCACACCTAAAAACATGACATGAAAACCACGTCGTCTTGATTAAACGTAGCTTCTTCTTTTCCTCTTTTCCTGGTAGTTTGAAATTATATCTACTTTTGAGTTTAGATTCTACACAGAAATATATATTAGGACTAATTTTATTCATCCATAATACATAGTTTCTCTTTTCTATTCCGTGGATTTTAGTTTAATTCCAAGAACATGCAGATTGTGAGGTCTTCTTTTTGGTCTCCTTGTGTGTGTGTGTGTACAAGTTGATTGTCTGTGGCTGTGAGTTAACTTGTATCTGTATGTATATAGATTGAGAATGCGTTTTTTGTGCTTATTCTCCTGGATATGTTAAAGTATATGCACACAAGTAATGTTGTTGGGTTTAAGGACAGAATCAAATGGAAGAAACGATGCATAAGAAATTATATACTTATTCACGTGTACGTTATACGTACATGCACGTACATAAAAGAGAGAAAGCAAGGCTGTTTTCTTTATACTTATATACGTACGCAGTGCAATGGGAGTCTTGTCGAATCTGGTGAAACTCGACGACTGACTACTCGCAAATGCAAATGTGGATTCCAATTAAAACTACCCACAAGAAACATCATTTGTATGCAAGTGAAACTTTTGGTGCATTTATAAAAAGCCAAGATTTCGCTTCTGATCTAGACATGCTCTTTTACTTTTCATCCTGCGCCTCCTGCTTACTGCAGGAGTCATCAGCCTTATATTCCTTTTACGTTAGATAGAGAATAGCATTCCTACGTGTATCTGGTAAACTGTGGATCTTCTTTTTCGTAGCTTCTTACACGTTGGAAATTTGCTATGTACATATACGAAATCCCCTCTCCTTTATACATACATATCCTAAACTACGAAATCTGTATCTCCTATAAATAAGAAATCTGTATCCTTCTTAAGCAAAGAAAATCTGTACCTCTGATGCGTAATTCGATGAGTTTGTGAACGGAATTGTCATCATGGGTCGACTTCTGGGTCTTTATGTATATATGGTTATACCTATAAACAGTCAAATAGTCGTCTTTCTTCCGAAATTTCCTTATTCGGTGCAGACACTCGTGCAAGAAGGGTTGAATGTTATGCATAGGAGCGGATGAAATTCCTGAGAGCAAATTAAATACTCCCTCTTAATGTACCATTCCTCTTATTGCTCTGATTGCTTTGCGGACGAGCATGATGATGACATTGATCCCGCTATCAATTCATCTTGGCATGCATATCACTGTGGCATGCTTTTTTCTTTCTTATCCATCTTCTTTTATTCTTTCCCACACAACGCTATTTTGTTATAGGATATTAAATTGCACCCACGTAATCTTACTCGTATAGTAATTCCCAATGCATTTATTACCACTTTTTGGGTCTAAATAGCTAATTAGTGTCTATTTATTGTATGTACTTGGAGTTTTGCATGCTTTAGTTTGCTTGAATGCATGTTCATATTTTTCGAGAGCTCCGCGAAATACAGTTTAGATTGTGTATTTTGGACAAAAGAACCACGAGTATTTTTATTTGGACGAGGGATTATTGTTCTGAGGACGTCGCTTAGTTATTATTTAGGTCGTCATCAGGAATTAAAGCATCCCTGGTTTTTAGTTTTTCACAGGGCTATACAATAACACATCAAAAATAATTTTTAACTCCGTCGCTATATGATATTACATATAGGTATCTATAAATCTAACGAAGACTATGATGAGACGCTGTATATCTGTAGTATTTGTACATAGGTTGTTGGATCAGGAATGAAAAATTATCACGATTATCATCAGGCCCGGGCGGAGGAAATTGCTAACAAAGCGCAAAAAAATACCGAGGGATTTGTCTAATTAATTTTGCTCAGAAACACCCGTGACATTTCTCTCTCAAACAAACTCCTTTGAGCTTGGTCCTCCTTTCCAGGACGATTCTTCCGCTTTCTTTAATTTTTTGTCTTGTTTAAACGTTGATCATCTGTCTAGATGTATATGTTTTCTTTTGTTATTGTTATATACTTAAGTAGATGTATAGTGTTTTTTATAGATGCGACAAGTGTGACAAAGCAATAATTATGATTATCACAAATTCCCTGAGATACACCGTATGGAACCGGCGTTTCCTTTTCTTTTCTTGAGTTTTTTGTCATGCAAACTACTTTTTGGGACTCGTCTTTTCTTTACTTCTGTGTTATTAGCATTTCGTTATTGTTTTGTGTTCTTTCCCTATGATTTTGTTTCCTTGCCTTATCGTTTCAGTTACCCGATGCTTGTGTTTACATCTATGATTGTTTTTCTTTCTCATGATTCTGTGCTCATGTCTTACATTTTGTCTTCCCTAGTTAGTCAGATTACGTCGTGGGCATTATTTTATCGTCTTTTTGTGGGCATTATTTTAAAGCGATTTGAACCTTCTGCTGCATAATTTCGTGCATATACTTTGTTATTTGTATGTACAACAAATATAATTGTTTTATCAGGTAAGCTTCGGGATTTCGCAGTGACTATGTTGATTATCGAGAAATCGCTTCGCTTGGATAATTAAAAAGCATTAAGGGTTTGAAGTGATATGCAATGTTTGTGCACGAACACGTTTGAGGAGCCTTACTAAAAGGTAAATTGAGCTTTATCACAAGAGCTATAACGGGGAAAGAAGAATAGGGAAGCTGGAGGGAGACAGAAAAAGATGAGATGATAAGTGGAGATTGGAGTTTTAAGGATGTACCTTGTTTGGTTGTGCCAATGTGTGTATGCACAATATTGTTACTTCTGGTTTACTATAGTAGGTATATATGCTATGGTATTGTACACGTGTTATATATGCTACCAGCAAGTGTAAACATATGGGGTGTATAGTAGTAATAGTAAGGAGAATATCTTTAGGTGGCAGTTTTTATTTTCCTGGACATCAAGTTGCACTTTAGTTGATGGCTCGGGTGTAATTTTGAGTAGAGAACAAAGACACCTGCCTCATGTCGTGCTCACGGAGTTCTCTCTTTGGTAGTTTCCCTCTCTCTTCTCTCTCTCTCTCTCTCTTTCTGTCAAGTAATAGGAATACAAGCTCGTCGACAGAAGGTTGAATCAGAGGCCGGTTCTATTCACTAACTCAACTGTGTGAAGCCAATAACAAGATTCTCAACTTTCCAGTCCGTCTTTCATGTTGTTCAAGCTGTATGTACACTACAATATATGTATATGATGTTTGAACTTGTATGTTAATAGGCGTATACTTGTGTCAGTACATATATGCTGCACTATGCGATAGTAATGTTATGCAGTAGACTTGGCGGAGATTGTTTCGGTGTGGCAGACGGCATTGAAAAGGCTTTTGGGGTTTAGCAATGTTTCTTTAAAGGTGTAGGATACTAATAGTAAAGGAGTGTGTGGTGAGGAGAGACCTGAAGAATTATACACCTCTTCTCTTTTACTTTGCTCTACACACACACAATCTGTCTTTCTCGTACTTTACCATCTCCTCTATGTGCTTCTTGTTTAACGTATCCTTCTTCTTTACCGTCTCTTACTTCTTCATCCTCATCTTCTTCTTGGTATTTACACGGCAACTAACATGTCTTATGGTGTGAGCAGAGTAGAAGAAGAAAGTGAGAAGGGTGTGATGATGGGAAGTGTAAGTAAACTGGAAGGAAGAAGAATTTCTTGGCATTCGCTGTTTAAGTACACTGTAGTACTTTGGGGCTACTATTTACTATATACTTCTCTATACATTATACCTTACTTTTGCTGACTCTCTCTCTCTCTCTCTCTCTCATGCTCCCACTCTTTGGCCATGCCTTTTCAGGTGCCTTTCACTCCTGTAAATCCTTTCACAAAGAAAGTTAATGGAATTTTCTTTCCTTGGGCTCCCTTTCACACCATTTTCTAGTGTGTAAACAATGGCTTTCCCTGTAGTGGTACTTCTTCCTGCTTTTGTAAACCTAAGTGTATAACGGTATAATGTACGTGTACCTCATATAGAAACTTTAATACATCTAGAGTTGCCGTGCACACCGCGTGGTTATACAAGCTTGTAGGACTTGAGAGAGAAGAGAAATCCTACCAAGGAATTTTCATACGAAAACTTAAAACACACTTATTCTACTTGCTTTATATTACTAGTATATATTGTATCTACAATACAAGAGTTGTTTTCTAACTTTTCCACTTCTTCTTCTCCTTTTGGTATTGCTTCTTCATCCATTTACTTTTTAGCCGTGAATATAACCCCTGTTCATATTCAGTGGCTTTGCTTTCCATTTATTGCCAAACACCTTAAAGGAAGGCATCAAATAAGAGGAATGTCCTACCGTTCCTAATGTAGATACATGTATGTAATGAACAACCTTCTTCACTTTCGAAAGGCTTTGAGATTCGTCTTATTTTTTTCTAGTTGTTGCTGTTGTTGCTATTAATTTAAAATACTCTCAGGTTTCTTTGTGCGAATGATGTTTCAGGCAGCTTCTCATTTGAGTTTGTCCGAATGCACGTGTTTGCTAAGTCTGTCCTATTGCTACATTACTTAAACGAGATGTAGTATTGGATGTCAATAAGGCTTAAAGAGAAGATGCAAGTGAAATGTAAGGTGATTCATTTAAGAAACATGACTCATTGTATACGATACTATGAAATGAAGCTTGTCCTGTTATCATGTGAGGCATTCTGATGATTTTCTATTTTTGACCAAGGTAGCTGAATTAGTGATTGTATTTTCAGAACTACTGAAAAGGTCGGTGTTTTTAGGGTTAATTTAATTACTCCTGACATGTGTGACAGCTTAAGCTTGATTATAGCAGGACTGGAACACTAGATTAAGACACACTACTGTAATAAGATTTCCAGGCGGACAGAATTTAAGTTTCAGACACTTGAAGGAAATTTTCTTATCAATTTGGAACAAGAGAGTATTGTTTGAAGAGCGGATGGATGTTTGCTGTAATTATTATTGGACTGCAGTTGCTATAGGAGATAATATAAAGGTACATGTGGGATGTGTGTACTCGCAGTGGTCAAAGTCCACCATAAAAGCGTTATTGGTTAAAGGAACCTTTTGTTTTAGGGATGGAGGTACAAGCTCCACGAAAATATTGTGAAGGTATACCGACCTGCGACGGAAGGTATACTCTCAGGTTAGCGGTCAGGTTTCTTTGTATTTACTCTACACATGTGTGCATATGCACGTGCATAACTCTGTAAGAAAACCAGTATGTACGCCATTGTATACTTACGCTTTGACAATTGTTACCGTTGTTTACGCTTAGTTTTCGAGGTAAAGCTAAGGTCTTCCAGGGAAACTTGCCGTAAGCTTACAAACATATTTATATAGACCCAACATATAGACCATATAAAGAAGACATCAGATACGCTTTTAAAGTCTGTTGTCAGTGTCTTTACGGGGATGACGAGGATGAGAAGAGCGAGTGAAGGGAGATAAAACGAAGACCTCACTCACTCTCCTGCTGAGCCTAATGTTGACTCATCTCATGCCTTCAAGCCTTTTCTCATTACCTCGTATATGGGATGACTCTTCGTACGTCTTTTTCACTTTTACAGATGCCCCAACATTAAATACAGTATGTAGGTTGCACATGTACGGTCTATCTGGTTGCAAGATTTTGAGGTAGGTACCTTCACTGAACAATAAATGTAACCTCCTTCGGTGTTCTCCTTCTGTACCTTCCATCATCATTGGAAGAACAATCTACTATTGACATTTCTGTTAGACTATTTAGATGTTGAACCTTTTTCCTATATTAACTTCTTCTGGTAGAAAAACACGTTGAGGGACAGGTCGGACGATTGGTAGGTCTAAGGGTTTCATTTTGTTTTTAGAGTTGTCGAGGTCAAGTTTTCCTTCGGAGATCATTAGTAGTTTGTGTTTTAGTTTGGGAGTACATACCCGAATGTGTTTACGGAGTTTGTTCAATTTTTGTTTTTGTCGTTAATGGTGAAATTTGTTGGAGAATTGTTTTTCTTAGTGCGTTGTCGGGATTTCTGATTGTTTCACTGTGTTGGAGATACTGCCCAGATATTTCTGTAATTTTGAATTGAAAGACTTTTGCGTAAAGTGTGTTGACCAAAATTGCTTATTCAAGAAGCAAAATTAGTGGAGAAAATTAATCTATCTAATTACAAGACAAAATACTTGGAAAGGAAAGCACATGGTATGGTTGCAAAGAGTTCCCTCAATTTGTAAAAGTGACTCATGTTGACGTTCAGTGTATTACCTGTTCAAGCAGAAAGTAAAAGGTAAAGTTTGCTTAGTCGGAGGATGAGTCAAACACTGAGTCACCTCCAATCACTCTCACTCTTCACAGAGAAGGTATAACCCACCTGTTGTGAGGGTGTAGGAGTTTCTTCTCTGATTCGAAGTCTGGCTTTATAGACGTTACCTGCAAAACACTTCTATAGAGCATACAACGGTAGTGGAACATTGGGGAGGTGAGTTGCAGTACCGAAGTGTTTTGAGTTGCAGCACATGCACAGGTGTATCCGTACCTGCGCGGATGATGCGTTACAAAGGTAGTCCTACATTTATTCCTCCCGTCTGTGCTGTGTTTGGAGTTAACATGAAAACCCATCAGGATGCTTCCAAACGGGTGAAAAAGCCTAGCGGTGCTTCCAAATGGTTGAAAAAGAAGAGAGATGTATTCAAATGGATAATCAACCATGGAGATTCTTCCAAAAGAATAGAAAAGCATGAAGATATTTCCAAAAGAATAGAAAAGCATGAAGATATTTCCAAAAGAATAGAAAAACATGAAGATTTTTCCAAAAGAATAGAAACTCATGGAGGTGAAATCGCTGAGTGGTATCCTAGTACTAATATTAGTACATCTACTAGAAGCAACAGTAATTCTAGAAGCAGCATGTGTAACAGAAGGAAACAGCCTCGACTGGCAGGTAATATTCTTCATATTTCCATGTAAATCGGTTTTTCTTGTCGTTTCCGTGAAGCTTCAACGCTTCTGGTTCAACTGTGTAGATGTGCTGCAACTAATGCAAGCACTATACGTTCTGCAAAATAGAGATGTTTGTACTTGCATTGCAAGTTGATATGTAAGTATTTCAGGTTCTGCAATGCATTGCAGGTTTCAGAAGTTTTGAAAGTATTGCAAGTACATAACGCATAAGAAATCTGCTACTACGGTTTTAAATACATAGGAAAACTGAAACTGTTTCATATTTTATGGGCAATTCCATGCTATAGAATGAGGAATAAAAATGTGTACTAGTTTTTCCCCTCTGGCTTCACCATTTTGCCAAGCAACAAGCATTTTCCTGTGGATCTTCTGTTTTTCCTAACCCTGTTAAGTATTGCTCTCCCGATATAAATACATGTGTAAGTTCCAGCTTCCTGTTATTTTTTCCATTTGTACCGACCATTATTTTTCCTTCAAATTTCAAATACTACCAAGATTTCCATCGTTTTAGAAATTTTTCTCTCGACCCACTCGTCCTCGTATTTTTCCTCTCCTTTAATGTTATTGGCATGATGGCCAGGACTGATATGCAATTGCTACTGTTGATAGACTATGCTAAAAGACTCCACCAAAAAAGCTCAAGCTACTCTCGGCATGTACCGAACGGCGTCAACTATATTATATTTATTTTAATACGGTAGCGTCCAAATGAGCGAATAAAAATGCAATGGCAACCATAGTCCATTACTTTGTGAACCTTGTTCCATGCAGAACCTTGTGATATGCACATATTTTCTTAGATGTTTTGGTGTGAAATGTGTATGTATATGTGCGGACTTGAGGACCTTCCACATTTCCTATGCATGACCGTCCTCCATTCATACGTTGTGCCATACGGAATGTAAACCACAGTGGTGTTGACTTCATTAAAATGTATATTATGTTCTTTTTTGATACTGTGGCAGTGTACGAAGAAGGTTGCTATCTTGATTCAAAATAACGTAATCTGCGTGTTTTATTCTAGTGTAGGGTCCTGTAGTCGTATAGTGTATGTGGTTTTAAATGTGACTTTAGTACACTTGGCCAGGAGAGATATTGTCTTTGGCTTGGGAGAATTCCGCTGTTTGAGTTAACAATTCCCTTTCATAGCATATTTTTTTACGTGACGAGCCCTTTGGTTGTTTCCAAGGGTGTCCTTTATCGGGTTCAGTATCTTCTATGTTGGTTTGACTATGCTCCGTTTTTTGAGGAGTTTACTCTGTGTATGTGTTTTCAGAGACGCTGGTTAAATGTTGGTCTTGTTAGAATAGTTGAGCTACATACAAACGTATGTTCATCATGTTAAAACCTATTAAAATATCATGTTGTATACTATTTTTCATGAATTTAGGCTCACTATTTTATGCTTACATTCACAATAATTCTTTCGATATTTCTCATGGCCTTGTCGCCTGTACATACATAGTACATATAGATACTATTTTTATTTTGTAGATATCTAGTATTGGCTGGTTTGAGATGATGCCGCCACCACTCAGTATGTAAGCTGTTGGTATAGTCCGTCCGGTATACAGTGCGTAATGGTTGTAAATGTGTATCGTAGTTTATAAGAATAGAAATAAATTTGTGTATAGTATACATGTTTATACAAACATTGGTAATTCTATGATAAAGTAGACACATAGACTGTGTAAATCTGCATGCAATGTGTCAACGTTCGGTCGGATACTTGATGTAAAAGGCTATCTCGGTCATTTATCTCACCCTTACATATCCGGGCCCTATCCGTCCATCTTTAGTACTTGAGCAGAGGTGGTAGTTTCCATGGCCCTTCTCTTTTTTCACTTGTGCTGCTTCTTTTATGTATGTATTTTTAAGCACTTATCCTACATGTATTTTAAAACATTGTAACAATATGAAGTACAATGCAGTATCTGTGTTCATATCTGTTCGGTGTATTTATTTGTGTTTGGTGTCTATATATTTGTCGTCCTTTGCTCCTGACTGTTACAATGAATGTCGGATCTGCCAGCACTTATTATATGACTTTCTGAATGCAAACATTAAATTTGTCAAGTTGCAAAGTTCAATTTTAAATAGAGATTATATGTATTGCTATTGTGAACAAGAAAGAAACTAATAAGAACAAGAAAAAAGACTTTGAAATGAAATTCTTTTGTAGTCCAATCTTTATATCTTGTTGTTATTTGATTTGTCTTTAGCGTGAATCGGAGTGATTGTCTACAAGTTGTTGGTCCTGCGTTTTTTTACTAAACGAAAGAAATTCATTTGATTTTTAAAAGGGTGAATCGGTCATGCAAATCAAATAAGAAGGATATTGCCATTAAGGAATGCAGTGTAGCTGAGGGTGTGTGACAATGTTATAACATGTAGGGAGAACAATGAGAACGAAAAAATCTTATTATTTAGCACCACTCACTCTCTCGGACCCCTTTGGCTCTTATTTGTCCTTTTTCCTGTGATATTGGTCTTTTTTACAGTTGTAAAAAATGAACAAACGGAATTCAGTTTGGTGCTTGTTTCTCTCTGTAGAGTTTGTTATGTAGGTACGTAAATAACATTGTAGCCTATAAGGATATATAATATACATACAGTACTAATGGAAACTGTTGTTTAATTTTTTCCTTGGTTTTTTTTGTCTTTTGGCATTTTATTATTACAACTAGACTATCATTATACTTGTAGACTAGTGTGTGTATGCACATAAGTGGTAATGCTGAATATGAAGTTACATAGGAGTCAAGTTTTTACACAGGACTGAGATTGATCTCTTCTGGTGTCTGACATTTCCTTCCGTTTTAGATCCTTTCCTCTTCTCTCTCTTCCCCGCTCTCATCCTTTCTTCCATTTTTCCAATAGACTGCCGTTCCTCTTACGCTCTTTTACTCCCAGAGATTTTTCTTTTTCTTCTTCGTCTTTCTCTGCAATGTCAAGTCTCACCCCTGCACACACTTACAAGCTTTGGTATTATCTAGCCGTTGGAATTTTTCGCTTTGTTTACTCCTTTCAATAATGTGAATCCTGTCAGGGAGAATGTGTTTGCCTGTATAAGTTTGTTGTTTTATGATTGTTTTTGTGTTATTAAACAATTATTCCATTGTCTCGTAATATGTGATTCGATACAATTAGGTTGTAGAAATAATTGCGACATGGAGCTATATTACGCAAGAATTCGATGGTTTGGAGAGAATGTTTCGTGAGAATGTGATGACTTTTCAAGTCTTGTCTTGTACGAAGGTTGTAAATAGATTGTGTGTATGTAATACAATGGTATGAGTATACTGTAAAGGAAAGAACTCCTGAATGTTTCCGTTCTACTTGGCTTCACAGCCCTAAATAAAATTGCATTGGATGTGAATTTTTATTATGATGGTGAACACGTTTACAACATATCAGGCAGTGCATGAATGTTTTTAAATTCATAAAAGAATAAATTCAATCTGAGGAGCAGCGGACGAACAGGAAGGAGAGGAGCAGGAGAGTGAGAAGGAAGGAGGATAGAAAGACTCACTCTTTAAGTATCAAAACGAGGTATGAGAAAGAACAGGAGGTACTCCTTCATATATGAGAAATTCCCCGTCACTTTTCCTCTCATTTTTCTCCTATGGAATATACGTTGCATCCTTGAGAAAGCGGGTATTTTCGAAGTAATAAAAATATAAGCGAGAAGAATGAACGTTCTATAAAGGCTTACGGACTACAATGTAGGATTGCAAGGTATCTACTATCTATCTACAGATGTAACAGTTGCAAGTACAGATAAAGTATTGCAGGTATATGAGCTACATACAGTGTTATAGAAATCCTTGAATATCCTAATATACAAGAACTTAAATGTAATATAAATATAAACGCGACTCTATACATTTATAAGAATAAGAAGATAATGTATGCGGAAAAGACTGTGAAAGGAAAAGTGTCATAAATTTGTTGAAGCAAAACTCACTCGTATGTATTTATATGTGTACTTGCTATTATGCAGTAGCATATACCTTGCATTAGTAATAATGATAATATATGCAGGAATATAAGACTACCGAATATAAAGTCGTCTGAGGAGAGGATTGTAACGGGAAAATACACAGATGTAGTTCACATTATAGTCACACTCGAAACTCCAGGATTTTAGAATCAAGCAATAATTTTGAAGAATTTCAAGGATTCTCTTCCTTGGTATCATTGTCTTCGGGTGCGTATATAGCTTATCTTCCTTTTAAGTTTATTTTTAAATTGCACTGAAAAGACTACTTTTATATCCTAAGAAAACTCAAGTTATTCTTCATAAGAAACCTCGTCTAGTTTTTTATTGTAATAAACGGGTTTGTCGTCTAGAAAAATTAATATAGTCCCGTAACAAAATCACCTCTTCAGGTTCTGCTTCTAACAAAAATCTTCTTGCTATTCCTCCTCTAATTTTAACTTCGTAGGTTTTAAAAGACATATGTCGTGTATTTCGTGTATAATATGCTCATAACTACAAGTGAACAAGTAGTGCAGAGTTGCGTGGGAGATATTTTTGGACGTTTGTACCAGTAATTACATATGAGGCGGATAAGTGGAATGAAATTGAGAAGGAAAGGGTGTATATGGGAGATGCACGCACATGAGAAGATGCGCTTGGTGGTTCAACAGTTTTTTGAGTAGCTTGACTTTGCTTTTTTGTGATGTTACTATTAGAGGCAGTTTGTGCAAACGCTGCAATGTATGGTTTGTGTATGTTTCGCTTTGTTATTATTATGTTTAGGTACAGTAGTTCTGTATATGTTTTGCTCTGTTCCTCTCCTTGTCCACTAAAACTTAGTAGAGGACAAGATTCTGCAAAAGCCAAAATGTGTGAGCCGGGTGTTAGTTTTTGATCAGAAACAAACCTCATAAGCACTTCGACATGGAAGGGATCAAGCCCGTTTGGTCGAATTCATTGTCAAACATATCGTGTAATCATATAACATACACACGTAACTCCCGTATGCTATACAACACCAAATTTTTTTCATCTCCTGGTCGCCTAATGAAAATGAGAGAGATCCAGTAAATTGGAAGTTGTATCATCTGAAATTACTCTGGGACTTATGCTTCCTCCTTTTATTACTTAAGGCCAGGAATAGCAAGCTTAAGTAAAGGCTTGTTGTCAGAAGCTAAACTCAAAGATCGAAGGGTATAGAAAAAATTGCGTTGATGACCAAGACGAAGGAATAACCTTTCCTCTCGAGTCAAAATATTATTAGATACACAACAGTCATATTCTGGTATACTATTTTTTTAACGCTCGCTGACTAACCGTATGATTGGATGGTTGATGGTCAAGACAAGATGAGAAGATGTATTTAATGAGTTAACATGTATGTGCTTTTGTCGTGCATATCTTTAAGATATAGATATCGGTTGCGGGCTTGTATAGTGTAAAGATATTTGGCGTGTGTATAGTTTAAGTATCATCGGTGGTAATATTATTACAGACTAGCAGTAATATTAGGGAGTCCCTGGGTAATTCCAGGAAAATGTGACAACTGTCCTATATGTTCATTTTTATTTTGTTTTAGTTGAAGATCTGGAGGACGCTTCCGAGGAATTGGTCATTGATGAGGATGCTACGACTAATAACACTGATCCTGCTGAACGTGAGCCGTCCGACTCCGACTCACAAACCATGAGTCCACGTCCTGAATCCAATGCATCTGCTACTACTGTCCCTCCTGCTACTGATGTTGGTCCACAAGCTCTTGACTGCTCGCCTGGCTCCGATAAGATGACTATCGATGAAGGTAAGAGCATCTTACCAGTACATTTTAGTAGCTGTATTTTTCTCTTTTCAGCTTCATTTTAAATCACATACTGCCGACTGGATAGCATTAGTCCAGCCGTGCTTTAACATGTATACACCGGTAATAACATTCGTAAAATGAGTCCTATCATATACATTTTTCATGTTGGAATCATGCACCATTTAATGTTAAGTTCTACGACTTCAGATCTTTTTGATTAGATTTCATACTACTTCTATACGGTGCGTCGAAGCTTAAAATAAAAAAAATATTATACGTACATATATCTTGTAGGTCATAGACAAACAGGACAGGCGACGTTGACATGATTAGGGATTTTTTGTTAGTAAGAGCGACGGAATGGTTTACTGTTTCCAAATCCTGGAATACCGGTATACAATCCTTGTCAATGTTTTGTCACTTTACTGACGATGAGAAGTAGAGGAGATCAGTATTATATTAGAAGTAAAAAAGGTCAGAAGCCTTCTCCTGGAAGCTTCTACTACCTTTTTACGTCTTCTATATGGACGTGCGTTTTTACTTTTTTACACACTTTTGCTTGTCGGTGTGGAGTGACATTGTCACACGACTCCACTTTTGCATGCAAAGTATCCTTTTTTGTACGTAAAATCCAGAATTTTTTATATATGTCCTGGTTTTTGTATGCAAAGTGTCCTGGCTGATTTCACATACGTAGGTTATCATGGCATTTTTATAAACAAGTACGGTGGCGTTTTTTGTATCCAGCATTTTTGGCAAGAGAAGTCTCCTGAATTTGATTCTATTGCTCAAGAACCTTCTCATTTAAATTCGGTTGTATACCGTGAATATTGAAGAACCGACCTGACGCTTCTGGGGGGTATCTATCGTATACGATTTTCATTCTATAAAGTTCTTTCAAATATATCGGAGTATTTGATTTCTGCGGATCCCTTTTCCGGCGGACTCTGTTAGGCATGCATGCTTGCATTGTAAAAGGGGTACCTTTCCTTAGTCAGAGGAAGTTCTATCCGTATTACAAAGTGTGTATATCGTTCATGAAAGTTTAGGTCTGTGTCTTCGCCGCAGATGAAAGCATTAAGGGAAGTATACTACACTATAAGTATCGAGGAGCTATGTGTACAAGTTTTTGGCTTCAGGGATGATGGTCACAAGGTATGGATTCCTTGGATGAAATTACCGGGAAAATTGAGTCAGTGGCAAGCACATTGTTAAACATTGTTCGAAGCTCTGGTATCAATTTCAGCAGTCATTTTTCTCTTGTCTCGAAACTATTTCACTCACACTTTTACTTGTTCTCTCCTGTATGTTATGCATGTTATTGAGTGTAACTTTTATAGTGTTTGTGACTTATAAAGTATTGGGATTTCCATATGGACGTTTCAGGCAGCAGTGTTCCGTAAATGCATAGTGTTTGTCCATACATGGGAACTACATATGGAAAATGTCTACAATACAATTTTGTAAATTCGTCTACCGTCAAAAAATCGAGATCTCCCTGTTTCGCACACGTTTCACCAAATTTTTCTGTGTCGAAGAGGTTATATGCCGTTCAAGTGTTCCCTTATAGTGTTCAACGGTTCCGTGTTTATGTTTCAGCATTTGTGCTATACATTTCATCGTTTCTGTTTTTTTTTCAACGTTAGTTTTCCTCTTCCAGTAAGTTTCTTGTGGTGGAAGAAACAAATCTAGATTTGATTTCAAATGATTATTCTTGCACCAGAACCTGACGCAACGGATGACTGGAGCTGAACCTTAGTCTCCTACTAAACAATCACAGTATTTCTTCGTGAAATTTCCTCGTTCCCTCGAAAATTCTTAATTCCTTTGAAAGTGACTACTGAAATGTTACGCTATACTTTTTCACACTCCCACTTGAGAACTAGAAGTATGTATATATAACAGAAGCGATGTTGTTGTAAATGGAAAAAATAGACAACAAATAAAAGCAGTGGAATTGGCAATGACGACGTTGCTGGCATGAATGGACCAGAAACATAAAAAAGAAAAAAAAATGGGTTGTTAATTAGAATTAAAGGGAGAAACTGTTGACTTTCTCTGGAAATTGTAGGTCTTGACTACTGTAAGGGTAATTTTGTTGTATAGTTGAAAAAACGAATGTGGGGCTTAAGGAGAGGACGAGAGTGTAACAGAGGGAGAGAGAGAAAGGACGAGAGAGGTAATGAAGCCTAGGATTGTTTCTCTTCTTCTGTCTCTGTATAAGTATAAATGAAAGGAAGCCTTAATAATTTCCATGTATAAAATAGAGAAAAGAGAGAGAGTGAAGCGGGTGAAAATGAGTGGCGACGAAGTCTTAAGTGTGAGTGAGTGACTAATTTACCATCGTTTGTTTCTTTCATTTCCTCAACTCACTTTTCTTTTCCACTTGACTCAACGACAACGAAACTGTATGTAGGAAGTACACATATAAGATGTATAGTATAGGACAGAAGGATATATGTATAGTCGATGTTCAATACAGATTGCTCTTATGTATGAAACGTCAACGTTATATAATTGCAAGGTATTTTTGCATGCACAGCAATGTGAGTCCTACTTAAATAGGTCTGGATGAAAACTAAGTGTTGGGATGTATATAGTAAGATGTATACTTATATATGTAAGCTCACTGCCGTATACACAATGTAAATCTTATGTGTATACTGTGTATATGTGTGGATTTGGTGGGTGCGTGTGTGCACACGGCATGTGCTGGGGAGTCATTCTATGACTAATTTTTTAATCAGGAAACTATTTTTCTGGCACGAATCCTATAATGGGATTTAATTAAAAGCTCCATTCCTCATTCTCTCTCTCTCTCTTAGCTTCTCCTTTAGGGAAAAAAATTATCCTCATAATTAATTTGCCAACCTTTCATCATCATCTAGTGTGGAAGAGCAGGACGGGAGGAAGAAGATGAAGTGTATACAGCATATATTAGGACGAACGTGAAGAGGACGAAAGGAGGAGGAGGACGTCGCCAACTTGTACTTTTTTTTCCTTTTCTTTTCTTTCCAAGTTTCCTTCTCTAGTGTTTCTAGCTCCGTCAGCTTATTTTTCACTTTTGGCTCTAATTTTTTTTATTTTCCTTTCTTCGCTGTGTCTTTTAGATAGAGAAAACAAGCTTGGAATTATAATGTGATTCTGACATTGTCTTCGTGCTTTGTCTCAGGAGCTGCGTGATCGGCCCTTTAATTAACAGAACAACAACTGTCCGTTTACCTTTTTGTAAAATGTCTTGGTTATTACTCTACCAGCGTTAGTTGGACTCTGTTTTTATCGCTGGGAACACGCATGCATTTCTTGCATGTAGAAAGAGAAAGCTGTGTGAGATTTGGAAATTGCGTCCGAGTATCACTCATTCATAATTTTATTAATTTAAATTTCGTTTAGTAATGAAATAATGAAGGGGAATTGTTCAAATTTTATTCCTCCGGGGCTCAAAAACCTCAAGATTTGTTTATTTCTTATTGGGGTTCCTTAAGAAACAAACGCTGTTTTGAGTACTTGTATAGTATAGCGGGGGAGAAACCATAGATAACACAGCAGAAGTCATGTGGGACGCAGCCTTCTTTGGAACGACTCTTCCGAGTGTTTAAAAAGACTTTTTGATGATTATTCAATGAAAAGCCATAGGTATATAATATATACATTGAAGACAATAAGATGACTCTATGAGCAATAAGGATAGCTTGTTCGGAAGAAGCTCTCATTGGGATACATTTAATTAGAAAAGCTTTAAACTTGTGTCCCTAAAGTTGCTCAGGCTCCTTTTAATTTGGTGGCTTGTTGGTCGTCGCGGAGTGGTGAGGAGGACTCTCTTCTGATTTGACTTCTCATCAGTTGTCCCTATTATTGCGATTTTGTATACAAGGACCGAACCGCAGCAGGGTGGGATTCTATCCTATATGCTCTTTTAATTCTCTCTTCCAAATAGGAGAGAATGTAGATATCTACGTAATCAACTTATTTTGATATTTAAGTATTTAGCCCTGTTTTCCTTTATTTAGAAACTCTAATGTGGAGAAACTTGGAATGTGTACGAACTCCGTTGAGACGACCCACCAAATAGGCAACACATATGGCAAGAGATGAATGCAAGAAACGAAGGAAAATAAGTCGTACAAATAGAGTAGTAACAAGAAGAGAAATTGAGAAGGAGGGTTTGAAAAGAGTTGGGTGTACTATTGCGGAAATTCTAAACGTGCTACAGATAATTAAAACAATTGAGGAATAAAAGTTGAGTGTTTAGGGAAAAGTCGGGGAAACTGTCTCCCCTATATGTATCTACTATGTGTAGCTTGATAGCTTGTATTACATATCTGCTTGTAATAGCATGTGGTATATTTTAAGTTGTCCTCAACGACTCATTCTTCGTGTATTCTGAGGTTACAATCTTAAGATTTAAATACGTATATCTACAGATTACGTATATCTCTAATACTAATAATATATCTCATACATATGAAAAAATTTAAGTCATGAAGCTGCTGAATATTTTAACATAAAAGAGTATTTGCACAGTCTATAAAGCCCCCGCAATTACTATTATTACTATACCTTGTTCTTCACGAACACTTTATATACCAGGGTTCCTATCATTTGAGGTATCTCACTTGTATTACCTTTTGCTGGATTGATATTGTTATGACCGCAATGTGTCTTTGCCGCGTGAAAGTTTTTGCGAGGTAAGCAATAAGCAGGGTAATAAACAAGTTTCAAGTTTGCTTGTAGTGTGCATTGTAAAAGATATATGGTCAAGATACAGTGGAAAGGGGTAGAGAAGTTTTATCGTGGTGTTTTCGTTGGTTTATGTAGTTTGCATAATGGGTTTAAGTATAGGTGTATTTGTTTAGATACTGTGTTAAGTTCAACTTGATGTTGTTTCACATAAAATTATAGACGTTAACATTACGTATTGTAACATTGTAGTACTCAACATAGCATAATATGACGTACCTTTTTTGTACATATCTAAGGTTGTTACATGCAGACGACACAATAAGACATTGAATCTTCTTGACTTCTTCATACTTTACGGAACATTTGTGCCGTTCTCATGCATAAGAAGTACATGTGTGTAAGATAGGTGTAGCGTAACCACATTTGTGTGCTCAACTTATGTCCCGTGAGGATTATGATTGACTCCCTGGAATTCCCTCTGATTCCCTCTTCATCTTCAGGACATGCTTCCCATGCATGTATGTGTATCTACATACAGGGGGGATTGTAAGGAGAAAGTGTGAATTTTGAAGGGATCAACCTGGAAAAGTATATGTACATACTCTTAAATATGTAAGATTATATTTGCACTTGAAGTTTTTATGCAATTATAAATAGTTGAATATGTGTGGGAAGCTATTTTATGACACTGTTAAGGTTCTCTATGTTTAACGTTCTGGTTGGTGTGATGTGTACACAGAATGTTTGTTCTGTAGGCATATATGGGAATTTAATAGGTAGTGTGGGTATTTATATGGAAAGAGTCTTTCCATGAGGCATTGAGGCTTGAAGCCAATAAAGCGTGTATTTGACAGCGATAAGATGTCGGCAATCCGGCCTTTCACAGATTCAATGGTTTAAAAATGATTCAATAACTTTTAGTTTTCTTCTCCTCTCTCCGCTCTTTTTTTTCTTTCTCTGTTGTTATTCTCTGTTCGAATAAAAAAACACACCGCTTTTGTGTTCTATTCTACGCTCATATTATATTGTTATGGGTATGGATAAACTGATACTACACATAGGGAATAGTAGTGGTTCTCATCTCTTTTTTTGACTTTTCACAGGGGGTGAGACAAGCTGAAAAAGCGTTTTTAGGTTTTTTTCTAGTATATAGTATCTGGAAAAATGTATGTAGCTTCCGCAAAGGTGGACTCCTTGCCTACTGTTTTTAGGTTCTACTTATTTTCCTGTATGCTTATATTGGTTAACGTATATAGAACAGGAGAGAATATGTATGTATGATTTTTTCTTGCATAGATTTCCCATATTTTGATTCCATGTGTCTCTTAACAACAAAGAAGGTTTCAAGAGGGACTTGACAGTGGGAACAGACGAAGAAGAAGAGTTTCTATGTGCATTTTTTCTAAGGATGTACGTTAAGTTTGCCGCTGGTCTTTTTCTCCTACTTTGTTGACTACGTAGTATTATCTCTGCATTATAGGCCACACAGGCACACACAAGGTTTTATATAAAGGAGATGATGCTGAAATAAATGTAAGTCTTCTTGTCTCAATCAGAAGACAGGTTGAGGGTGGGTGATGAACGGATTTTTGTTGTTCCGCTGGGCCGGCCGCCGTCTCATGGATGGATAGATGGGAGGCAATAAATCCCACCTTTGTTCAAGTCTCCTGGCTGGATCCATATCTTATTCCTTCTTTTCCTCCGATTTTTATATCCTCCTCAACCTCTCTCTCACGTTCGTCTTCTTCTCCTTACCACCTATTTCTCTTCTTCGGCGTCTTATTCCTCATTTTATTTACCGTATTCTTCGTCGTCATGTTATTTGGCATATTCTTCCTCCTCTTCGTTGTCGTCGCTTGATGTTGACTTTAATAGAAAATGCTGTCAATCAGTTTTGACGGACGGATACACGTATGTGTATTTTTTCATTCAATGTTGAGTAGTTTGCGTATCTCGAAGGTATTTTGTCTCATATGAAAAGGGATGTGATGGGACTGGTGTAAGTACAAAATATATAGGTTAATTCATACTCTATCGGTTTTGGAGATTTGGATTTTAAATTGTTTTGCCATCATGTGTACAGCAGAGGAAAGAACTGCCAAGGGCTCCTTGATTCATGTGGAGAAGTTTTTCTTATTGCACCTTTTGTGGTATAGGATTTTAGTATGTATGTACGCCTATATAGATTCAGTAATCTTCCACATGTAGTATTTATGTATGGCGTTATTTTGAAAGAGCGACTACTAGAAAGAAGTGAGAGAGGAAAAACCATCATGACATATTTCACGCACGATTTCATTCCAATTTATATGCATGTGTCATTTTCAGGATTTTATTATTTCTTTCGCATTTTAAACACGACGACCTTTTTCCAACCCCTACCGATATCTTACTTGTGGTATATACTTATAGTTGTATTTTGCTCAGTCATCCAGAGTCATCTGCATTTATCAGATTGCACAGAAGGTTTAAAGAGAGACACTAACCTAGTATTTAAATCTGTAATCGTCTCTACTACTAGTATAGGTACATCTTACAGGTTTAATGTTAAGAGATTTTTGCATATAAAAATATTAGATTCTTCTTCTATGTCATCCATTTCTTCAGACCTCATAAATTTGCTATAGGCAGAGGTAAAGGTAAGGTTGATTTGGGCATAAGAGGCATATTGCTCACCCAATGTATTTACTTATGCAATAAGTATGTTTCCGTCAATTGTACTTACATCCTGCCATGCCATCCATATGATCACTCTTTTGGGGTCTGCAAATGAAATGGATTGAATTTGAATTTATTTCCAGGATGGTAAGTGTTTATGTCTGTGGATGTATACGTATACCCACATATATCTTTTTATGTATGCAACGATGTAACTATATACGTACAAGTGTTTCTAAGTGCCCTGTCCTCACAATCCTTCTTGACTCTCGGAGTACACAAGTAGTTGACTCCCATGTGTGAGTAATACTATCATGCTGAACTCTAAACATACTTCTATACTTATACATAGATGTAAAGCAGTTGGATTGGCGCTGAGGGATTTCTCATTATGGGCCCATCGACGCTCGAATGATACAGACGTATTGTTAATTTAACAACGTCAGATCAGGGTCCTGTTCGGTCCCACATGGCAGATGAGTAGCTGTTCTTGTACATATTTGTGTGTGTGAGATCCAGTAAATTTAGGTGAAATGATTTTTTTCTTTTGCCCTAAGTTATAACCTTCTAGTACATTAGCTGTAGGAGGACTTACAACATGAATGTACATACAACAACATTTTGTGAAGCTGGTGGCTACAATATTTAGGATTAGTAAACTGTTACCTTCAATGTATTTATTTTTTATTTTATGGAAGTGTATGTGTTTTTAGGCTGTGGATTTGATAGACTTGAAAGTTCGTCATTATTAGACTGAATTTAGGTATCCTCCTGTGTATAAACTACATTAAAATACGTGGGACGTGCGAGCTGTTTATTAAACTTTGTACCGTTCAATGTTTGAATGTATAGTGATGTTGCAACTGGGTGTGCATACAGTAAAGCATTTAATGCAGGGAGGAAATCCCCTCTTTTTAATCCTATTTATCTCGGCCGACTATTGCACCGGAATAGGCTTACCATCGTCAAATTCAGTGGAACCCATCATTAATCAAGTGATTGTACTCATCATCCGCACTTGCTTTATACTCCGAATCAATACACGTCTTTCCTGTATGCATCCTTCAATATGCAGTAACTCCGTAAAATTCGCATATATAGATCTTCATGTGCTGTCGTCAGAATACAACTTTATAAAAGGTATTAGGTATAGGCATACATTTGAAATTATGTATGTACATAACCTATGTGCAGTCTTGTGTAACCTGACTTTGAGTCATTTAACCCTCATCTCCTATGTAGATATGGAGAAGTGCAGAGACACTACTGATTCATATAGAATCAATTCCCGTTAGTGCATTTTGAATTTATTTTTGCTTTATTATAATTTCCAATATTATTAGTATTAAACCGTGTGAATGAACTCAAATGAAATTGCTCATGGGAGATATTGTATGTGTGGTCCATCTATAAGAGAGAGCATTTAGTAAAATGTGAGTACATACTAGAACAAGAACGAAAAAGATTTGGAGCAATTTTTCCGAGTTATTTCGTCGAGGTGCAAGAGATGTGTAGGGTGAGTGATGGGATGAGGTGTTGTGTATGTCTGCAGTTGTGCCTGACATTCTAGCTTGAAATAGAGTTTTGCTCTGGTATAACCTTGACACTTTATACATAGATGTTATACATTCCTTACAATGCATACTTATAGTAGAGTATTATAAAATTGTGAAAAATGTTCCGACAAGAAAATTCTATATATATGTGGATGTGTTATGCTGTAAAAGGAAGGAATAAAGAGAAAAGAGGAAGAAATGGGCATGGCAGCGTACGACAGAACGTTTCACGAGATAAATGGAAGGGTAACAGATTGCTCAGGTAGAGACCGGACATGGAATGACTATCATTTTTCTCCATCTACTAACGTATACTCTCGGCACTGCTCTCTGTAACTGCAAATATCCTCCACTTTCAGATTTTTTGCTAGGTTTGTATGTAATTTGCAGTATACACCATTGTTTCTTATGTCCTCAGCACGGTTTTCAAATGTCTTCTACAGCATTAGGATTTTTTATTCCCAGAGTCTCTCCTGACTTGCCTGTCCATTTTATAGGGTTGACACTACCGTTTTGGAGATGTGCATAAGTTTCTGTGGTAGACAGAGCCAAGACGAAGCCTTTTAGCAGCCGAGCGGTATCTTCATATCTGAGTGCATTAAGGCTTGTGGTATATAATGGGCCTTATATAATAACTATAGAGGCAGGCCGGTACTTTGGTGGAAGTATAAGGCTATGGAGAAAGAAGGAGGAATGAGGTGAAAGACGGACGATGTACGAGGAAGGTATCTGGAGACGAAGTGCAGTCAAGTCGGTCCATCCTCTTTGTTTTTGTCTTGACGTGAGATACTGTCCTTTCGGCTTCCCGTTCACGTGGGACAGTTTAGTCGGTTCGGTGAAATGAGAACATATTGCTCGGAATGGAATGGTGGATGGATGAAGGAATCTCTTTGCCGTAGAGGAGCCACGGAGAGAAGAACAACCTGGTTTTCCTATTCTCCTTGTCTTTATATTCTTCCATGGGATTCTTCCATACCTACATGATGTTGTATTTGTATACCATCTATATTATACTTCTTTTTTGCTGGCCGACCATTCCTTTTGTTTTATATACAACAGAACTTGTATACCTTGCGAAGCAGGAGTTAAGCTTCAGAGGTTCAGTATTTCCTCTTTTCTAAAAGACCCTGTGTTCTTATTCTTTGCTGGTTTGACTCGCGACTCCCCAAAGTGGGAATGCCATCGTCGTTACTCGTTTTGATTCTCCTATTTTGCCGATTTGACAAAATAATTGCCTATTTATCCTCCAACTTACGCTCCTATTGTACTTTTGGGAATGGTCTGTCTTTCCTCCGATCCCATCCACTCACTTTACCAAAGTCTGCCCTTATATTACCTTTACACACACTAGTCGCTTTCCTATATATTACCTTTAGCCACCGTTTCTTCTTTTTACTTTCTTCTTTACAATAAAGGATAACACCTACCTTGGATTTATATATTGTTTCTTTGGATTTGGAACAGAGAGGGTGTTGGTTTTTGGGGAAATTGGCGAGGAAAGAGGAACCATTTCATCTTATGTACTCTGGTTAAACGTCTAGAATTCCTTCGTTTTCCTATCTCGAGGTGCATTAAATACATGTATGTATGTTTTCTGGCGCAACTTGCTGTTTGGTTCTGTTCCTGGATTTCACCTTTTAAACATTTCTTCTGGCTCTTTCATCCTTTTCTATTTCTGTTTCTTATCTTCACACTTGCTTGAGTCACTGTTTTATGTTAGTTACTTTGTATTTATTTCCACGAGCTTTATCTTCTCATAGTAATTCTTCATATCTCTCTCTCTCTCTTCTGGATTTCATTATACCTGTATAAGCATTATCTGGTGAACTTTAATGAGTTGGTAATTTCGATGTCGTTAAGCAAAGCCCTTGGAAACGTTCGCTGCCTACGCCTTTCGTATAAAGAAGTCTGGAGGGGGGTTCTTTTGGGCTCATCATTCATTTTTGCTGCTACTGCTATCGTGAATTATTTTCGTGGGCCGGTAATGGGGATTTCCGTTGATTTTGTTATGCCATTGTACCTTCATAGTAGGAGACATTATAGCTAATTTCTGATGTGCATGGGCTATCTATATCTACTGCCGCTCGTATAATTTCACGTTATACACAGACACCATTGTTAAATTGCAGTGTTTTAAAGTTTCCAGGAGATAATTCTTGTCTTCCTGGTCCCATTGACTTCTTCAGGATCATTTACCGTAGCGTTGTCCGTTGTTGGAGAATGCAAGTATAAAGATGTAATTGCTATAGTGGCGTGTGCTCAAGCTATTACTTCAATAGTAGTGTATACTTAATTGTGCTTGAATATACATGACTCATTGGATTTTGAGTGGTTAGAATTATGTAGTGAAGCTGGAGAGAGAAGGAGAGGGATTCTTACATCAGTTTCTCTCCCTTGCCTTCCTTTATTTGCTCCCATTACCCTGTGATTTAAAGTTCATGGCGGGAGAATTTACGAGGAGGAAATCACTGGAAAGAGGATGTTAACGCTTTGTTGTCTATGTGGCATAAATGTTTCATGTGTATGTATGTACCGTAATGTTCGAGCGTAGTCAAACTTTGTAGTGTTCCAATGGATTTCTTCTCCACACTTTCTTACATATTTAAGTGAACTTGATTCTTCGAAGCTGTTTTAGGGAATTGGTTGTTAATGTCGAAACCTTCTAATCTACATTGTTATAATGCTTTATCCTCCTAATCTGCACTGTTTAGCACTGTTGAAACCTTTACTATAAAATTTTGTAGGTAATTTTTATATATGATGTACGGTCAGCGAATGGTTAATTTTTGAAAATGTGCACTGTAACTATTTATAGGTACATGGTATCCCTTGTGTGTGTGGGCTTGATTATCATGTTGATTGCTATGTTGATGATGATGAGAGGGTACCAAAAATAATTGAGATTCAAGCATCGGCACAAGACCAAAGAGCGCATTTCTGTTGTGGAAAAGAATCCCTACCCTGATGCAAGGGTTTCAGATTTTGTACTGTATTAAATAGTATTTTGTAAATTTATGAAGATTGTGAAGAGCAAAACCGTTATTTCCCAGTCATAATCATAACGTGAGTTAATAGACTCTCATTCTTGTACAGTTCTGAGGTGGCCATTATTTTGTGTATATGTGGATAGGCATATTCGGTACTAGTGAGTGCATTGCAGATATCCACTATCATTTATAAGTATACATACAATTAAGTACGTACAAACATACCATATACATGCATGCTCCGACAGATAAAATGATAATCAAGTTTTAAAACATTAAATTGAGAGACTATATAGTTTACCTCTTTTGGTATATTAAAGTAAGCATCTCTGAAACATGGAGCTCATCTCCTATGCCATCAACTCGTGTTTATGACGGTCAATTTAAAAAAATCCTCTACCACACAAAAGGTTAAGTGCTGGGGAATTTCTTTTAGAGGCGTTATGAAAATTACATGCTAAGTCGCTCTATACCGGGAGTGTTAAATTATAGTGATGTAAGCAAGTTTAGCAATAACTTAAACGTAACACAAATTTAACAAGCCAACGTATAGTAAGTATAAAAGGATAAGATTTGAAGATAAGCAAGAAAGGCTACAATATAATGGGAAGTGTATACAAGAAATCCTTGGAAATTGCTCCCATGGCTTATACAAATTGTATGTACAATAACTGTGCGGATAGCGTATCCATTGCAATAAGATGAGGGAAGGGAAATAATATAATGAAAGCGTGTGAATTGAATCGGGGCAATAAAGCACTTTACTGAATTAGATATGAATGCTTGGTAATGGAAAGATCTATGCTTTAGGGTTTTGTGAGTGCATACATACGTATAATTACATGTAATATACAGTGGGCATGCATAGGCGTAATCTATGTACAGCAGTGAAAGCACTCGTGTTCTTCTCACACTTGTCTTCATCTTTTCTATTAGAGTATAACATAATATAATGATACTACATCAGTGATACCTTCCTTTGGTGCTTCTTCACCTCTCCGACTGCACTTGAGCCCGCACTCTTCGCCTTGTGTTTATTGTGGATAAGGGGAAAATTGAATGGTGTAATTTTTTGTGTGATTGAGTAAAACGTTAACGTTGTCATAACTGTATGTATATTATATACAGTTTCCCCTCTCAGCTTGTATATACTTATAATTACATCTATACATTGTATGTATATGGAGGTGTATGCTTTATTGCTATTTGTCCAATTAATAATATTGCTCTTGTTGGAATCCCGTGCATCATGGAGGGTTAGGGGAGGAAAGGCATTAATGTAGTGACAGTGTTTATACATTTATATTATTATATGGATGTAGGGAAAACTTTTTTTTGTTCGAGCTTGTCTGTTCAATGTAAGTACTTGTAACATCTAGGTTATTTTGTGGACTAGAAGTTTGTAAAGAGCCATGAATTGAATTCTGTATCTATGTTATTATTGTATAATAATGTTGAAGGGATCTCTTTTTATTTGTCATGCTATAGAAGTCTACGCAGAAAAACGTAATTATCATTTCCGAGTATTTTTCATTGGAAATGAGGTGAAGGAAGTCGTTCCATCCCTGGTCTTGGCACTAGTAGGTTTCCGCCTTAAGTACAGTTCTACCCTCATTTTCCATGCTGGTGCTGCATTGTATGTAAAGAGAAAAACCATGTAATTGTCGAGCGTCGGCGGCGGACTAACAGAAATGTAGTTGCAACTGTAGGCTGGAGTGCCGTCTCACGCTTTGTGTAGTCTTTTAGACTCTTCATTGTAAAAGCTTAAAGAGCACAACTGCACAAACTTTATGTCCATAGATGTGAAAGCTAAATGTACACAGTTGTGGATGTACAGAATTGTAAATACATGTAAGTTACAAGTATCTATACCTATAGTAATTCTTCCAAGTTCAAGTGGTGGTTCAAATGATGTTTTTCAAATAAAAAATAATAAAACGGAGGTATATGTAGTAGCTTGTTGTTACGGCCGTTGTAATATTTTTTTAATCCTTGTGTCCTATGCATTTGCTGTATTGTACTTCATAACATTTAAATGACTATACAGCATATCTGTATAGTATTTGTGTACACGTGGTCGGAATTTTGTGTTATTGTTGTTGGTTTTATTGTAAATGAGATGAAATTTATTGTGAAAAAGTCGCCAGATTTCTGACATTTTGACGGCGGAATGTGCACTACAATAGGTCTCGGTTGAGTTGCGATTTGTTCCTTTTATTTTCCCTTATTATATTATACTATCCAGCAACTGAGAGGCATCTGAGTGACTTGTTTTTGTACTTGGATGTTTCTTCCTCCTGTGTCTGTGTTGGTTATTGTATGATGCTACTTTGGGAGGAAAATGGTTTAACGTCGTGGGGTAGACGAGCTTAACATGTTATCTATGCCAATACACATAATATTGCTATAGCTTGTTACATGTAGTTGGTAATGTAATAATAATAGTTCGAGGTATTTAGGTAAGGTTATATTATTATGGGGTCTCTGTCATTCTCATGGCTACTTCTAATGTTCAGGCATGTGAGACTCACAAGGAGAGGTGGATATTAAGGAATTATATGGAATTACAAATTCTTGCTCATCGCTGTAGTCTGTAGTGTAGGAGCACTGGAGCAAGTTTAAATACATAGTTTGCTGACATATATATATATATATATGTATATACATATACCATACTCAAAAACAGTGGAGCTGAGAGTTTCATGGAATAGACAGACAGAGGGAAGAGCAAGTTGCCAGGCAAATGGTTACAATTGCCCATATAAGTTTACTAGTGGTAGACTTTTGCAGAACGAGAGAATTGTCTGCCTTGACTTTGCTACCCTCTTGTCTTTATATCCTTCTGTTGTATTTGTGTATGTCATAGTAATATGGTTGAATGTCTTATATGTTAGTACGTTGTAAAGGATGCTTGTATACTGGACCCATCTAGCACAGATAGATACATATTTTGCTTTCATACTGTGGTTGTGCTCCTAGTCATAGTTTAAGTTGTAGTGGCTGTGGAGAAGTTGTAAGTAGTCATGTAATTGCTTCAAGTGGAGTCAAAATGGCCGGGAGTATGAAGTGGAGTTCATGTTGTTATCTCGGATAATCGGAAGACAGGAATGACTTGGCTGATGGTGGTGGTCGGTTATGTATATTCTGCCTTGCACTCGTGCACGAACACTCATGTGTACACTCATAGATAACATACATGTATTGCATACCGCTTTGTGTATATCATGGCGATGTACTTGTTAGAATGACTGGATTGTTCAAATGTTTTCCTAAACCTATGTCATGTTTAAAACGAAGGTGATGAAAGTACGTTTGTATGTATGCATATTTATATATGTATACCCATATATCTGCATGTGTACGTTATATGCATTTTCGTACTTGATGTACAAGTGTTCTGTATGTGGAGAGGCTTTTGAAGGGAAATCCGTATACTCGACTTGATGCAGTTAGTCGATGAAAGACTGGGAACATGAAAATGTCACCGAGACTTACATTCAAGACAATAATGTAGAACAAAACGCTCCCTTGTGAACCATCAGAGCTCTATTGCTTGTGTAACCAGTAACTACTACCCGAATCAGTATCTTGTATTGTGTACCCTCCTATGTAGCCTTGCTTTGTGGTACAGTTATCCTATAAAGGTTGTTGCTATTGTTGAGGAGACAGTTGTGAAGTTAATTTTTTCGGGGGAAATCGGTAACAAGTATTTTGCTGTAAATGTGTGTCTAGTATGAATGGTACATTTAGATATACCCGACCCTCCAGATTCTGTCCCATTTGTTAAGCTCTATCCATTGACGTGATCTTATTTAACTAGAATCGCATCTTGCAATGGAATTGTTTAACTGTACTGGGTAGATCTTTGGATCCGATATTGCTGTTAATTTGAAAATAAAGATATAGAAAAGAAATAGGATACAATAAAATCCGGAAGGTTGTCAAGTATTTCTCGCTTATTTATCGTTCTCCATGTTTTTCGCCATGCGATTCTGATTTTTGGCTCCGGATTCAAAAATTAAATTGAATGGAAGGTAATGTATATGGATTGTGTGGAAGGAGGGGGTCGAGACAATTTACGAATACCTTCAAGGTTGTACTTTCTTTATGGCAAGTTCTTCTGGGTGTATGTATGTTGCTTTTACATTAGTATGTATGTGCCTTACTGTGTTATACGTTCATGTCGGTGATTTGTTAAGTTAGGAAGGAGTATTATATAGTAAGGGTTAAAGTAGATGGAGAAAGCAAAAGAGAATGAGAGCAGAGAAGGAGTTTATGCTTTGATAAATGCTCAAAGTTGATCCTTGAAGGCATGACTGCCGAGTTATATTATTATCCTTCACTTGGCTTCACCTTGCTTTCTTCTTGGCTCCTTTTTCTCTCTCTTATTATTCTTATCCCTGAGTAGTGTCTCTCTTACCTTTTAAGCTTTATATAGTATATGCTTTGGTATAACCGTGTATATGTAGATGTCTTTTAAATTACATAGTTTATGTTGTAAAGTACTGTAGGTATATGTATCAAAGTATAAATATCTATATGCATGTACAGTATCCACAAGAATCTGTAGGACAAGCCGAACCGTCATCGTTATGGGTTTGGCTTGCTATTTCTAGGAACACCAAACCAAGGAAGCTGTGTTAAAAACTGTTACACAACTGTTCCAGCCACACTGTTTATGCATATCATCATAAAGTTATGGGCATTGAATCAGATCCCTGGAAAAGGTATATGGCTTGTGTACTCTCATTTCTTATTGTTGTGTGTCTAAGGATGGAGGAGAAGGGGAAGGGTCGAGTTGAGAAATCTGAGGGTTTTGTAGCAATAAAATTACACTTTATTATAGCCTCAAGTTCTGTAGAGGTGCTTTCATAAACTTGGCCTCCTCTCCCGTTCCCTCTTCTTATGTTGGCTCCTGTTGTACTCTATCATGTACGAGCTTTCTTTATATTTCTTGAACGGGGCACGGTTTTCTTCTTCTTCTTCTCGAATATTGTACGTGTCTTGTATTTTGCGACAGTGAGCTTCTCCCACATTCCATCCTATTGTGCTCGTTTTAACTTATTCGCCTACATTTGTCTAACGTATATGAACAGTGTAGTGCATTAAGAGACCGTAAATCACCAAGTATTTTTCATGCACCTCTTCAAGTTTATTTCATGATGTAACAGTCAAGTTAACCTGCGTTATTACATGGTACACACTGAACATGATAAAATATTATTAGAAAAAATTTCTCAGGAAAAATTACTCAAGCACAACTCATATGCTCATGGTAAAAAGCTACAGGAATAGTAGGAATGTGTGTACAGTTTGCCAGCTAAATTAGTAAGTAGAAGCCTCTTATTGCCCTTTTAACCTTACTGGTTTTATTTCATTAAAACTATCTTAGTTTTGTTCCTATATGGATTCACCTCTCTAGATGTTTGGTTGTTCATGTTATGAAAAGTAGTAAATATTTAGTGCTTTTATAGATTTACTGTATTATGTTAAGAACTTGTTATGGTTTGTATGGTCTAGTATGTCTTTGCTTTTACCTTTGTTTCACTATGAAATATTTCTTATACATGATAAAGTACAGGGGTGAAAGGGAAAAGAATCGATCCGAGACGGAAAATGAATGAGTGGGTATATCTGTTATTATTGGGTGATGATGGAAGACTTGCCGTGTCGCTTTCCACCTAAACTTCATGTGTGTTTATCTCTGTATGTACAGACATTGAACTGTGTAATTCCTGTTGGCTATATAGTTGCTGTTGATATACTTTGTATGTGAGGGATAATCTTCTCCATATAAGAAATTACTACCGTAAGACCAGTGAACCAGGTTCCACAAGTAATTCCTTTGCTGTGTGGTGTGTAATATATTGAGAACCTTCCATTAGATAATTGTTCCACTGGCTCATCCGTTACTCTATGCTACACTATGTTATGTAAAAGGAAATGCTTCTAAGATACTTCCACCACCACCGGTGTGGTTCAAGGTGTTTCAAGCCTTATAAACTCCCAAGCTGCTCTTTAGATAATATAGAAATTATATGGTGCGTTTGTAACTTTTTGGTAAGTACAGTTTGTTATATTTAGCGGTATAGAGTTCTTGGAAGAAGGAAAAGCTAGAGAAGAAAAGAAGGAGAAGGGCTTAGATAAAATAGATGAGTTATTCGGTACACACACGGCGTATTATCACACAGACCATTTAAGCTAAGATTTATTCCTGGATGATATCAATTTTTTGCCCCTGCTCTTTTCATTCATCCAACCAAACCAAAAAGTGTGGAGCTGGAAGTGAGTTTCGGTCTTGTACACTTCTTATTCCTGTGTATTTGTATGTATATCATTTGGTATTTACTATATTACACAAAGAGAGGTAAAACCAGGGGGAACACAAGGTCTTATTGCTATAATGCATGATCTTGTTTGAAGGAACTAGAAGAGGAAGGAGACTCATCGCACAGAGGGAAACCTGCTGCTATACGGTCCGGATCTTTTCCTTTCTCTTCCTCTGAACACTTTTTGTTTCTCTTGTTTTCTGAGTCTCATGACTATTTTTGCTTTTTGGCATATATTCTCCTTTAACTCCAATAGCTAAATATACTGCCCTACTTATATATACTTTTCTACTTATTATTTGTTATTTCATCCAACATATCGGTTCCTGGCGGTTCCGCCATTACCTCTTCCCTTAAGATGTGAGGAATAAGGTTTCCTTGTAAGAGATGTGAATACACAAGGAATTGTCAAAATATTATGTGTGTATAAGGGGAATCCTGTTGGAAGGAGGACAGGAAGGCAGAAGGAAAAGGAGAGCGAGAGAGAGCGGGGAAAGAAGAAAAGTTGGAACTATAGGGAGGTCCTGCTGAGAGGATACGAATTACTCGTTGAGCTGTAATGAGCGAAAGTGTTTGCAAGTCATGGTGCAATTGCCCCTGCCGTCGAAGACTCCTGCGGGTTCTCTCATTAATGCACTCCTGGAATCCTCCGAAAAAATTATTCCACATCGTCTGTAGAATTTAATTCTAGACATGTAGGTATATTGTAATCTACGTATTATCATACTTCTAGTAATGCCTTATTTCTGTGTGGTGTTCTTCTATGTGTTGAAAACATTACGGCAGAAATTTATAAAATTGTGGATAAAAACTATGGAAAAAATTCTGCACTGTCTGTCTATAGAATAATCTTGTTCATCTTATTCATATATTGCTTTAGTTTTTGACAGGTCTTAAATACACTTATGGTGAGTTATAGTGTAGAAATGGTGTACATTTATAGTACTTTCTTATTCAGTGTTATGTATGTGGAGGAAGTGCTACCGGTGAACTTATTTATGCAAGGCTGTATTACATAATAATCACGTTTATCTAGTATTCCCACAAGGATTCTACTGTTCTTCGGTTCTCGTCTTTTTCTTTGTCGAGCTTCCTCCTGCCTCTTCTTTTTTCATTTACAAGTGTCATCAAGGCAGGAGGAGAGATGAGAAGCGAGGTGAAGATGGAGGAGAGAAGTGCTTTAATTATAACTCTTCTGGTGTATGGCCTTTTATTGATGTACTTCTACATGGCTTTGCTGTACATCCAGGAGGTCTTAGATGTTGATATAACAGGACTTTCTCTATAAGGACGTCGGGGAAGAGGCGTGATTATTTTTGCATTTTTATTATTTCCCCTCTCACACTTATTATTATTATTGTGATGATGAGTGGAGGAGGTCCCGACCTTTTAAGTTTCCATATATATTTATACACAATCTGTATAGTGTTCATTAAATTCTTATACATTTTTTGGGTATGTGAATCACCTTATTTCGTGACGACGTGCTCTGCCTCTTTTACCTTTGAGTCTTCTCTGAACGTATTGCGTTTAAACCTTTTGGTAAATGAATATGATGAGGGGAATAGAAATTAAAAAATGGATGACATAAGTACTGTATTTATACGTGAGTTCACTTAAGTCTTCCATGCATTTTCTTATGTTGATAGTATAATGAAATGGTGGGTTGTCTTGAGGTGAAGGTTTAATTGAGAGTGGAATGTGCATTTCCTTCGTGGGAGAATCTTTTTGTGCTTTGCAGTACCGTACAAGAGTAATTACGTGAGAGAGTGTAATTATTATAGTTATTATTACGACATCGCATGTATAATGTGGATAGGAGAAATGAAATGTTGAGTTTTGGCTGAGTGAACTAAAAGGTTGGAACGTCCCTATTGCTATCTTAGGTAGGTCCCGAGATATTTCTTATAGTACGTTCCAACCTTTTTTCTTTCATAATTATATTTGAACGTTTCATAAGTTATATTTGTGTGTGCTGTGTGTAACTATATGTTGTAGTACTCAGCATACTATATGAAATGTATCTACTATATGCTCCTAAAATGATTATATATTGACAGACCAGGAAAAAGTTTAGCTCGTAAAAAGACTCTTTTTTGACTCACGTATAGCAAAGGAGGTATTATATTGAAGTGAAAAGTTTGAGTGGAGAGGTGAGAGTTGAAGTCTTTCACCATAGTGTTATATTCTTTATGTCTTCTATACTGTTTTGAAACTCTTTTCCCTGTCTCTCAAGGTATGTAAGAATGTGCCAAAGGAATTGGAATGTACTTGATAAGTATGATTCAAGACACGGTGTTATGCTATGGATGTATATATATATGAGGTCTTGCTATCCGACAAGGTTCCAGTTCCAGCAGTCCTTTTACGTCCTCATAACTCTAGTAAAATAAGTGAGTTTAAGGTAAAAAGGTACAGGTCGTTCTGCTGTATTGGATCGATTTGGTTCATGATTTATTAATGCAAGGGTTTGTCTACTATATACTCTTGCACTACATGTACAATACGAGCTTGTATAGTTATGTATATAAGACATCTTATTGATAACAATGCCTAAAACCTTGTGAGTCACTTTCCATTTTGTCCAGTCAAGGGCCGATATATGTGTTCGTAGGGTTTGATCCTTCTGAATGGGGAATCACAAAGTTTTAACATTTTGCTCTTCCTGCTATGTATGTATGTAAACTATGTACATGTATACACGAAGTTACTTGTCACTTATGAGATAGCTTCTTGCTTCTTCGTTCATATCCGTATATACTTTAGAGCTTCAGGAATAAGGGTGCGTTCTGAGCTCTCGATGTTTTCAAGTATACGTTTATTGATGAAATGATTATGCAGTTGTACATTTTGAATATTCTCATGTATAAACTATTGTAGATGTATATAGCATGGCCATTGTGAAAAATATTAGTTTTTAATCTTCATTCTCAAGCGATTTGGTTTAGTACGCGACTTGTGGTGGTTGAAGGGAAAGACGTGGTCTGGGATGTGGAGCAAACGGTAATGCAAAAGGCTGTGCATTGATCAAGCATAAGACTTCACTTTGTAAAGCAAAAGGATTTTGCATTGCAATGGTGAAAGCTTTGCCTTTTGCTGTTAGCACGTGTGGGACTATAATGTATTTGTAGGGTAGCTACAGATTGTAGATAGATATGGCTCTTCGTAGGTGGGATTTTTATGGACGAAGTGAAGCCGGTAGCCTAATGTTCCATGCATGGATGAGAGATGATGTGGCTGGTGGTTCTTGTTGTTGCGAGACTTGTCAGAGTCACTCGGACGATTGTTGTTATTGTGTACGTTAGTTTTGTACAGGAGTGCACAGTGGCTATGACTATCGGATGTAGTGTTCTTTCTGTGAATATTGATATATGTAGATATATAAAGTATACAAAGTAAATATAGTGTTTTAGAAGGTATACAGGAGAGCACAGGAGAGTTTTGTTGGAGCATGTGCGTATGTATATGTAGTCATATTACCAAGTTATGTTCTACACATATAAAGGAGCACAGGGGAAGCGAGATTTTTAAGGTTGGCTGCTCCTCACTCACATCAGATCGCATCATGGAGTATAGATATGGGACGACACAGGAGGAAGGACTCACAGCGTGACTGCACGAAATTAATCATGAATTGATCATAGGAAACTTGAATCCATTGCATACATTAGGCGTAATTTGATGAATTATAGTTTTTCCCGAACCGAAGGGTACTACCATTGAGTTTAGAACGTGTGGAATAAATAGTCTTTGCCTAGTACGGCTAACGTTCTTGTTGTTTAAGGTTGTATAGTACTTACTCCAGCAAGATTACGTTGTTTTAGTGTAGTTGATGCTTTTCCCGTTATTAGTTTTTATGCATGCACAATACTTTATAAATACGTGTTACCGCATGTAAAACATTGAGCTTTAAGTATTTACCTTTTTAAGAGGTAGATTAGATGCTTGAATGTTGTTGTACTACTTTTCAAGTTAAAGCTTTAAGTATTGTTGCTCATGGGGAATTGGAAGCTCTCATCGAAAGGAAACTCCGTAATATTTCATGTATGCAAATTTTCTTTTAATTGGGCTTGATAATTGCATCTGTTGACGAAATTTCAAGGTCCGTTGACTCTCCTGCTACTCTCGTTGCCATCAGTTGGCTCGACATGGGGTGAGGGCTGCTCAGTTGACTTATTTCCGCACTCACATTTCCCTCCGCGCTTTGTCTCTCTATTCCGGTCTCTTAAATGCAAGTTAAATTTCTTGTATCAACAGTATCATTTAGATTAATTTTTCACCGAATTTCTTACACTTGAAAAGTTTTTCATTGAGTCTAGTAGATATTTCCAAGGTGTACATACTCAAATCATTATGGCACATTATAATATATTTTGGACCAACAGTTGTTTACAAATTGTAACTATATTTGACACATGCATGGTGTCGTTAGCTTTGCGGGATTTAACATTTTTAACATAGGAACATGGGAGCGTAATATCCTTTCCTATAGAACTTTCCTGGCACTTGGTTGTACCTACGGTAACTGTGAATCTGAAGAATTTCCACATTGTGCCTATAAGAATGATATGAGTGGTGCGAGGGTTAAAAGTGACTCAGTCCGTATAAATAAGGCGACTCTCACTCACAGTAAATAAGTCAGGAGCTCTTTGGACAACACAGGAGTTTCTAGTATGTAGCAGTATTATTATTGTAGAGAACTGGTAATGGCTCGGATTATACTTTGGAGTATAAAGTGAGCGACGATCAGTGAATGGAAGTTACTGCAGGGTGAAGAGACGATACGGTAAGGAAAAGTTTATATACATATGTATACCTTGCAATAAAAATGTTTCCTGAATGTGAGTCTTTAGTGTAGGCATGCATCATTGCTCTTCCATATAGGGAGTCTCTCTCCTTCAATCTCTCTTTCTCTCTAACCTTCCCATATAGTGATCATCATTCTTTTATTTTCTATCTTCTTGTCCCTCTTTCTCCTCTCTTCCTCGCTCCATGTGGGTCTCTCTCCGTATTGCGTTGAGTGTGATGAGTGAGATTACTATAAGTTGAATACGTACCCGTTTACAATGTGTTGAGTTGTGCATCACACTACTGTAGCGGCGGAAAAATCGGACGCTGTGAAGATTCCTGCCGTGCTGCATTCTCTACCTTCCGGACATTAATTTCTTTCTACCCGGGTTATTTTTTCCTCCTACCCTACTCTGATATAGGAGCATAGTAAAAACAGTCTGTACCAGGATAGGATATGTAGTATCTATCTAAATTTACTACTATAACAAGCTCATCAAGTATCTTTTTTACATTATGCCCGAACATGAAACTATAGACGTGTTCAATTCTTTTATGATATTTGGACTCTTTAGTTTTAGTAAGAAAGCATGTAATTACATCGGACCTGCTAAACAGATTTAGAATTTAAATTACGTAGCTATTTAGTGTCAAATCATAATCATTTTTACACAAACCTACTTAACATTAAAATTACAGGTTATAAGTATAGATTTTTATATTTTGTCACTATATTAGTAGTGTTTTAACTTCAAATGGCAAGAAGCCATGCAGTATGGATTACAGATTGTATCAGTGTACAGTCCAATGTGATAACCTGGATTGAATGACAGGAGAAAATTCAGTGGAATGCACATTGAAATTCCCTCTGTTACATCCCGGCGTCTCTTCTGACTCCCCGACCCCTCCACAGACAGATACAACTATGCATACAATAATATTATATAACCAATTTGTGTACATATACGCTCATGCATTTCTCTGTTGGGGAAAGACATGGCGATATCCTTTTTTATTGGAAAGAGTAAATCCGAACGACACCGGATTCTTACGTCATATACTTTACATTGAATTTTATATGGAAGTAGGGAGATCCACCTTTCTACATTTAAAGGCAACAACTTTTATATGCATATGTACATGTGAGAGTTGTTGTAAGAGATATGTTCCCCTGTTCGCAGTTCAGCTGCTGCTACCTCACTGAACACTTCTTCAATGTTATAGTAGGTATGTTGTATGTTCAACTTTGACTTTTAACTTTTATCGGCCCATACATACTTTTGAAGTTTTTAATGCCACCATTTTTTTCTCATATATTGCATTGGCAGTTTGTACAGTCCAACCCCTCTTCAATAATGCTATTTACATTTGCATAGATGCTCATATGTATCGTGTATGTAGTTTTTAGTTCGAGAATGATGTACGGGACCCATTGGGAAGTGCGGAGCACAAGGGTTACCTCATAATATGAAAAGGCATACTTGAGCAGATAAGATCTTATTGGAATTCGACGAGTTGTTCACGTAATTGAATACTTTTGAGTTGCTTGCATAATTTGCTTGAAGACCGAAGAGGAGAACATACCTCTTTATGGGATATATTAAAGGTTCGATTGCATGCGTTGTACGGTGGAAAGGGATACTATGTTGTAAGCTGTGGAAGACTTAAATTGACGAAGAGAGTTATTATGTACTGGGGTAGAACCGAAAAAAACCCTGGATTTGAATTCTTTCCGTGTACTGGATATTACATTTGCTCAACTCTTCCATCGTAGCCTTATTCTTGGCAGATGAAGAGAAAAAACTGAAAAGAAAAGGAGGTACGAGCTAATTTTCATTTAATTTTATACGAATAGACAAGCAAGCAAATAGTTTTACGTTAGATAAGCTGGATTTTCTTGTATCTCCTACGCTAAAATTATTTGTATCTCTGTCTTTTTTTTGCATATAAATACACACTTGATACGGTGGATCTCGTTAAGGAATTCCCTCTCTTTTCCGCTCACCCGGTATTTCAATTCAGGTTGAGTGTTTCACCATGCCGAAGCTCTCTTCTAGATAGTTAGTCCTGTGGAAGTAAAGAATGGTCTTAACATTTAAGAATAAAGGTATTTTGCCGGTACGTAACTTGGTTTATATGATGAAATGAAGATCTCTCTGAGTGAGTGTGTTTCCTTGCCATTGTCGTGGAGGGGTTCTGTTTCTCTCTGTCCGCTATGCTTGTATTTTCTAAATTTTATTTCTCTTACCCTAGTTATATGCTCTTGATGTTATATACTTATATAATTCTCCAGCTCCGCTGATGATCTCAATGAAGGAATGCAGAAGTATGGAGAGAGCCGAGTGTTTCCTTTCTGATTAGATTATCTTGTCTGATCAATATGCAAAGTGCAGGGTGGAGAATTTATTGAAGTCCTTACTTAAGTACAGTGTAGCATGTGAGCTTTGCAAGTAGCAGAGAAGAGAAGAACAGGAGAGCTACTGGCAGGACTAACTGTGACTGAAATATTTTCGAAATAAGTACATAGTATTCGTTTTTCTATAGCGGGACGTCGTCGTCCTCGTTGGGTGAAATGACAGACTCTGCTCTGCTGCAACGGAGGTAGCAGGAGCCTTAATCTTATTTATACACACTGTACTCGTCTCCTGTGTCTCTTCGTGGCTATTATGCCATGAGCTACTTTGAAAAAGTCTGTTGTCTCACGTAGACGCATTTTCTCTTATTTTTTCTCGCTTTTTCTATATATTGTTATTACTTTTTGTTCTGACTTCATTCGTTGAGTCTGAAGCACGCTCTTATTTCTTTTCTATTATTATATTCTTATGGGATTCACAATGCTTTTAACATTGCGCTTCCGTTTGTTACAGCTGAAAAATATAATGGGGTTTTAACACGTGAGTAAGGAAAATATAGGGTAACATTATAAAAATCATGGTTTCAGCATATGAATAATAACGAAACTCTGTGAGTTTACATTAGAAAATCCAATGGGTTTTGAAAATGGGAATAACGATACGGTGTATAGTTTAACTGCGTAAAATCAAATGGGGATGCTTAGAAAAATGAACCGAGGTTTTCATTCAGCGAATATAGGAAAAGGATAATATACACGGGAAAGGATGAGAAGGGAGAAAAGAGGGTCGAATTGTCGGAAAAGGAAGGAGGTCGACTGTGTGGCGATAGAAATGGAAATAGGAAATGGAGATGAGAGGAGCGGCTCTACAAGCGTCTATAGTCTCTCTCTCTGTAGGATGAGCTCAGAGTGGAGTAGAGTGAGTGAAGGTAAATCGAGTACGGGGATCATTTTATTGCTCATCATCAGTAATCAGGATGGGGAATCAAGTCGCGGAAGTTAGTGGTCTATGGAGCGTGGAGCAGTGAGAGGAACTCCTCTCTCTCTCTCCTTCTCTCAAATCCACTCAGGGGTAAAAGTGGGTGACGGACGTACTCCCTATATACCAAATGAATACAGATTGAAGGTGCATATTTCCCTGTAGTAATAATCAGCCTATCTGTATTTTAATGTAATACTGCCTAGGCCTTGGTGTCAGATCCCGACAACGGGAGCCCTTTTACTTTTAACGGTGTACTGAAAATACATGTAGTAACATGCAACTTATAATGTCTGTATTCCGTATATGTTGGTGCAAGTATATAGATATATGTTGGAACAGAATATGAGAACATTTTAATGAAAAGCCACGAGGCAATAATTTCGCACGTACGTTTTCAAAAGGTACGTGTATTAATCCCCTTCGGGGTTGCATATGACACGCTGACGCTCACCGATATTAATCTACTGGGCTTCCCAAAAGTCTCTCGCTCTGCTTGTCGTCAACCCACTGCTATAGATAGGGAGTTATGCACACTTATTATATGTTTATTATATTTATACTGTAATGGTGTGGTACATAAGCTTTCACTTATTATTGTCAGATACGAAGGTTGTCGGAGCTGTTTAGAGGTGTGGGCTGGAAATTGGAAGCTCCAGTTGTTCTAAATACCTAGTGCAAACATATAATGTATGCATGTGTTCTAGGGTTTTTGCTCATGTCAATTATAAAGCTCTAGGCACACACACGGCAAGTCATGAATTAAACTTTGGTTCAGTTTCCACGTCTCAGAGGAATTGCTACTCTGGATCTTCACATGTATCAAGTTTTATTATTATTTGCTAGATGTGTACTTATACCTATACCTATACTCTAGCTTGTATGTAAGTGATGAATCATTGATTGAGCTTAATTGTGGAATTTCTGTTCAGCGTCGCAGTTAGTGAAAGTTGAAAATTTTTAGCTCCGTAATTTTTACCAAAAACAGCAATTTAATGAATTTCGTGGTTCTAGTATGTAACGAATGTGTGACCAGTGTGTTGTGTTGGGCCCGTACGTAACATATGAAGAGGTGTCAGAAGATCAGTCCCCGCAACTGAACAACGGTTTCGGTTTCATCTGTAGCACACGTAGATTTGCTGCTGCCTTTTGCTTGATTTATGAGAAGGAATAAATGCAGTGCTAGGATTGAACAGGGGGTCTGTTCAGTGTTGTCGGAAAATGGCTTTGATACCTTCTATCTACATATAAGTATGCATCTCTGTTTCTTCCACAGTTAGTACGTTGCAAACAAGTTTAATATATAGCCGGAGTTATCCCTTTATAGGTTGATTGGTTATGGTCTTATGTTATGCAACACATTGTGTTGTCGTATACTTTGCAGCTATATCTTGCAGCGTGTTTGTAATATTTGTTGGGGTGTTATGGGTGAATTTATGAAGCGGGTGAGGTAGATGCTTTATGGATGAATGTATGTATACACATATCTATATATGTATCTATATATATTTATTTAGTAGATTTGATTGTGTAGGTACTATACATAGGTGGTTCGTCTCGTGTGGATGATTGTGTGATGTGGAAGGACTGTTACAGAAGTTTTTGGGATACCTCAGTAGTTTCTACTGGTGGTGGGATGATATGTGTGTGTAACAAAAGGAAGGCCGGGAATATTATTGCTGCTTATACTGTTACTCATCGTAGTCATAGTAGTTGCTGCGGAGTGGGAACACACGGCGACATGCGATTGCCCCAGGTGGCTCACTGTACAATGGACACACTATAACTCCGAGGACACTTGACACTTTGCATGATGAATGGCTTTCCCTAAGAGATTTATAAGTCCCTTTCCGTTTCAGCTCGATTCGCTATGTTCCGAATTTTCGCTCTTCGGGATGTGTTCTCACTATTTCCTTGCTCTTCCTCTTGCCTGGTCTACCGTTTCTCTCTCTTTCTCTTTCTGTCGCGCTCTCTCTCTCTCTCTTGGTCTCTTACTCTACTCTCCACCTCCATGTGAATCGCTCTCCTGGTGTTATTCACTCCTTTCAGAAGCTACTTTATTTATGATGTATATAGTCCAATATCATCGGCTCTCTCATGTTTGTATTGGCAATAGACTTGACATGGACTTTATCCCTTTTTTACATTCCCGCTCCCCATGACAGAGATACGGAATCAGTGCATATCTTCTCTTGGTCAGAAGGCCTAGCGAGGTAACCCAAGTTTGATTTCCTTCTTCTCTTTCCTCTCCAGACCTTTCTTACATCGTATTTAATATCATCCTGACATATCTTTTACCATACGAACAGTTCAATAGTTCGTGTAGTATTCCTTTCCTCGAGTCTTGAGTACTATCTTCTCTAACCTTGCATACATTTTGGGAACTATATTTCCTAGCTTACATACGCTGGCTCCCTTTGCATAATAAAAGCATTCATCATCAAAGTGTAGGTACGTAGGTTGTTGTACTCGAGAGATATTTTTATGACTGGAAGGGAGTCAGACGTAAACTGCAGATAGCAATTGACTTTTTTCAAGACTTTATGCACAACTAACGTTTATAAAAGGGTAGCTGATAGCTCTAGCTCTATGAATTTCAATCAAATGCCAGCATTCTACACATTACAAAATATGTCTTTAGTCAAATTCGATAGCATTTGTGGTATGCAAAGATACTCTTTTTCCTCTAAAAACAGGAGCTTTGATCATCGGTATTAAATCCAGTTAACATAGAGTTCGTGAGGTTAACTTCATCTAGTTTCTATTCATCATATTTACTACTGTGAGTTATAGGGAACAGTCTAATCCTATCTCATCTGCCTTTGATGTTGACATTTTCCTGGCTTGTTTATCCTCTTTGCCTATACTACAGAATTATTAAACTACATGTGTTTGTTTATTAGGTTTCTTTTAAGGTCGTAGGAAGGTATATTTGGTGGTTGTTGAATCTTTTTTATTTTATGTACTTTGTACATGATTGTTTCATTACGATAATATAGTGTGTACCAAGTTTGCTTTTGGTATCATGTAGACTGAGTTTAGGATTCATTTGCAGTGGAAACTGAAAGTTGATGTAAATAATAATAAATTTAGTGGAGGTTGTATTCACAAGTGGTGAAATTCAATGTAGATTCCCAAAATATACTAGTAGTGAAGTCTATGCGTTCAGAAAAATGCTAAAGCACACAGGTATAAATTCTTCGGAACAGGTGTGGTACGATTGGCCGGAGAGTAGAAAGAGGAAGGATTTTGCCTATAGCGGAGGTGAGAGGAGGAGAGTTGCGCGCAGGTGAATTTTACCTTCTCTCTCTGCCTAGCTTACCTGCTGTAGCTTCTGCTGCTACTGTGAAGCTCGTGTCTGCCGTTGCTTCCTTCCAGCCTCTTTCCCGCTGCAGGCAAAAGGTAAAAAAGACTTGTATAACCTACTTTTGTATTCTAAGCCAATCCCCAGGCTCCGGAGGATAACGGTTGGGTTGGGCTTTATAGTCGTCTACCTTGATGATGACTATCTTCAATCTTCATAGAGACTATCTTGGTTCGTATATACAAACTCCATGCTCTTGCATTTTGGAGGGAAGGAGATTCGGTGGTGGCCGGTCTATAGATCTACTTTTATATCTACTATCTTGAGTGTTTGTGGTTGAGAAAACAGTCTTTTATTACTATTACGTATATATGCGTGTATATGGGCATTTTAAGGAAAGTTGCTGTTGTGGAAATGAGAGCTCGTCTCCTCTCCACTCTACATTTCCTGGGGATTCCGATGTGCTCTGAATATTCAATGAAGACTTTTGGTAAATCCTTGTGATGATGAAGTGACTAAAAAGCATAGTGGTGGTTTTTGCTTATGTATGCGTCTTATGTAATATTCACTCACTCCACTCTCTATGTTGACGTATTGTTGGAAGGTGGGCAAGACAGTTTACAAGAATTTTACATGCTTTCTTCTTTATACGTAATTCCCTTGCTTCTTCATGTAATTCTGTCGGATTTGTAATATTTACGGTGGAAGGGTTATTACAGATCTGTATATATTTATATCTATACATTAGCGGATGTTGTTAGAATAATTTTCTTGTTATACGTGCTTATAGCATTACACGTTCCAAATGTATTTACTTAAGTAGGAAGTTGTTGTGTGGGATATTTGAGCCTTGTCTTTGAAGTAATTGAATGTAGTTTTGGGTGCGAGGACATTAGACTTTGTATACAGTATTGTTTGGTGTATACATAGTGTATTCACCGTTATTGGAAGCTTATGGCGATATACTTACACACGGTTTACACAACATCAAGTTTGGGTTCCATTTGTTGGTGGTTGTTTTGGGTGTTTGAGTCGGAGGAGCGGAAAGAACATGTCAAAAACGTGTTGCGATTGTGAACATAAAATATATAAACACGTCGAGAAGATCCTTGATCATTATTCGGATGCATGCCTCTCTATGCAAAGTACTCTCCGCATTGTGATCTATATTATCGTCTTTTTCCCGCTACTGTTGTAGTATTCTTTCTAAGTAACTATAGAAATACATACTACGTTCTCGCTGTTACTTTTCTACAGTTGTTGTACTACAACCACATTTACAGCATAAAACACATACACTTTCCTTTAGGGGTAAGCTACTGTAACATTGGGATAGCTGCTTCTGTGGCCGTTAGTTGTACAAAGTGAAATTTCACATTTGATGTCTTCTCTTATTCTTGTGCAAAACAAGTACATTTGCCTTACACATAAGTATACAGCATTAATATGTTTCAGTACACTTTCAGTGCACTTGGAAGTTTTGGGGAAATCTCAGATCTTGTCTTGTATGTAATGCACTATATGGAGCAATACTTAATGTTGGTTATATACTGCAATAATACTGTATCACGTATAAATATGCTATAATATACATACATTGTAGTACATCATGATGATCCGCTGTGTGAGACATTGCGGTGCTCAATTTTGAACAGAGCCATAAAATCAACCCACTTGTTTTTTCCCGGTGTACATCAGCTCACTTCTTTCTTTTCCTTACTTTTCTCGCCCTTTCGCTGCATTACTTGCATACACTATTATATTGTTTGTATTATTTTGAATTATTGTATGTTTCTTGTGGTCATGTATTTTTTTACGGGGGTTCACGATGTATCTACATATGTATGTTGCATTTCTCTGTAGCCATGTAATATGTTGTACACACAAATGTGTATCTCTATTTGTACATATAATATCTAGGTGCATTCACAAGAGTCATTTTTGTAAAGGAACGTGTTCTTTTTCCTCGACAATATATACTTGTGTTGTGTATGAATAAATGCTGTTGTGGGGAAAGGCAATAATAATCATGGTGGAAAGCGATGGAGGGAATGGTTGAGGTGCCAATTTGGATAAAAGGATTGACTCTCCAAGTCATTCTGATGTTCACTCAACGTTTGGGGTTTCAACAAGAAGGAGAGAATAAACCTGTTAGTAATGCTAACGGTAGAGGTATAGATATACCTATACTTATATTTATCGAAGCTCCATACATAGTTTCTTTAAAGGCAAATAATACTCCGAATGAGCGGATTTTCTTTCGCTGTTCACAAGCTATTGTGTCTATGAATATGATACATACGCTTTGAAAACAAGGTGGAACCATTGTCCTCTCTTATTTCTATACTTGATCTTCACAATTGCCTATTCGCACTTTTTATTACTTTTTGTACCTATTTGCACCTATAGAAAATGTCATTGTACTTTACGGGATAAGTTTTGGGTGGCGTAAAGTACGCTTACCAATACTTAAACTATATGTATTGGAAGTTAAAATGTGTTTTTGTAGGATTGCTCAAATAAAAGTAGGCTAAGCTGTATGGTTTGTAAGAGTAAAAGTGTAAACTTTGTATGAGCAAAAGAAGGAGTCACTGGATAGTTTCTCCTGTGTGGTTTTTTATGGGTTTTGTTCAATGTGAGACAATTGAAGGTATATATTCAAATGGGTAGATCTAATGGAGATTGTGGGTCTTTAAAGTGAGAATGGAAATGCTAGGAGAATGTTACGGAGAGGAGAATGGGGGAATGAGCGCGAATGTTGAATAGCTTGCTAATATTGCAGTTGAAATTTTCTTTAGGTAGTCAGAATGAACAATATCTAGGATTTTTTTGTAAAGTCAAGGATGAGCAGTATAAGATATCTCTAAAGTACAATAGATGAGCAATACAGGATCTTTCATCCAGTAAACGCTGTGCAATGTGAGATTTCACATGGAGTAAAGAATGAACAGTTTAGGTTTTTTTTATTCAGGTTTGATTTTTAGTCGTAAATAAAAAGGAACGGTAACTGAGGGTAGTTGTGAGGCTCTTGATGTTATGTTAATGCACGATTTGTTCCCTGTACAATCCTATTTGTGTCTATTAGTGGAGTATTTTTTCCGGAATGTGATTCTTATTTTTACGTTGTTTTCGGGGAAACGTTGTTGGTACTGGAGGATATGATTCGTTTTGTAATTATATGTCGTACATGTTTTTCTTACGTGTATATTCCTTAGTCGCATGTTAGTATCTCATTTGTCCTTACATGTTGATGCCTCATTCAGTCCTACATGTTGGTCATGCTATTACGGTGACTCTTGTCGTCGTTTTGTTAGTTAACGGTAGAAGTGTGTGTATAAGATGGTTAAGTACTTTCTTTATCTGCGTATAGGTATAGGTGTTTATACTTCCGCACAGTACTAGTAATATGTGTTATGTTGGTGGGGAATTGTTGTTGGGGACGAAAACGATATCCGTCTGTCGTATGCAAATATCCTGAGTGTGATTACCCTGATACTCAACTTTTGCTACACTAACAAGGCATTATTATGTAAATTTGAATAGTTTACGCCACGTAAAAGATAGTGTTGGGCCATTTCCCTCACATTCTTTATATAGCTCTGGCTCTTTTTTGGCCTTTCTTTCTCTCCTTACTCTTATATTATTGTTCTTTCCTTCTCACACGCTCTTAAGCTTTACTCTTTTTACTATGTTGTAGATGGCTACTCCTTTTTCCTTTTTTATTATTATACTTCTCTCTCTTGACTCCCAACAAGAATCTTGTTATGCTTTTTAACTTCCCTTCTGGATGCTTTTAATTCCCCAACTTCATGTTCTACTTGAAGTAGTCCTCTCTCTCTTTCTACTTGGGTGCGAATGCAAATGGCTGAAAAATAAAAACCGACCGACCGACGGATCTCGCGCCCTCACGGAGTTTCCCTCATTTCCGTCGGCCTTCTCTCTCTCTCTTTCGCCCAAAGTAACCTTTTATTATTGTGAATTACTTTTACTATTCGTCGAGTGAAATGAGGCTTGTTTTTGGAACACTCATGAGTATAGCATTGAGAACTGTGTAGCTATACACCTAACTATTTAGTTGCTACAATTGGTAACAACAACCCAAATGTCCTGGCGGACGAATATAGTCGTCTCGTTTCTTTGTTTTTAGCCTACAAAATAGTGCGCGGGCTGCTTTAAGTTTTTTTCTTGGTTGAACTTTGTTTTATAAATGAAGTACCTACGGGGCGGGTAATGAAAATATGTGCGACATAAAAAAATTTACTGAAGAATATATATAGTTACTTTGTGAGAGAATTTGCATTCATTATAACCTTTTACTAGGCTGAAGCTACTTTGTGTGCGGAGGAGAAATTCCACCCATCTTTCTCTCTGCCTCCCAGAAGTATTTACGTGTGGGCTTTTTTCCATGTTTTATGCATTAATTTGGTATGCATATTATAGTAATTTGGGAGATACAAACCCGCTTGTATAATTATTATCTGCGGGAATATACAGTAGAGTATATATGTACTATTCATATAGTGTAAATATGTAGTAGTGTGCTCTGTATAATATGGAAGGTATCTGGATCTTATGTGGTTGTAGTATGTGTTCATCGCTATTAAATCATGTTCATATAGAGGAGCTAAGGGCTTTCATCACGCTTCCTGCCCTCATCGTATCTTTTAGGAGTGCAGAAATTGTTTCGGTAGTTCTTCTTAGCATGCTAATTGTAAGTTCGGAGTATGTTTGTCGAAGTGTGTTGTCTATGTGTTTATGCGGGGAAGAAAGATTTCGTTAGGACCACAAGAGTCCTTTTTATATCTTTGTATATGATGATTATATTATGCTTCGTGGCTCCTTTTGTGGTGGTTGCTTTGTGTGCGGTACATGGAGGTTGTTTAAATAGTAGACTATGTATATTTAATTATGCATATCTATACTCCTATGTTAGTACTTTAAGCTATAAGTCCGTATGGCTTGTATATACTACCTCCATTTGCATACTGATTTGCCGGCAGATCTGGAGCCATAGGCGAAAGTTATTAGCCAGGAGGAATGACTAGTGGTTGGTGTGTAGAATTGATGGAAATTATACCGTTTTTATTATTTCGCCCTCCTACTTTTACTTTCTTGCATATATTCATACTTTCAAGTCTCCATACATAACCACGCAACTTTATAAGGCACGTTTACGTGCAGATACTCGTATATTAAACATGCATAAAACGCTATTAAATCGCTACACGATAAAATCAACTCCCAAGATAATTTATACATCTAAAGGCATTTGCATTGCAAAAGGATGGACAATGTATAAAGTTTTTTTTATTCCCTAATAATGACTGTTAACTACTAATAGTTTTCTTGTAAGTAGTGTTTTTTTAATTTTATGCGCTCATTTTTATGTTGGTTGTACTATGTATACTTGCAAGTTCAGTTTCACTTTTCAGAGTTAAACATTTCGCAGTGGGGGTACGGCTCGGAATCTTAAATTCGTTGTTTTGAATTTATTTATTTAGTTTAGAATTCCGTTGCTGAATCTAGAAACACTATTTTTAAATATGTATGACTAGTTTTGAACTATGTGTGTATTTTCCGGGGATAAATGACACTGTGGCAGAAGTAAATATGTGGAATGGTGTGTGACTGAATGGTCTGAAGGCAGGGACAATAGGTAAAGGAAAGGATGTCAGGAGTGAGGAGAGTGAAGGGAGGACATGGAGAGGGAGATGAATGCATCTATAGTCATCTTTAGTGGAAGCAAGTTGACAAAAAGGTAAAGGTTTCATTTCTTAGTACTTTCCTCTGTGTATGATGTCTCATGGTTATAGATGAAGAGGCCGACTATGTACATCGTGTGCAACGGAGTCCCAAACTGATAGTTATTATTCTTCTGAAATCTAGGTCGCGTATAGCGAAGATCTAATAACTATATATACATATCTATCTATATTCAATGCTTATCCATGCTACAGTTTTGTTCGTTTTTGAAATAAAAAATATATTATATCGCTTTCCAAAAAGAAGGGACGGATGTCTCGGAAGAGTTCAGCGAGAGCTACGTCCGGATGACATTTTTGATGGGATATCAATGTGTGTATGTCTCTATACTGTAAATATATCTGGATGTGTATGTGTTTGAGTAAATTTCCTGCCAACTTCACTTTTGACAAATCATATTCATATGAAACGGTGAAGTCTCTTTTGCTTGGTTTTGGTTTTCTCTCTCTCTCACTCTCTCTCTCTCTTTGGGTAAACTCTCGTAAAAGGTTTGTTGAGGGGATGCAAAAAAGCATTAGGAAATTCTCTGTGTATTGTTAATGCCTATGTGTATAAGTATAGGAATAGTACATCTGTACATATAACATCATCTGTGAAGAATGCGTGTAGTAGTGATATCATCAATAGTGAAAATGCATCATTTGAAATGCACACGTTTTATTTTTTCTTAGGAAAGAATAGCGGCAGGAGGGATGTAGCATTTGAAATCCTTGTGGAGATGAGGGAAAAGCAAAAGGGTGATTGTAACATTTTATCAACGGGCATACTACTACACGACTATGTACATTTGACTATGAGCAAATGTTTTTTTTGTCACGAACACTATTAAGACTGTGTATTGTAAATATGTATCGGGAAATATCCTGTCAGCCTTATTGTGTATTATGTAAATGTTAAGCTATCCACTGTTATCCGTCAAGCAGAACAAGTCTCTACAACTTTAATAATGTGTTTTCCTTGGAGGGTTAAATATTTTTGTCGAATTTGCAAGGTTCGCTCACTTACCTTTCTCCTATGTTTGGGGCTCAATCGAGTCGTTTTCCTGTTCGAGTTTGTGACAGCAGACAAAATAGTAGCGTTTGTTTTTTATTTGTTTGTATTTGAATTCTTACGAATATACTATGTGCATTGATTTTACTTGGTGCTTTCATACCTTTTGTTAGTGTGAACTCAATTATAATAATCATCATTTGATGATAAGCATATTGTGTTTTAGATGCGAAATGTTTAATACAATTTAGCTTGCAATAGTTTTAGAATGTTTTAAAGTTTCTTCTGTTTGAAAGGATTTTTATGTTTCGGAATTTTTTGTCATGATAAGTAAAAGTAAAGATTTTTGAACTGAAGTTGTATCTTATACTACGTTGTTTGTTAATATGTAAAGCTGTAGTTGTGCAAGTTTGAGCACATGAGTGGCATTGAAAGAACCGGAGGAGAGAGATGAGAGTGAAGTCTGACAAATGCAAAGGGATTGATGGACTTGAAATCACCCTTCGGAGTTCCGGAATTTTCGGACAAATGATCCGTCCACGACTTAAGTTTCCTTCAGCTACCACCACGGCCGCCGCCGCCCAACCTTGTCCTCAATATTTGATTCATGGATATGGCATTAGAGCGTCCATGCAAAAGCACCGTTATAGTTTGGGGTAACAGCATACATACGTATAATGCATCTGAATGTGCAAAGCAATATATGCAAAAAGAGTCTAAAAAGGTACCAAAACTACCGTGCATGGTAAGCTTCTCTAGGGTTTTTGTGGTACAACTTAAAAGGACAGGAAAAAATGTGGTACAGTCAAGTATTGGCATATTATTTTTAAACCTTATGAAATGTTTATCATTTCATATGTTTGTGTATTCAGATTATGAGCTGGGAATTGTGAAAGGTTTATCTACACAGGAGGAATGAAAGGTTTAAAAAGAAGGAAGCGAGTACAAGCAATGCAAAGACACATATGAATACATTAAAAGGTAGTAAAAAGCGAAATCCGTAGCGTTTACCTCTTCTCTCGTTCTTTCTCAAGGGGTTTGAAAAGACACTAACAGGAATACACAACAAGGTTAGAGGAACAAGGTGCTTGAAGATAGCTGGTGTGGGAAATGAATAGGTGAGGCTCCATATGATCCGTCTTGTTTTTACACGCTTGTTTTCCGCGAAATAAACTCTCCCCTCTGATGGCTTCGAGCCAACTTCACCAGTTCTGTTGAATAGCAGTCACATAATCATTCTAGGTTTTTACATACTTGTAAGTATAAGTAAGCCGCAACTTCATACGCCTTTTTAGTATTGTATCTATGTACATACATTCTTTTAGTATAAAATTCATCCCCATATGATTCTCGTTAATACTACACATGTACTTATGTTCAGACAAACTTCCTCATGTGTATTAGGTGCGGGCGTAAAATTCTTAAAAAATATGTAAACTATATAGATTCGTTGAGAGACCAGGTGCAGTGACAGGTGTACACTTGCCAAGTTACACTTGTGCCTGTGAGACAAATTTTTATGACTGGGGTATTACTTGTGTACACTAGAACTAACTTGCTCACGGGATTTTCATCTTTAAGTCAACACCGTTTTTTCTCTCTTTATATATTTTCTTTCATATATCTCATAATGTTTCCTGTCCACATATTTTCTGCTATGTAGTACCATTATTCCTCTATATTGCCATGCTCATTTAAATTTACGGTGGTCTGGCGGAGAGTCTTGTTTGGAATTCATATGTGCCAGTTTATTATTATTATTTTTGGTGCAGTAGAGGAAAAATAATTTTAGGGTCAGAAATCCCAAGGATTTTTGCATTGTAAGGTTCTGGTTGAGTATTTTGCTTAATTTAAGAATGTGGGGCGACTAATAATGCACGCTGAACGTTGACCTAAAGGGTTCTTAAAACGTATAAGATGGTTTGTTTTAACTCCCATAGTTTCGAAATCGTCATTGTTATTCTATAGAATTTACTTTCGTCTTTGCTAATTATTTTTTATTTGTAACCTTATCATTTCATATTGTATTTAATGACTAAACCTTATGCACCTTCTTGCGTACGCACTGTTCATGGTGAAGCTTCAAACGGTGTAGGGAATGTTTGAGGACTGCGTTTTTACATTGTGTAAAGTAAACTGCCTTCGTTAAACATAAATGATGAGCTGTGACAGGAACAGTTGCGGGTCTCCCCCTCTGATCGTCAGTGCACTACGCTCTTAATCTTCGTCCCGTTAGTAGTGCATTTGATGTTTGGGTGAAAGGCGGTGGAATGACTTTTGATTCTGAATGATAAGAGGTAAAATCCTTTTGAATTGTGCATAACGAAGGAGGTGGTAAGAGAGAGTGAAAGGAGTATATTTTAAAAATAGAGGATCGTCGAGGAGTGTTGTATCATACGACTTGTTAGACAAGTCAAGAACGTCGTCACAAAATCACACAAGGTGTAGACGAAAAAGATCAAAACACTTACAGAGAGATAAATCGTGACTGGCGACAAAGCATTTGTTTAAAGTTCTCCCTTCTCACCGGCTAATTTTCAATAGTGTTGCACATAAAAACGACTGCCTTATGTTATTGACATTTTACTTCATACGCGTTATACATATTGCTAGAGTAGAAATGGCGATCATCAAACTATGTGACTCGCCGGTGAGAACTATTCGTGACTATAGCTACATATTTGGACATTATCATCCTTATGAGTCCTTTGTTGTAGTAACTAATGTACTTGTATGCAAATACTTATAAAAAGTACATTATTAGTATAGCCTCCATTGTACGCATCACACAGGAAGGGAGTATCAGGGTATAGAGAGGCAATGATGCGACAGTAAATGTCCGGCGAAGAAGAGAACTCATACACAGTGTCTGTATACAGATAATAGTTGAAGTTACATGCATTACCAAGTCAAGCATGTAGAAGTTTTGCTCTCGTGTTGAAGCTCAGCAGTCCGTTAATAATGATGAGAGTAAGTATTTTGGTGGGTCTACCCATATACTATATAGGAATGGGTGTGTGGCGAACTTTTTTTCTTCCTTGCTTTTCCGTATGACAAGACTGGACGATTTTTCTTCGATTCCCTTATCTATTTCTGACAGGTCTTAGGCAAGTGATTGCTTTTCACTTTCACAGTCTTCCGCTTATGTATTACTGTTGTAGTGTTGCTTTGGAGTTCTGACTATACTCTTGACAAAGCGTTGTTATATACATTAGTATTCACCTTATATAATAATATTTAGTAGACCAGTTAAGTACCCTATATAGACACTTTTTTGGTGAACAGATTCTGGCGTGCTTTCGGTGCATGAAGTAGTAAGTTGGTCAGGCATTGAGCTGCTTACTGTCCAGGGACCCTATCTTATGTAGGCACATGCAGACGAGACTAAGCAGGTTGGACAATTTCGGGCGCTCCTTGTCTCCTCTGCTGTAGGTATTGCGTGAGTCATAAGGTGTTTCGAGTATGATAGTTAGTATGAAGTATTGATAGTATACATGGTTATGTAATGCAGTATTGACAGTTCATATAAGGTTATAACATGTAAGTTTCGGCAGCATCCCCAAGGACAAGTATCCTTTTTACTTGCTTGGCAGACTTGATTGTGTCAGCGCCTTCAACCAAATCATATTCAACAGCCCTCAAAGTATTTTTCACTTGTATGCTCACTTTTTTCTGAAACATGTTTTTTTCATCCGGCTCTTGGAGTTTTTTTAGATTCCACATTCTACCAAGTTACGTAGGAAAAAACAAATTCTACCTATGTACATACAGAAAAATTTGCTGTTTTCGAAAAAAATTAAATCTGACTTTAGTTTTTGCGATTAGTTATAAGAAATGTTAAGGACGTGTTATCTGTTTCAAGTATATTATTGTTCCCAAATTATTTTGTGTTGTGTGAGGTTTTCCAATTATCTTTTTGTAGTGTTTGCTTGGAATTCGTAAGAGGTTATCTATCTGGACAGACAGCTACCATAGGAGGTTGTTTCTACTCGAAAAATCTTCTTGGAATGTGTTGCGATTTTAGGATTGAAGCTGTAGTCAATAAACTTATTGAGGATTTTATTTCGTAAAAGCTGTTTTGCATATTGAACTGCTGATGAATGACTGTTTGATGAATTCGGGATCTTCTGTATAGTATTGAAAACCAGGAGCAGGACTGAATTGACTTTACTAACCATTATTGTGGTCTATTGTCCCTGGTTGTCAATAATGGTTTGTTGTATAGCCTATTAGATAAAGTAAGAGGGCAATAGGAGATGTTGATACTCATGAATAGGAAAGATCTCTTTTATAATGCACTTTCTTCCCAGTGGTTGATGACAGAATTTCCTTAATAGTTAGAATTGATTCAGTGAATTGACCGACGACGTTGAATGATGTCATGTGTGCTCTGTGTGTGTCTTCGTTTGTAACATGGGAGATGTGTAAGAGAAGTAATATAGAAAGAAAGTTTGGTGGTAGTGTTGGAAATGTCTACCTCATCTTCATCTTCTCTCCTTCGTCTTTCACGAATTCTATATCCCATTGTGTGGAGCTATTTGAGGCAATTAAAGTGAAAGGGAAGGAGCTGAAGAATTCAGTTTTATATCTTATAAGCTTGATTTTGCTTCTAAAGATTTGTATGTATTCGTGTGGGGATACTGTCTTCTACGGAGGTTCTTTATTAAAGCGAAGGTTATGCGGTGGAAGCTTTAAGTCTCTATATAACACAATGTATATTCAGTATTTATAAAGTGCATGTGATCCTGGTCGTCATTGTTCTCCTCTGCTGTTTTATAAGCCTCTGAGGAAGACGTAGAGTCACACATCTTTTTTATATTGGCAGTAGTGGTTGTAATAGATTGGTGAAGACAGGCTTTAAATATACATGGAAATACGACATGGGACAAAAGATTTGAAAGAAAATGTATTAACGCGGGCAGCTCTTTTGCTATAATACACTATATGCAAAAGGTCTGGGAAATGGAGATGAGTAAAAGCGTACTGGGGGATAGCCTGGGACGTGCTGGAGAATGAAGGAATAAGGCAAGAATAGTCAGATACATAATTGTAAAAGAATACCCGTGTAAAAATCCCATGTGTATTATTGTTGAGTTGGAAGCCATCAACTGATTGCAGGTTTTATATACATAGCTCCCTCACTAAATATGTAGATACTTATATTTTTGTTACTTTTTTGTATGTGAATACCATATAGAGGGTTCTGTATATAGATCTTCGAATGAATAAATTGTGAAGAATTTGTACATTATACAGCTTTGATATGACATTGCCACATATATATAGTGTAAAATTGGGGAAGAAAGGATAAGAGGATAAAGTCTTGGTTCCTTCAAAAACGAATTCTTACCTCTTGTGAAACCTCTTCGTTGAGTATTTTTGTTAGTATTAGGCTGGGAGAGCTGTGCAGAGATGTTATTTTTAATGGGAAAGGTTGCTTATTAAAGAGCATGGCAACGGGTTCAGTTGAATTGCATTGGAAAAGGTTGCTCGACGCATGTGAAATGTACTATTGTGTAGATTTGGGGATGTATTGAAAATAGAGAAATTATCATATATCATTCAGTAAATTGCAATTTCTCAAGGTATTATAAACTGGTAATGCGCCTTGGATTTATATTTGTTGAAGTATACGTTGTTGAATCTACTTGCTTTGGATTTTTCGTCTCTCATTGGATTGTCACTTTTTGCATTGGAATTTTGTGTCTGCATTGAATTTCCACACTCTCATTCTTAGTGATTCTTAATGTCACAATGAAGTTCTCACGTCTGTTAATACCCTGAAGTTGGGTGTGAAATTCAGTGTGAGACGATGATTACGGGCGTGTAATGTAAGATGACTGTGAAGTGGTCTTCTTGTCGTCTTTGAATCTATCAGAGTGTGATTTTACCAAAGTTTTTGTTAGATTTGATGGGTAGAAATGGTGAGGAAAGGAGAGAGAGGGAAGAATGGTGAGAGGGATGGGTAGGAATGGTAGAAAATAGGAGGTGAAACCAGTCATATCCGTAGTGGAAATGTGAGCTAATGTTCTTACAAGATAGTGGTGGATGCGGAGAAATCACTTGCAGGAAATGGAATCCCTCGTTACAATCCAGACTTGAGCTTCGCACATCAATAACTCCACTCGTCTTAAATACATACCAATATCTCAGGCCTGCTGCTTTAGTGAAACGGACGATGGAAGCAGTTACCGTATTTATATCTATGTGTGTGGATAGAAGTTTAAACACTACTTATGGAATTGCTCAACCAAAGGGAGAGGAAACGAAAGTATGGGAAAGCTAAAGTCTTTCTCATCCTTTTTACGTCCGTACTCCATTACTCAGCTTACAAGGGGTATGCTATACACCGAACATGCATATGACAAAGTATATTATGCTTGGAATAAAAAGTGTTGGTAGGATAGACAAAGTGACAAAAATATATGCAGCGAAGCTTTCCATACAGTATTGTTACTGGACTAGTAACTTAACAATTTCTGGACAAACCTACATCTAGTAGCCTCAGAGTCTTTATTTACTTACTTATACTACAACAACTCTATGGTCACTTAGGTTTCAATGTCCGGACGATTATTGGCAAAAATCTACTTTTGCTACTGCTCATTTTTTTCTGTCGCCTCCAGTCAATGTGCTTCAGTAGTGGCGGTGTGTGGACATTTTCAAGACTTCCCGCTGCCCGACATGCTCCAGCGTTATTTTTTTATATTTATAACCTCTGCACTTTCAGTACTGCATTAGTTTGAGTTACACATACATAGTCTCTATTGAGTGGACGTGTATAATTATATGGGGATACTTTATAGGAGAGCGACGAGTAAGATATCCATTTGGGAATTATTGTTCACATATAGATATATGTGCATAGGTGGTCCACAACACTTTTAGACTCGGGGATCTATTTGCTTCATGTTGGTTGTTGCTATTATGGTTATATTTAAGTTACACTACAGTACAATAATACTTACGTTTTTACCGAATATTGTTTTTGGTATTTTTACGTCATTGCATCTCCCGAGACATGCTTTAGGAAGTTGGTCTTCTCAGTTGCTGTTGTTATTACTTATACATATATGTATTGTAATGCATGTGGAGAAGTGTGGTTCAATGAAATTTCCTGAAAGTATTCTGAAAGTACCTTATATGGTTGCCATTACATATATTTTAAATATGACGGGGGGAAAATAAAAGTATTAAGCAGCAGAGTGTTTCATAAGCCGTTGTATGTATGTGGGTATAGGTATTTGTCTATGTGAAAAAGTATATTGGTCGTCGTCGTTGGTTTTTATGTTTGCCTAAACTGTTGATTCGGATGACACAAGTTGCTTCAATCCTTTCTTTATTGCCTCCGATTTCCTCCGTGGGGAACTTTCAAGATCATTCATATCGTAAACATTGAGAGGAGCAGATTGCTCTTCTCCACCAATCCACTTTTGTGGTTTCTTCCACTTTTGTCTCTCATGCTTCTCTCTCTCTCTATCTCCCGCATAGAGTTCGTATCTACCTCAGTATAAGCAGCCGACTATGCATCAGTTCCGTACCCGTTCCCTTTGAATGATTCGATTATCATCTTTGAAGGTAGATATCTATAAGGTTATAACAGCCAGTGATGCATTCATAATGCTGCGCCTGAATAACTTTTTCTATTGCGGACGATGAGGAGGTATTATAAAAGAGAATTTTGCTCGTCGAAAGTTATTTCTTTTTGTTACAAGGTTATACAAATGCCAAATTTTTAGGTTTTCATTCATGTATGTATAGTTTCTGTGTAGTTTTATTGACAACGAGCATCACTGCATTGCTCGCCGTGTTGTTTGTAGTGCGTATACTTGAAAAATGTGTCAAACCAGAACCAGTAATATTATGTGTGCATTGATGCCTGGCGAGAACTCGGTGGCGGTGGATTAGAGGTAGGTATGTAGTATTGACAGTAGTATAGTGTGTAAGTTAGTCGAGCAAGTTTATTGGTATTACTAATAGGGTGTGAAATTTAAGTCCGTATTATTGGAATTGATTGTGGGTCTGCGTGCAGTAACACAGTGAGAAGTACAGTGTCGTAATAGAGTCAAGTGCTTGCGCCTTTACTGGACGATGAGCATCTCCTGGCAGAAGTGTTATAAACAGCAATAAGTTCACAATTACGTGGCGCTTTTAATGACTGCCTTGTTGTCATTCACTTAGCTGGTGTGTATATATGAGCACATAGGATTGATACTATCATATTATCTATGAGTATACTGCAAATATATATAGTGTTACTTATTAGTTAACGCAAGAAGTGTAAAAGGGAAGATCGAGTGTACGATGGGGAGCTTTTGTTCACTCATCTCCGACTGTCTCTCTCTCTCCATTTCACTTGTTCTCTCACCATATCTCTTTCACGTATACACTCTCTTAATATCTCTTTCTCTTACGCTTACAATTTCTCTCAATTCACTATTCTTGTTCCTGCAGTCGGTTAATTAACCAACTCATTCCGTCTCTGTGTGTGTATATTTCCAATAGATTAAAAGCAAAGGATGAGTAGCGTGTGGAGATGACAAAAGTGAGGGAACAACGTCTGTTTATCGAGTGCGAGTATCTTTATACACTTGGAGCAATTACATTTGTGTACAGTAGTATAGGTCTGTGTTATCTGTTTGAGAGTGAAAAATAATGCGGGTAATTGGAACACCCGACGATGAAGCCTTGTAACTGTTTCTATATGTTACTCAGTGCAAGTATTACGTCTGACGGGATAGGTTGGCTTGAATGCTGGATCCTTGAAATGAGATCAAGTTGCTATAATTGAGATCAACTCGGTAGAGGTGACGGTAGAGACAAACTACTTTTGTGGTTTTACAACTAGAATACACTGGAAGTATAGTGGTGGTTGTATTTTTTCTTGTACATATCTTCCCCTCGCTTTCTTATGTATCTTATTTCTTTTGTTGCCGTCCAGTTTTTTTTTTGAGTTGTTGGGGTTGCTACGGCCTTGCAAGTTGAACTTGTAAAAGTATTGTAATGGTATGTGTGTGTGTGTGTGTGCAAAGAAGGATTTAAAATGCGGGAGTAAACCACCAAGGTAAACATGAAATGTGGCGGGAATTCTTTTGTGTGTCGAGAAGAGAAGAAAAAGTTTTTACCAAGTTGACAACTTAAGCAAGTGATAGCATGGTGCAAGGACAGAGCAAGCACTCCTACAGTATATAGCACGTATGCGTTGTGAAATAGACTATTCTATAAGAATTTCCAGCGTATGACAGTTTGGCTAGGAAAGTATAGCGATGGGCGAATTTTTGAACAACGGGTGAAATAGTTTTTTAAAGAGTAATCTCTACACACTGTGTGGATATACAACGTGATTGAGCATATGGAGGAAGGGAAGGAGTTAGGAGAACCTGATGGAGTTTTTATGTATATATGTGGAGCACGGAAAGAGATTGGAGGAAGTAACAGCAGCAGAGAGGAAGAGAAAGGGAATGATTACTTGCGGAGACAGGACTTTTGGGCAGGATGCATGAGCAAGTCGGTCCCTTTTTGCTCAAATCATATTTACATAATAGTGGCTTCTTACTCATGCAAATTACGTCTGAGACATTAATTACTACTAATTGAATTGTTACTAATTACACAGACTTTTCTTCCTATGCTGTAGCGCTTACAAAGACACTTCTTCGTATGTTCAAATGCCGGCTGTGTTTTCTATGTTGTAGAATACTTTCAGTTTTCTCTATGATGTAACACGATGAGCAGTTCCAGCATTTTGTCTCTCTATAGAATTTTTCACGTATGTATGCTTTCAAGCCCTATTGCCTTTCTTCCTTATTGTGCCTCTCTCTCCTGCCGTTTTTTCTCCTGCCTTGCCTCTATTCATTAGACACTCTAAATGCATATGCTGTACAGACAAAGAGGACTCTTCTCTGTAGGTTCTTTTCACTTAAAGCGTCATACCACGAGTAAGGATTCTCACGGAGCACGTTTTCTGACGAAATCACATTTGTTGCATTTTTGTTGCATATAGATACTTGTGTGTTGATGTTTATAACATACGCAATCTTACCAATATAAGTAATTCTTGTAACTATGTAGAGGGATACATTGGTGGTGACGCGAAACAATACTCCAATAATACTCTAACTTGATTGGATGGACTATAAGGTATATCTACTGGAGTCTCAGGAAGACGCACAGTTTGGTGTGGTGGCGAAAGAGTGAGGATCTGAGAGTTACAAGAAGTGTTTTTACATGCATGTGTTGCTCCTTTCTTTTCCCTTCTTCTTCCCGTCTGGTAACATTCAAATTATTGTAACTCTTCCTGGGTGCTTGCATAAGTAAGCAACCACCGTCAGAATTGTCTTAGATAGTTGATACGCTCATAGTAGATAGATCGCTTGGAAGATATCTATTGTATGTGGGTAACTTGAAAGTTCGTAGAATACATAAGATATTTGAAAGTTTTCATATATTTTAGTTTTCAGTATATAGATTCCTTTCTCCGAAATCTGTTTCTATAGGTATGCATGTAGGAACTTATCCTCCTGCTCCTCCATGCTGATTACCTATTCTAGTGGAGTTTGACTCGCTGCCTTTGTGGTTTACTCGTCTCTCACTCCCATCTGCAAGTGTGCTCATCTCGATGTGTCAGAAGACGACTAATTAGTCACACGTCGGTTGACTCTTCTAGTTGTTCTCTTGCCACCTTTAGCCCATGGGAATCCTCAGGGAAGAATGCCCACTCATTAAACTTCCCTCTATCGCTCAACTCTCCGTCTTTTTCCCGCTTTCTCTACCCGATACTTTCAACAAATTATGACGTTCCAAATATAGAGAATACTACAGTATGTATAAACAAGCGTTCGTAAGTCTCTATTGAGGATGTAAATCGTTTTCTTGTTGATCGTTGTATAGCTTGTCGTACGTAAAATATACAAAAGGTATTGTTATAAGTATTGTGCTGTGGAATTTAAACGAGCAAAAGTTTAACGGCGGCAGTTTAGTTACCACATATACATACAATGTATTTATATTATATTTGCCATAGAGGAACGAAGCATGCAGGATGAAGTTTCGATGAAATGAGGTGCTCTCGGATATTAGTCTCCAGTATTTGCGTTGTGTGTTCATTTTACGTCAGCTGAAAGGGTGATGATGGTGATGACTTGCCATTCTCACCATGCTTCCTCTCCTCTGTACTTTTGGACACTGCGTTGTAGTAATAATAAAAAGCCTTTATGGACTCGTTAATGTTAGTTTGCGTTTTAGGAATGGCTGTAACAGCCAAGTTACATATGCAGCAACCAGAGGTAAGGTTCTGGTTGGAATTCGTGGCAGAGCCAGAGGGGTATATAATAGTGCAGATATTAGACAAGAGGATAAAAACGTTGAAAAAAGGCAGGAAGTTGGGAGTGTATTTACATAGCTGTATATAGATTCGAATCCGAATCCTCTGCTTAAATTGTAATAGCCGGAACACCGTATTACTAAGTTGGAATAACATATTGGTAATAGTAGATTGTGAAAAGTGGAAGGCATGAATATGGAATCCATTAATTAGGAAAAGTTATGGTAGGCTGGGGGAGAGGATCCCAGTGCATATTTTGCTTGGCCGTGGGTCATCTCATAATTAAGCGTGGAATTGGGAGATGGCCATTCACATGTATACATACTAGTTTTTGGGTTCCCTCGCGGAAACATAGGTATACAGGAATGAAATCATATACATGCGTAAGTGTATCAGCAATGGGACGATGTTCCGTTGTTGTTGTTGAAATGGTTCAAGTCAGCCTCACCAATTCCGGTATTTTAATCTAGCAAATTCCTATGGCTCTTCGTCGTTTCAAAGTTTCAATAGTCCGCATATGCAGCAGCAGCAGTAGCAGTGGGAATCTTGTATGTACGTCTGTATAGTTCCCTAGCATTTTCACTTATTTAGTTAAATGAATGTGGATGCGTAAGGATACAATTTGTATGTATGTAAGGTTAATTCAAATATCCAATAGTATGTATTGGATAATGGATGGACAACAGAAATGAAGCTGCTACCTCCGAATATCCTCAGTGGTTATTGTAGGTGGGTGAGTTCCATTCTCGACTTCTTCACTGCGCTCCTCGCCTCGTCCTCAAGCGTGCATACCTTTTAATATGAGCTTAATAAAGTAACGAGGACCGCAGTGCTGGTCAAAGAGAGAATGAGAATGCGGCAATGTATGAGTTTTCATTGTTATGTATACATCTGTAATATGTACTGGAACCTTTACACAAGAGGAACAAGCAGGAAATCTAGTCCCGGATAAGAGGAAATCCTGATGAGATGAATACCTTTTACTCTCCAAGTTTACTTTCAGTTTTCCTTTATGCCTGCTATTATAAACTATTTTCATGTAATATTCCTGTTCTTTCCGTATCTCCGTATATCCCTTATGCACTTCATTTGCATTGGGGATGTAAATATTAAAAGTCTGATATTCTTGAAATGTACAGGAAGGTTCGCCGTTGTGTGTATAATAGTCGACATGATATTCTGTGGGCTGAAGTAGCCCGGAGCATTTTCATAAAACTTTTCCGTGTTATTTATTCTCTTGTTTGACGTCCACCGTCTTTTACTTTATTACGTGTGAGACTCGTCGAGGTTTTCTTCTTTATGTTTTTATATAGAAGATATTAGGTAGTGCTGTAGATAAGTACGAGTGTTTGACTCACAAAGTCGAATTTCAAAGTTTTTGCTGTTATTATTGTAATTTACCCTATTGTAGTATTTTGAAGTGAAGAAGTATTTACTGTTTGTTTTGAAGTACGGTTTTCTTTAATTTTCATCTTCGAGTTGTTTAAAGATGTTGTTTTAAGCACGTCGAGTGAATGGAGAAATTTCCGAAGTCAGCCACGGTGTAATGTTTGGAAAGTGTGAATTTACATGAAAATCGATACACAATACCTGGTTGAGCTATAAAGTCTGAAGTGGGTTCAAGTTATTAAAAGTTTTGAAAATGGGTCTGGAAATTCAAATGTTGAGAGTGTTGGATTTGTAAATACATACAGTTTTGGTATGTATTTACGTAGGCAGTCCAGGAAAGCTTTCTAAGATTTTACAACAAGGTATAGAGTTGTTTCGGAGCCCAGTTTGTAGTCAGTCTTCCAAAACTGCCAACTTGTCTTTCTGAAGGATTAACATGCAGACTTAAGTTTTTAAACTTGGTACTTAGCACAAGTCCGTTCCTTTCTGTATTCATACACCTTGGCTTTTCCGGAGGCTGACGGGAGCGGAAAATATAAGTATACTGAGCTTTCATACAGTGTTTGACGCAGGTTCTTTCAGAGTATACATACTACCAATTCCTTATAAATTTTCCCTGTTTACGAATAACAATACATCTGGGTTCCTGAGTTTGTACGTAGTAGTTGCTCTAGCTGCTACACATCCAAGCTTTTTATTCTTGTCCCGGTGGTTGTTCATAAAATATCTTTCTTGGCTGTGTATATAAAACGTAGGCACACAGGAGGGTAGAGATTTGAGTAGGTATTGTGAACACGGTTGAACGTGATCCGAATGCTAACTTGAGTATCGTCTCCTTAAATCTTATTGGGGCTGTTGAGGAAGATTATATATATGGGGGAAAGATATTCTGAGGTTTATGTACCTGTTTAAAGTGGATTTTGCAAGCGCTGATGATGTTGTAAAGTATGATACGGGGATTGCATAATGCAGGTAGTGTTATATTTAGGACTTACTTTCTTTGCTTAATTGCCGTTGTCTAGATAACTTAACCATATCATCGAAAGATTTACGATTTTCCGAATTTTTGGGTTTTCGTTTCTTCCTAGGCTTTCTTCATGAAAGAAACCTGTGATGGAAATGATGATGTATTGGATTTTTCCTTATGCCTGGAAATGTAATTATGCATCCTCTGGGGCGAATATCACTATGTATCTTATTTTATTAAAGGAGCGCAGTTAGGTAACCTTTCACTATACATACAATATCCTATTTTCACTTATAGGTATTTTTGTCATTTGCATTGATTTACGCAGCAATGTAAATATTTAGATACACCCCATAGCCACCTTTAATTTATGTGGGGATGTAGAAGGCAGTTGATTTTATGTGTAACCGGTTACCATTAATGCGTACATACATAAGTATCCCGTCTTGATTAAGTCTCTTGCAGTGGTTCTGATAATATGCGGAGCAGCCTGGAGCATATTATAATTTGCTTGGTACATTAAACTCCATTAGGTAAAGTATTTTTGTATCGTATCGGAAGATACTGCTGTACGTATGTATCTATTTTTTCCCTTCGAGGGAAAAAGACATTAAACGTGTGGAGCGTAGAAGTAAGAAAGCCAAGGATTTTACTTTGCAGTGTATAGAATAACATGTATAGAGCTATGCCACAAAATACATACAAGTATATACTACAAGCTTGAAGGATATATACCTGTGGGGGAAAAGTGGTTTGGACAAATGAGGAGTAAAAGTGGCATTTGCAACTGTTACCGCATCCACAGGAGAAGATAATTATAGGTAGTTGAATGGTGATTAGTGCATATGAAATGAAGCCATGATGACTTTCCATCGCTCCAGTCTATTTTCCAAGAGATTGAGAAAAATTCATCGCTTGTAGCAGAAAAGTGCTCACGTATCGATTTTGTTATTAAGGAATGTGTATTCAATGTTGTGTATGGAGTCAAGAGCAAGAGAGAGAGAGAGGGAGAAAAGAAAAAATAGGTATCAACTTTACACACTCAAACTTTAACATGTAAAATACATTGAGAAATTTTCCCTTCAAAGCTATGAGTTCTAGTAATGTTTCACCGATTTTTTGGCGTATAGTATTCCTTGAAGAAAAAACGAATGATTGCCTATACATGTGTCTACTTTCGAACTAAAGTTATAGTAAAAGTTTTCAATGTATTTTAGGATAAAAAAGCAGTCAAATCATATGATAAAATGTTTGCATAAGCAATTTGGTATATTCGTTTTCGATATTATGCATAACTTAAAGTTTACGGTAACCCCTTAAAGTTAAAGGTTGGAGTATAATTTTCTTTTTTTAAATTTTAGATCTTTATTCTCAACTGCAAGTTTTTAAGCGTAGAACTTTCCAGATTAGAATTTTTTTTCGAAGTTGTATAGGGCAAATGTAGAAGTAATTTTGCTCGTGCCGATTGGCCTCTTATATTTCCAAGGAAATGTAAAGTAATATGATGGGGTTGAAAAATTAAAAGGCTATAGTCGTCCTTTCCACGCGGCTGTTCCATCTCTTTCACACGCACACATTGGGAAAGAATTGAATGTACGTAATTTAGATATTTCTAAGTACACTGAAATCGTTGAAGTCACTTACAGTACTAAGGACTTTGATATCGCCGTAAGATGTTCAGGAGAGCGTACGAACATGACATGTATCCACAGATATTTAATGCAGGGTGTAAGTAGCAAGTTGTCGATTTTTTTCCACACTCTTACAACAATGTATTTACCCTGGTAAAGTGCATGGTACGATGGCGTACTGTATCGTGTTTGACGAAGCAAGTTATTGGTTCCTACAGAATGTCATCCCATGTTGAGCTGACTGCGACGTATGTGTGTGTGTGTGTACTGCTATGGAAACTATAGTACACGTATTGTGTATACACGTCTTATTATATTATGTATACAAGAAATGCAGTAGACTGTGGAACAGGCCATGTAAGAAATGTTGTATTATGGATCCCTATTAGAATCGTTGTCGACTGTGGTACACTAATCGCAATGTTTGCAAGCTGTAGTGTGAACTGGTACGTTTAATGCTTTTGCACTACAGAGAACTAGGTTCAGATACAGGGAACTAAATGGAACACTAAGTATCCAAGGAGTCGACATAAGGGATGGATGGTGGAAGGAAGGAGGAAAAGACACAGGATGCGATTTCATATGTGTAGATTTTCTTTAATGGAACATCAAATTTGCTCATGTAGATAGTGGCTATTGGAAAATGATTTTGGCCCGTTTTGTGCAGGTTTGGTAATTTGATGTGGATGGATGTGACGTGAAATGGGGGTTTGCCTCGGTAGGGGATACATTCCACGGCATCTCACTCACTCGGCCTGACTCTCTACTGTTGTGAGTGAGAGAGACGGAGTGTGAGGAGTGTATACGGAAAGTGTATACTACAAGAGTAAGCAATGGCACGGGGCAGAGTTGTAGCGAACATTCAGGCACACAAGGCAGAGTGCCGAACAGAGTTGACTGGGGTGAAAGAAGGCATGTGTCATAAATATAGGTTCCCGACTCTTCTGTTGTGAGAGAAGAGTGTATAGCATTACCCAGGAATACGTACGGAAAGGGAGCTTCCCATCTACCGTGTAGGCTTCACTCTCTTATTTCTTGTGTCTTTTACCCTGCTTTACGTTATGCTAAACTCTTGCAAACACTACACTTGTACCACTCTTTAAGGCTTCTTCTGGAGGTATGTGTATCGCTCCCGATATCTCGGACTCTCACACTGTATCGCTTGCTTCACCCATACAGCGGTGTGCTCTCACAGCCTTGTCTGTCGCTCTCCCGCTTGCTGCCCTCACTCTCTCCTTCCTTTCTTGATTGTATATATCTACACTAGTGTGGTGGTGGTGGATGCTACGGCTGTTGGGGAATCGGTGAACATCCTTGCGCAACAATTTGGGCTAAACTCTAAAGAAACTTTTGGCTTTTCGCATTTGCTTCTCAACCCGTAGTCCTTCGCTACCGGTGACGGCTGACGGAAGTCAAAAACCCAGTCTTACAACTCTTCTTGTTGTTTCTATTATAAACAACCGAGCAACTTTGCTTCCATCGCTTTGCTCTATAACTTGGAAAGATAATTCCAAAGTATTTATGTAGTAAATAAACACATCTGTCAAACACTTTTTGATCGCATCTGTCAGCCCGACTATTTCTAGTCTTGGTATTTATGGACAAAAATATCTCAAAGATTGTTTTGAATCGACACTAAATTGTGTTTGAAGGGGTGTATATGTAAATTTGAAGAAATAAACTAACACACACGGAAGGGGGTAGTTCGGCCAAAGTAGGAGTAAACCTGTTATTCGCTGACATTATTGAAGTTACACACAGGTGGCGTGTTTTAATCGAAGTCAAAACGTTATTACAACCTGCTGAGGCAACGTGAGAAAATCCATTCACTCTTAACAGGTGGTATAAGGAACGGTGGCACTGTCTTTAGAAACGTTTTTCTTCGCTTGCCGAACATCCCTAAGTACTCGATTACTAAAGTATCGGAAATTTCGCACAGTTGTATACCATATTTACCTCCAAGGTATAGCTCACCTGCCATAATAATACCTTTTCCAGGTGTTCTTGCTTGCCATTTCAAGTGACTATAAATTAAAGGTGGCGGAACATTAAGATTTTCCGACGTGAAACAGGCCACGACGGACTTGAAGTTTTGTGCTAAATACTGTGTTTGTAAAATGATATGGTTGTGAGGAACATGATGAGTTTAGATTGTTACAGTGCTAGTAATGCCTTCTCCATGCGACTTTGGAGATTGGCTCATGTCTGGACTGCTTATCGAAGTAAGTTTTAACCTGCTGGTCATCATATTTGTATGTATAAGTATAACTGGTATCTGTTTGTCATTTAAATTTTGAAATTATTATTCTTGTGTGAAAGCTCTACACCTTGTACATAATAATGCTAACAGAAATGTATGGATTTGAAAGGGAGTTGTTTTGCGTGTAAAAAGGTAGAGGATTTGAGATGTAATCTGTAGATTTATGGTGTCAGTACCGTCCGGAGTTTGACCAACAGATTGACAGATTTACACGATGCATTTTTGAAATGGCTGTCATACGGGAACGTGGTCAATGTCCATATATGTAGTACGACGAGTTTCAGTTTCACTTCATAGTCGTAGCCTTTTCCGGCCTGTCAACTTCTGATGCGAAGTTGTTGTAGTTTTGTTTTTGTATAGCCCGTCATGTCATCTGAGTTTTGTTTAATCATAGTAGAGCAGGTTTCGCTGTTGTTATATCTCTTGCTCAGTATATGAGTCAGCGGAAATGATAAGGCTCACTCCGTCGAATGTTATGTGTATACATATTGGTTGATAAAATGTTGGAATATCTTTAACTTTTAGTTTGGTTTGTACGTAGTGGAGAAGAAAAAATTGTTTGGGAAAACTAATTTTGTATGTTTGTTATTACCCTTTTAGATTCGGTAGTCAATCATGTATCGTCAGAGTCTGGGGTGGAACTTGGCCTAAGTAAGGATGGAGAGCAGTTGCCCAGTCCAAATGGCTCGTCGCCTTTTTCTGAATCCTTGAGTTTATTGGCGGGTCAGACGGCAGCAAATGGAGGGAGTGGATCCTTACCCTTTTCCTGTGAACAATGTGGCCTATCTTTCGCTCAAAGGAAGGAACTTGAAAAGCATGAGATTACTCATCCATCTCCCAATCAGGTGAGGAAAAATCTTACTTTGAGTTTAACACTTTTGAACCCTAAATCGTTTTTGATGTTACGTAGGGTGAGGGAGGATGATGAAGAGAGAGAGAGCGAGTGAGAGAGATTAATTGAAAATTTGATGGGTTGTTAGTAGGTTTAGAGTATATATGCATTGAGAGCATCTCTGTGAACTCAAGTGTATTATTTCCCTTCCAAAATTATATATGCAAGATTGTTCAGGGATATTCATTTTCTAAAACATGCAACACAGTGTAAGAGATTGTACGAAGTGATTAGGAGGATGCTCGAAGGAAATTAATTATTGTCAGGAGCTATTATAATATAAAGTAAGATGGGGGTTGAAGGGGAAAAAATTGAATAATTATGCTCTCTCACGTTCTATAATCTCTCCTTATAGTCTATTTCTCAACCTCAACCTTATGAATAAACAGATATTTTCCTCACTTTAACAAGGTTTTGACTTCCATGGTCTGTACATAATAGTGTGTAATATTTTGGTTGTTAATTATACCTCCTTGTGAGGTTTAATTCTGTACTTCGTTAATAGACGATTATTTTTATACTTATATGTAATATCCTTCAAACCCTTAATAATGTGTTGATATTGATAGCAGTCATGCAAAATTTGCTTTAAGCAATTTGCGAACGTCTACCGATTACAAAGGCATATGATAAGCCATGACGAAAGTGCGGGTCTGAGGAAATTTAAATGTCCTGATTGTGAAAAAGCCTTCAAGTTTAAGCACCATTTAAAGGTTTTTATACCAATAATCTCTAAACTTTTTTGCGATTTTTACTCTTTTTTTGCACCGTTTAGTTTTTTAATGTGGTCGTGTTTAGTATTGCACACGAACATATTTCTACTGTGTCGTAATTTTAGACAACTTTTTTGCACGCTGTTTGAATTTTGCACGCGTAGTTTGAAACCGCACTCACTATTAATTAGTGCTAAATTGAGCATTACGAGGATTTGCCTTGAAATCTTATACTTGGCCATGTTTGCAATATGATTAAGCAAAAGCGAATAAAGGTAGATATTTAATTTTATTGTAGCGGAGCATTGTAGTACACAAAACTGGATTTTGTTCTTATTGTGGAGGAACAAGATTTAAATTGAAGCTTTCCAAATGCGTAGTGTAATGCCTGGACGAAATAATTCTCGGGAGTTGTAAACTGTTTAAAATGCATTGATTAGCTAGATGAATGAGTATATAATATGAGGGTAGTAGAATTTAACTCAATTGTGAAAACATGATGCTATTGAAATGATTAGATAAGTATGGTGAAGCAACCACTGAGGTATAATCTATTTTCCGCTATACACCTTTTGCATGATGATGGGGGTCGAGTATTGTGGAAGAGCTTTTACTGTATATATAAGGGTATACAAGTTTTGCATGCCTGCCTGATGTCGACTACTATATTGGAATCCAGGGAGGGATGTTTGGAGATGCTAAATTTTAGTCATATAATAGAGTGACATATAATACGTAATCGTACATTTAAGTGCTAGAGTGCAAGGTAATTGATAAACTTTTCCAATTACGAGACATTTTCGGTCGCTTGCATGTCAACAAGTCACGGAAATCAAGTGCGGTAATCACATTTCCTAGTGTGCGCAGTATAGAAGGTAGTCCGCAAGGAAGTATTCAAAGCAATGATTGGTTATTTCTGATCGAGAAAAGCGAAAGTAGTTTTTTGTTGTACCATCGAGCATTTTGTAAGTATATAATTACATGATGGCTTGAGGGTGTGATCATATGGATACTATGTATGGGATATTTACAATGAGAGGAAGGCATCAACACATATTCATGGAAAGGAGAATATGGGAGAGATTTAATAGTTGTCAGTTGCGTTGATTATAGGATGATCAGATGGGTGTACAAATAGTTAGGATACTTATGAAACTACTAAAAAGCTGTATGTAGAGAATTTTAGTGTAGTTTAAAAGTGAAGTAGGTGCCATCGGAATGGGTTTAAACTCTGACAGAGTTTGCAGAAGCAAACTGTGACTGAGGATGTAGTTTTGAAGTTTTATTTTATTATATGCCTTTGCGTTTACATGGAAATTCACATGAAATTCACCATGAAACATTCACACACAATAATGGTCTGCATAAATTGAGTTGTTCTGACTTACCCGGATGCAATCTGTCTTCATATTATGGCCAAAGTTTGTTTTTGAGGTCTAAATAAACTTGTTATTAATGATTACACAGTTCTTTACATTTGCTCTATAAATTCTGAATTCAAAGTCCTCAAGGCTTTTCCAAATCCGTAGTTTAATGTAGTGGCGGACTTTGTGCACATATTATAATGTACCGTATGTTTTGGATATGTGATCAGATGCATAGAAAGCGTTTTTGTAGTGTGTTTTGTGTGTATGAAATTAATAGCAAAGTTCCATACTATGTATAAGCTATATCTAAATGTATCTTTAGATATATATTTGGTAAATATTGTGTACCCACTTGTCATGCAGCAGTTTATTCCACAAATTTGGACAAATTTAAAGGGTTAATATAGTATGTGTACGCTCTATGTAATTATATCCGAACACAAAGTAACACTGATTTATTTGCCTTTTCTGCTGAGACACATGCCCCTGAAGGTAAAATTCTCTATTCAATAATTATTATGTCCCGCTGTAAGTATATTATCTGTACTTTTACTGAATTCACTGGAGTCGGATTTGTGTAGACGGCGTGCCATGTAAAGTGAGGAGCTCCGTATTTTAATTTGTTTTCCTCTTAATCACAAAACTTTAGAGGGTACATGTATGGGAAATCATATTAAAGTTTATCAAGGGAGTTTAGTTAAACTTGCTTAAATAGTTTCATTCGTAATGAAACTACCTCATAATTGTATCATAATCGATTGAAAAAGTTTTACACCCCCACTGCTTATTGCTTCAATCTACTATATACGAGAAGTATACTGTGTACAGTGAATGCCGATTTGTGGTTGGTAGTTGGTAATCAGTTAGGTTGAAACGTACACACGGGAGATATCCCAGTAGGATTTCCAATTATGGTTTGTTTCTTTTCTATAATAATACTTCGTCATGAACACTCTACATTGAGAATTGTCAACGGAATTTAGCTTGTAGTTAATTAAAAGTACTTTGGCTCTAGGTATTAATGATAAAACGGCATTTAGTATAGTAGCTAGTTTCTTTCGAAGTGCCTCTTCTGTCATAATGGACTGTGAGTTTCCACTATGTAGAAACTATGTAGAAGACAATCGAATAATGATTTATTGGTGGTAATAAATACAAGGTTGTATAATACAACGGTAATTGTTACTACACTTTAAATTTTATGACCTTAACAAACATCGAGGATTGTTTTTAGAAAGTTTTTAGTATCTCGTGGAATTTGTTTTTGCACGCTCTGATGAAATTGCCCTGTAGATGAATAATAATTATCAAGTAATTAGATGTTGTATTGCCGACCATTTGTTTGATTTTTTGCATGCTATATGCATGACTCCGCACTGCGGTTTGAATTTACTTATTGTACTTGCACCCTTAGCTTGTAGCGTGAATCTTCTATTATTTCTTCTCGCACTTTTTCCGTTATTGTAGATGTTCAGGATTAATATTTTTTAATGATGTCACAGGAACACGTTCGTATCCACTCTGGGGAGAAACCATTTGAGTGCACGAATTGCGGGAAACGCTTCTCTCATTCAGGTTCTTACTCATCTCATATGACTTCCAAAAAGTGTCTCATCATGAATCTCAAGGTAAGAATTAAAATGTTACGTTTAAATGCTAAGAGTTCTATTGATCATTTCTAATGATAAAATTCTGTTCATGTTTGTTATGGAGTTACAAATTAATACTTGGTGTAGATCCATTGGTAAAATATATGCTTACAAAATATCGATTTATTTTTATTACGATTTGCAGTAAATTAGTTTTTAATGTGAAAGTCAATTGAAATTATAAATGTAGTGATTGCGTTGAGTTTATGAGGAATATTAATTGCTGGAAATGTCAAACTGGTGAACAGAGTATGAGGTAGATCTGAGTTAAAGCAATTAACTTGGAAAAGTCATGGACGTCGGTATAGTTTGACGAAGTTGCGTTCAACCTGAGTTAATATTTTGTTTCGTACTTTCTAATCACAGTTGGGCCGTGGTCGGAATGTGGAAGGAAAAGTTACTTCGACAAATTCTTCACCGCATCGGGCTTCTCATGGTTCATCAACGGGCTTTTCAAAGCAACAGCAGCAACAACCCAGAAATATTCTGTCTGACTCGACATTCCCAGTACATCCTCTCCTTACGGCCAAGTTGGCCAAAACTCCTATCTCGCTCCCAACGGACAATAATAATCTTACCTCAACTAGCAACAACAACGACTTGCACAACTATCCATCCACTTCACCGCCGTTCCTCCCTCCAGGTAAGAATTAAATTGTCTTTTGTTTTACTACTGTTGTCATCTTTTATTATTCTTGTTAGCTTCCTCTCCGCCTCGAAAAATTTTCGGGCTAAGGAGAAAGAATCTGTCGGTTCTGGCACCGGAGGTGGTACCTCTGGGGTAAAGTGAGACAGGAGTGAGTGTGCAATGAATAGATGATTGTGTACTCTCTTTTAGTCTTATCTTTATTTCCCTTTTTCTCTAAGTAGATTATAAGTCTATGTGGAGTTGTCAGTGGATGAACCCATCCTTTTCTTGTGGTATGTCTTGCCCTAAATGCCAAGCTCAATTTGATTGCTCTTATCTGCAGGTCCATTGAACATCCATCCATCATTCTTTATGACAGCGGCTGCTGCAGCCGGTCTACCACCTAGCGTCCACCCTTATGCATTGAATATGACCAGCTTCTTTAATTCACTTCCACCTAATTCACCCCTTCGACAATTGGCTTCCATAGAAAGTGACGAAGGGTCTCTTAAAGGGGGTAAGATTGTCAATGGACATGGTTCTCACAAATCCCGATCTCGCTCACCATCTCCATGGTGTGATCGTGATGAAAAGAAAGACCAGTGTTTCAGTCCAAGGGATGAAGACGACGAGCATGATGCAGACGATGATGAGATGGACATTCGTATGAACGGCATGGATGGAGGAAAAGCTGTGATAAAGGAAGAGATCGACTCGGACAGAGAAGATATCCCCAATGATAAAGTCCAACGCATGTTAGATACTGTGAAAACGCGTCAACTGCTTAAGGCATTTGAGTTAAAGAATTGTTTCAATTTATCTGGAACGGATCCCGATGAACATTCCTCAAGGTCTTCAGCCGCTGGTTCACCCTTTCCAACACCCAGCAATCGTACTGAAGATGAAAATGATGATGAATCCGATATTCCCCATAATAACAACAACATTAGCCTTGTCAAGCTTGAACAGCTGGCTGAGAAGGAG